>WNWU01000053.1:3735970-3797154 GCA_012654045.1 Ptyas mucosa | reverse complement strand
TGTGTGTGTGTGTGTGTGTGTGTGTGTGTGTGAGAGAGAGAGAGAGAGAGAGAAAGAAAGAGAGAGATTTTCTTTGGAAAAAAAAAAGTAGGAAGTAGAATCCCCTGTCTTAGCTCAGAGATCAAAAGCTTTTTTTCCGTTACCAGAAGGCAAGCTTAGATGGCTTCAGAAAGGTACCTTCCACCTGACCTTTTTAATCTTTGTTGCCAATTCCATGTTTGGTGAATTTATTTGATAATCATATGATTATGTATCTCTCTAATGGAACACATTCTTCCCAGGTTATTAAAAGCTTCAAAAATTTGCTGACCTCTTTCTCTTAATAGTCCATCTTTGTTTTTTAAAAAAGTGACAATAATTTGCATTCATAGTCTGTTGTATGAGCAAAACTCATATCTAATATTTTAGCTATTCCTCTTGAACATACAGTAAAGCTTCTAAATAGCTGCAAATTAATATATTGATGGATTTAAATAAGTTCTCAATAGCAGTTTGATCCCGGATGGGGAAAAAGGAAAAAATCACATAAAAGATGCAACAAAATGTATTTAATATTCTAGGCCATATAGCAGCAATTAAGATGATACCCCCAAAATTAGTATACCTATATCAAATTCTTGTTAAAGATATTCTAGATGAAATTGTCATCACTTGGAGAAAAGTTGGGTTTTATATCCTTTTCTAATTTTGTCACAAGAAAAGAATGAATCATGTCGGAAGCCAACATCAGACAAAGCACAATCTCTTTTATTTCAAAGAATATCTCAAGGGCATTCAATGCCTGCACTTGCATTCCTAGAAATATAAATGTGGGTGCCCATAGCTTAGTTCTTCACTTGAAACAGGAAGGAAGGAAGGAAGGGAGGGAGGGAGGGAGGGAGGGAGGAAGGAAGGAAGGAAGTTTGAGATCCAGTTTGGCATAAGGATTATCTAAATGGAACCACTTCTTTATTAATATTAGTCTAAATTTACCTCACCTTTTTAATTTGAACTTTTTTTCTTTTCCCATATCTTGCTCTCTACATCTTTGTTGGCCCATTTTGGGACCATAATCTGTGAATGATGGCAGATGAGTAAGTGGATTACAGTTAACAAAGGCTCTAGAATTAAGAAGATACTGGTACAAATCCCTGATGAGCTATGACATTCTCAGGGTACACCAGATATATTCACTAGTTACTATATGGGTAATATTAGAAGTTAGGATTGAATGCAGTAAATGAGACAACTATACAACCAAATAGGAATAGTTATTGTTTTTTTCCAGATGGGGACAAAAATCTAGCACAATGGGGTTTGCTTGGCCTGGTTAATGCATATTACTTGGCTTGGTTAATGCATATTAAATAACAGTACTGCCGTTCAAAAGAGTTCAAAACTCATTAAAACTATTTCTGTCTCTCTTGTGCATAGCCTCTCAACCACAAAATGACTTAAAGATATTTCTGGTACCTCCAGAAGCAAATGCAGTTAAAGTTCTATAATCAGTTTTCCCATGGGTTTTCTCATCCCACTCATCAGGAAATGTTGGCTCCTTTCAACATCTTAACTTTTCATTTTAAAGCTGTTGCTTGTAAAGTGGGAGTAGAATGAAACCTCCAATCTTAAATCCTCAACAAATTGCTGCCCCTTCCTGAGGTCCTCTAAGTGGCTTCTGGCAAAAAAATAAGTCCTGCATTCTTCTGAGATATTTAACAGATTGTTCTATAGTAAAGTGTTATTGCTTCTAATATAACACTTCAAAAGTTTTCTGTGTACACCAGGTGTTATACAAAACTTGTGGAATTATATTAACAGGAAGGCAGACTGCAGGTGAATGTTGGGGGGAAAATTCTATTGAGAAGAACAACAAAGATGATTAGATGACTGGAGGCTAAAACATGCAAAGAATGATTGCAGGAATTGAGTGTGTCTAGTTTAATGAAAAGAAGAACTAGGGGTGATACGATAGCAGTGTTCCAAATTCTAAGAGGATGCCACAAAGAAGAAGGATCAACCTATTCTCCAAAGCACCTGAAGGCAGGACAAGAAACAAGAGTGGAAACTAATCAAGAACAAAACAAACTTAGAACTAAGAAGAACTTTTCTGACAGGACAATTAATCAGGGGAATGAGTTGTCTCCAAAAGTTGTGAGTGTTCCAAAACTAAAGGTTTGTAAGAAGAGATTGGACAACCATTTGACTGAAATGGTATAGGGTTTCCTGCTTGAGCAAGGGGTTGGACTGGAAGACTCCAATGATGCTTCCAAATCTGTTTTCTGTTACTCTAATAGTAACAAAGGTTAAAACAATGGGTCCACTAACACCGAGAACTGGTGGGGTCTCCTTCTTAGATATTTTTAAGTGAAGGTTGGAGAGCTTTAATCTGGATTTCATCAGGGGACTTGGATTCACTGGCCTCAAAAGCCTCTTCTAGCTTTATGATTTAGAAATGCTGAATTGATCATGAAAGAAACTTTCAGTAATTAGTTACTACTACCAGCTTATCTTATTAGAATATATATATAGAACTAATTAATTAACCTAGAAGTCTCTCTTTGTAAATTTATGAAAATGAAAAAATAAATATATTCTTTCTTACTTTTATTTATTTATTTTATTTATTTAAAATTTATATACCGCCCTTCTCCCTGAGGACTCAGGGCGGTGAACAGCCAGAATTAAAAACATGCAATACAAATATTAAGAATTATCTTTATCTAATTATATTACAGTTACTCCTCTTATATCCCTTTGTTTAAAACGTTAAGGGAGTTATACAAGGAATCGTGCTGTTATTTATTTTCAAGTACCAACTCTATGAAGTTGGCTGGGCTGAAAGAGAATGAGTGGACCAAGTTCATTAATGGTCAAAAGGGGAATGAACCCAAAACTTCCTGTTCTAATATATTAACCACTATACCAAACAGACTCTACCATGGTTTTATTATTAGTTGTGTCTGAAAATGGTGTCTTACTCATGTGATGAATTCATGCTTCTAATACCATCTTTTCACATACCTATTGTAAGTGTTTCTTCTCCTTCTTGGTTTTTAGAAAATGTAAATTTTCATTTTAAATAAACATCAGAAAAGCATACAAATAGACACTGCCCCTTGCTGTCAACTGGATGAATACTCTATTAAACATTATCATTTTAACTCCCTGGAGAAAATTTACAACAGTTTGCAGCTCTAGCTACTGAAGCATTTGTTCAACAGATAATAAATAAAGGCAGGTTCAGGCTAGATTAGCTGAATATAACATCTGCATTTGAAATTCTACCTGGCAATTTATTGCTACATCTGTTCTGAGTTCGGTTTAGTCAATTCCATTTATCTGTAGATAAGCCAACAAATTCTAAGGTAGGAAATAAGACATTTCATTTAGTGTCAAATGAGACCTATTGGTTTTTAAAATATTGCTTTTCAATGTCTACAATTCTACAATTGTTTCCAGATTAGGATCCTAAAATTAGAGAACAAGATTTTCTTGATCTTGGCTAGGGATACCTTTTGGGCTTCAAATGTTATATTAATTAATTCCCTTTACACATGATTCAACCTTTGGCAAATCAGAACAAAATCCAAGTTTTTCAGAAGTTTCATGTGATTCAAATTATTCAAACAGATTATAGTAGGAAAAAGACATAAATATTGGATGCATGGGGGGGGGAACACAGATAAGAAATATTACATTAGTTCATTTGTAATTGAAATTAAACTATTCACGAACCATTGGGAGCTTTACTTATTTCCTTACTTAAACAGAGAAGTAGAATTAGTAAAGGTAAAAGTACCTTTGCACATATGTGCTAGTCATTCCCGACTCTAGGGAGCGGTGCTCATGTCCATTTCAAAGCTGAAGAGCCAGCACTGATTGAAGACATCTCCATGGTTATGTGGCCAGCATGACTAAATGCCAAAGGCACATGGAATGCTGTTACCTTCCCATCAAAGGTAGTCCCTATTTTTCTACTGGCATTTTTTACATGCGTTTGAATTGCTAATTTGGCAGAAGCTGAGAGAAGTAATGGGCGCTCACCCCGTTATGCAGCACTAGGGATTCAAACCGCTGAACTGCCGACCTTTTGATTGACAAGCTCAGCTTCCCTGTTGAATTTCCTTGTGGGAAGAGAATAGTCATCAAAAAATTTCCTTCCTTCCTTCCTCTCTTCCACCCTCCCTCCCTCTCCTTCTCCCTCCCTTCCCTTTCTCCCTCCCTCCTTCCCTGTTCTTTCTTTTCTTTTCTCCTTCCTTATATTCAGATAGATTTGCCCATCCTAACAGTCAACTATCTCCAGAAAGGTGTTTATTATTACTGTGCTTCCTATTAGAACATTCTAAGCTCTGAAGCACTTGCTTAGCCTGTACAACTCATTGAGCAGAAGACACCAAATGCTACTGTTCCTGCTTGTCTAGCTTCCTATCTGCCCTATGCAATTGCCAGTCTGTCTAACTGAGCTCTGAACAACTCAATGAAAACATTCAATCAAAAAGTCCCTTATCACTGATCTTTTTATTGAGAAACTCCTGAGAAGTTTCTTAAAAAAAAAAAAAAAACTAAGTTAGTTCAGCTCCTGCAGCAAGTGCAAAGAGGGCAGCAAACTCAAGCCTAAAAAAGTGAATTAATCTAGCATTTGGCCATCAATCTGTAGATGCCTTAATCCATGTCAACACTGCTGGCAGGGAGTTGATAGCTATTTGAGACTTGCATTGGCTATCTTGCACTGCAGCTTTGGATTTCCTTGTTCTATGGAGTGAAATGAAACAAATCAATTGGCACTTCATGCATTTTAGACCCAATAGCTTAATATTAAGTAATTCATTCCAAACATGTCACAGTCCAGGGCAAGGCAAACAACTTTCCAACTTTTTGATGGCATTCAGACGCTCTTTCTTTCTATGGATGCCAAAACCAAATTGCCAGAAATAATGGGAATCCTGGTATTGTTTCAGACCTGCATAATCTGGCAGATTTTTTCAATATAGTTGAGATCCATATAGGTATGTATTAACATTATCTGTGGGCATATACATTGTTTGTGTGGTGGAATCTGGTACTGAGTTGCAGGAGGAATAAGTGAAAAGGCATATCAACATTTAGTCCTTGGTATGTAGAAAGATATCCAGAAGGGATCCTCCTTAAATATTTACAGTGTTTTTCTGATAGTTGCGCAGAATGTACTTTAGTCTGGCAAGATTCCCGTCGATAGATGAACAGTAATAAAGACACTCATCTGAGCAATCCATTTTGTTGTTCTTGGTTTCCTGCACTTGATAGTTTTCCTAATGTTTGCCTGGATTAGGACAAATTCTCATTTTAGTTATCCAATTTGTGAGCCAGAATCTGCCTCCAGATTTAGGGAAAATGGCCATAAGTTTACAATGTAGCTCCTCTGCCACATGAAGTTTGTATTGCAGTGGTTCTCAACCTCATCACAGACCCCCTCTAAACACCTTTTGTGACCATGGACCCCGAAAACTTAACTCAAGATTTAAATCATAACATTTCTTCAAGCCTTTGTGGACCCCTTATGATGACATGGTGGCTCCTCAGGGTTCCGTGGACCACAGGTTGAGAATCTCTGTTGAATTGTGTATGGATAGCTGAAGAAGAACAGCAATGTTCACAGCATCATTGTTAGAACAATCCAGCATTGTCTGCTCACTTTGGCTGCTTACTTTATTGTATGTTCTCAGAACAGTTTTCCAGTTTCCTTGTTGGATTAAGGATAGATTGATATCTGCAAGAACTGAACTACTAAACCATATATAAGTCAATATGGTGCTTCATAGATCTAGGAACATAGAGTAAGGATCTATTGATTCTGCCATATAACATTTTTCCCCTCCTGTTTTGATTTTTGCATTTTTTTAATTTTATGTTTGTTGGCTTTAAAGAGCTTGGGATGATTATTGATGCTCCCTTCATCTACAATAGCATTCTCCCTGAGATCCAAATGGCTCCACTCTACTGGGCCTTTAGGAAGGCTGGAAATCTTCCCTAGTGTTAACAATAAGAATGAACACATGAATGATGGAAGAGGATCAGTGCATCTACTGGCTTCGCTAAGAAGTACTAAATCAACTGTAATAATCCTTTCCCAAAGGACTGAGAAAACAGCACGCTGTGCTGAAAAGGCACAGTTGGTATTCAATGTACACAGTCCTGAGTAAGTGAATTCATTCTATTGTATTGTGCTGCAAATGAACATAAATTGAACAGATATTCACAGGGAGCAAAATCATAGATGATACATGAGAGTAGAATGACTCCCTAAACCACAGTATTTTTCCTTTTCTTTTCTCTGTGTTGTTCAATATAAACTCCCTCCCTTCCTGCCCATGTAGGGGGGGTGGGGGGATGAAGAACATTTATATACTCTCCCTGAATGGAACACCAGCTCCTTAATGAAGAGACAAGAAGATGGGACTATATACTAGACAAGGTTAAACTATTTCCAGTTTGCACAGTATTTTTTGCAGCAAACTGTAGTTGAAAAATCTCTCCATTATAGCACAAGAATCAGGCTCAAATAGCAAAGTTTAAAATTATGATTAGAACAGATGTCTCTATTGTAGTAGAAGTGCATTCATGATTTAGGACTGGATGTTTCAATTTTCCCCCTCATTCATCATTCCAAATTTGCAGACCTGAGTCAAGGCATCAGAGACCTTCCACTATTTCATCTTTGCATGCTTCTTTCAATTAATTCCATTTGTATCATTCATCTATTTCCATTCCGCTCCTCAATGTTATTGTTTGCTGTTATTTTTTGGTACTAAAGCAAATATGACTCCTGGTGACTAGCTGGGCAAGTTTCTGTAGTTTTCTTGGGGAAAAAAATTAGAAATGAGTTGTAATTGTCTAAATTGGCGTAAAGACTGTGACTGGTTCAAAGTCATAGGTCAGGCTTTGTGTCTAAGGTGAGATGAGAATTCATGTTCTCCTAGTTTCTAGCTTGCTGTCATACCCACTATACCAAACTGGGTCTTTCCATTGCCTGCTTTCTAGGGTAGAGAGAGGGTGATTGGTCCAAGGTCACCGCTCTTGCTTTGTACCTCAGGTGGAATGAGAACTCATGGTCTCATAGTTTCTAGCCTAATACCTTAACCACTACACCAAACTAGCTTTCTTCCCTAATTTTAAACCCTGTTTAAATAGCATTATGATACATGCCATAGATACATTATACATTATTTTTCGTTCTCTTCATGTAAACTTCTTACAAACAAGAACATCTGAAGAAATCTTCAGTTTACATCTGTTGAGTTGAAGTGATTTTCAGTAATTATGATGGAATATACTATCAAAGTTCTTTATCGAAATCAAAGGATAGATTTCTACTCTGGAAGAGTAGAACTGTAGAATAAAATTTGTTATTACAACTTGAAATAAGTTAAAAGTGGAAAATACTTTCCACAAATTCCATGAATTAGGATCACGAATGGAAAACTGATCTCATTTATCAACATAATTCACTGTATTTTACAAATTTAAGTACCAAGCAAAAGAAGAAATGAAAAATAATAATCATACATATACCTCTGTGTCATATAATAAGAAGGTATCTCCTTACAGTAATTTTGCTTAGCTTTGTTTAAATCTACAGCAATGCACAGCTAGACTATTGCAATGCTCTCTACATGGGGCTCCCCATGAGGAGCATCCGGAAGCTCCAGCTGGTCCAGAATGCAGCCGTGCGGGTGGTTATGGGAGCGACGTGGCGCTCCCATGTGACACCCCTCCTGCATGAGCTGCACTGGTTCTCGGTGGTCTTCCGGGTGCGCTTCAAGGTCTTGGTTACCACCTTTAGAGCGCTCCATGGTTTAGGCCAGGGTATCTACAAGACCGCCTTCTGCCACCAGTAGCCTCTCACAGACCAGTACGCTCCCATAGAGAGGGATTTCTCAGGGTGCCGTCGGCCAAACAATGTTGGCTGGAGGCCCCCAGGGGGAGAGCCTTCTCTGTGGGGGCACCTACCATTTGGAACGAGCTCCCTCCGGAGATATGGAACATCCCAGATCTGCGCGCGTTCCGCCTTGCCCTTAAAACCTTCTTCTTCCAGCAGGCTGGCCTGGCCTAACCTTTTTTAAATTGTTTTAAATTTTAAATTGGGTTTTAAAATTGGTTTTAATTTGTTTTTTGGGGACATAATATTTAATATATTTTAAATGTTTTTAATATTTGTATTACATGCATTTTATTTTGGCTGTTCACCGCCCTGAGTCCCTCGGGAGTAGGGCGGTATATAAATTTAATAATAATAATAATAATAATAATAATAATAATAATAATAATAATAACAACAACAACAACAACCAGCAATTTTCTCAAAGAATGAATATAATATCCCAGCAAAGAAAGAACAATATTGTCTTTAGGCAATGGCATGCTGGTGTGTTAAAAAGAAACATGTCAAAAAAAAGTTATATCCTCACCATTTAGTCAAGTAAGTCCTGGAGTAGGCTGCTTATATATGGTTTTGATATTTTTATACCTTTGAGAGGCCATAGCTTTCTGATAGCATATGAATCATTTAGAACATGGGGACCACAGGAGGCCAGTAATGACAAGACAGTGGTGGCAGGGGATGGTGTCACCCCTCCACAAGAGTCCCAGTTTTTCAAGTGTCCCCTTTGGAAAATTAATTGCCTACTCCTGATCTAGAAAATTCCAGCCACTGACAATTAAAGAATTGAAAAAAAGTATATTGGAAAAGATTGCTAATCAGACCAAACTGAATAGCAATGGAAGGATATTTTATAAGATCTCAGACAAAGCAGCTGTAAGATTTTCTACCACCCCTCCCCCTTTTTTTGTTCCATCTTGCATTTCAGTTAAATCAACACCTTTAACAAACATTCAAAATATTTGTGGTTCTCCAACTGTTACCTAATCTGAATGAAAATAGTGAAATACGGATTCCAAATCGTCTCAGTTAGACAAAACAAAAAATAATCTTGATATAAATTTGTCTCATTCTATTTTGTTGCTGCTTAGTAGGAAACTGCCACCCCAAACTTCTTCCCATAGGTTTGTACTTTCATTGGTTTCTTAGTACTTTCGTAGCTTTCCCAAATACAGTATTAGAAAAATTAAAATATTTTCCTCCTTATTGTTTAGACAGTTTGACTTGAAAAGTAGTAGCTAAGCTAATGAGTTTGTAGTTGAAGTAGTAAACTACACAAAGATTTCAAACATCCTCTGTGTTGCAGAATAGAGATAGTTGATAGACTCATAATGTTAAAAAGACACATATTTGTTATTTCTAAAGAGCTATCAATCTTTCCTTTATGAACAAGTAAAAATTCTCTTAAATCAAATAACTCTACATGCCAGTAAAAGAAAAGAAACATTTCACATCTGTCATGAAGATTTACATCTAATGAAATCTATAAGAATCAATGTGTTTTAGTATGCATTGCTCTAAAGAGGCAGTTCTCAAACCTTTTGATCTTGGGACCCATTTACATTCTTGAAAATGATTGTGAAGGGCTTTAATTGATGTGGATTATGTCTATTGATATTTAATATATTAGAAATTAAAACTAAGATATTTAAAAATATTTATTTATTTGACTTCACAGACTTCTCAAAGGGCCTCAACAGTTTCCAGGGGTTCCCAAACTACACTTTGATAACCACTGAGTAAGGGTATGGCTACCTGATAAGAGCTAAATAGCTTGAAATAGATCTATACTAGTCTCCTTTTATTTCTTTATCAGCAAATATAAATTTGGTATAAAATGGTTTGTCGTGAATGCAACTGCTTGCAGAATGTCTGCTTCTTTCTTTACTAATATACCTGGAACTCATATTTTTAGAATAGTTTGTAATCAAACTTAAAAGTGAACCACTCCAAACTCGATTGCAGAAAATATGACTTCAGCAACAGAGTGGTCAATGCCTGGAATGCACTACCTGACTCTGTGGTTTCATCCCCAAACCCCTCAAATTTTAACCTAAGACTGTCTACTATTGACCTCACCCCATTCCTAAGAGGTCTGTAAGGGACGTGCATAAGAGCACCAGTGTGCTTACCATCCCTGTCCTAATATTCCCTTTATTTGTATTCATTTTATGTGTTCAAATAATGTTTATACTTATATATATTATCTAATATGTGCTTGACTAAACAAACAAACAAACAAACAAATAAATAAATAAATATTCTAAAAGAGAAGTTTTTTTTTTGACGGAGGGTGATGGGGAGTTTGATCAAACAGAAAGAAAGGAAAAAAAGAAGAAAATATTTGCCCCGTGTTTGTAGCATGATAAAGGTTTTTTCCCCCTAAAATTGGGTGTGGGTTGTTTTTTGGGGGGGTTTTGGTGCAACCTCTCAAACTTAAAACAAATGCATAACTTAAATATTTTTTTTTCTCACCATATATCTAATATTTTTCTGTATCCCTTATAAACACCTTTGGAGTTGTGAATTATATTACAATTTTTAAAGTGTGTGAAAGATGGTGAATGACTAAGATGAAAACCATACATTAATCTAGAAAATGTGTATTAGGTTACTTCATATCAGTATTATGTAAAACCATATCCTTTAATCATTCTTACTTTAAAAAGCTTTTAAAAGAAATATTAAGGTGTATTAAATAAAGGAAATTTGAAGGAATGGCACAATAAAGCCTGGTTGAAAGAAAATATTTTCTTTACTTTTAACTCTATTAGAAAATAGTTCTTAAAACCAATCTTGTTGTATAATTTGATCAGAATGAACATAAATCAAACATTTCCTTAAACTAAACTTAGCAGTACAAATCCAATATTTACTATGTGTAACTAGAGATAGGCTTGCAAGACAATCTTTCAAATAGCCATATTTTAAAGAGGGAAAAATAATCCCCCCTCCCAATATTAAAGGTAATAAACAAAAAATTTTATTGTCTTATTACAAACATCATCACATTTTTTTCTTGTTTTATTTTTCTTTACTCTGTAAAGCAGAAAGCTCATAATGTAAAATCAATGTAGTATATCAGTGGTCTTTGAAATGTAATGTGATACAATAAAACCTTGCAAAGTCAGACTCAACAAATACTTTTTAAGAGATGAAATGATGGATTAGACAACACAAATAACTATGCATTTACTCCCATTTCTCTCTCTCTCTTTTTCTCAGCTTGTAGTTTGCAGCCCTTAAGTAGAATCATCCATTTTCTATAGAAACAGTCCACCCACACCTAGTAAGTAATTACAATTTTAATACATTTGAAGAAGGGGAGGGGAAATTTTTTTCACTTAATGTAGCTCTCTGAAGTTTCAGTGGGAACTGATATATTTTTTTAAAGACCATTACATTTCATAGAGAGGAATGCTTTCCCCCACTCCCTTTTGCTAAGTGAACAGAAGCTGTCCTCAATCCCAAGCATTCCACTTTAGGAAAAATGTGTTCCCTTTTTTATGAAAGAATATGAAATCCCATCATCACATCTATGAACACACAAACAATTCTCACTCACTCTTCAAATGTCTCTCTTCTCTTTCCCCCCGCCTCACCCCCAAGTACAGATTTCACTTGACATTCAACAAAATGTTCAAGCCCACTCCTGGAGAGCTTTTTATTTCATGAAACTAAGCCATTAGTCAGTTCACACATGACATACATTCCATCAGCATTTGCACTTCAAACCATATTTCCGTATGATCTGGGGAGGTAGTGGAGGAAGAGAGAAAGAGGAGGATGCAAAGTTAGCACTCACCCTTCAAGGGCATACTTCCCCCTTTTCAGGTGTTGGATCAATCCTGTAATACCTGGGGACCTTCTCAGAAACTACAGCATTGCGGTATTAACTAGAATTTGAGCAGGGCTCCTATTATTATTTGGATACGCTTGGTTTTTTTTTTTAATAAAAATCTCACTTTGATATATGCAAATTATACTCTTGAAATATTAGTAAATATGATCACAAGTCTTTATGTATCCCGTTTATGCAAATACAAATTCTAGCTTTTAATGCAGCTTATTTAGATACTAAAACAGCATGGGCTGCTGTAGTGTGAATACTTAAATGGATGAGAAAAATAAGCAGAGTATCCATAATGTAGAGAAAGGTCAGTCTAATATGAAATCTAAACAGTACATATAAATCTTTGGAATTAGAATGAGAAGATATTAAAGGAAAGGAGTATTCAAATAGAGGAATTGCCTAGCCAGTTCAATTTAAATTAGATATTCAAATGATTACTAATGAGCATGGAATGTCAGGGAAACAGACTATGAAAGATTATGATCATCAAAGGCCAAAAAGAAAAAAAGAATGAGTACTAATGACTCCAAATTATACAATGTTACTTACTTCGAATGGGGAAAATGCCTGTTTCATAGCTGGTCAGCAGTGTAACTCATGGGTTTGAATAGGATTGTCTTTCATTCATTAAAACTCAAGCCCCAGTACATTTCACATTAGTGAGCAAGCTAGCCTGGCAATAAACTGCAAATGCTATTTGACTTTTTAATCATTGCAATTGTTTGGATTATTTTGCCTTTACTGGTTCAGGCTATAGTAACCCATTCATACCACTTTATATACATATACTAATCAGGAGAAAATGGGTTGTCTGAGTGTGGATCTTTATGCAGCAAAAAGGTACCATCCATGTATAAGAAGGAAATAAGGGGAAATTTCAAGATCTGAAATGTAAATATTGTAGGAGGATAATCCAAACAGGCTCATTATTACGCTCCAATCAAGTGCAAGTCTTAAAAAAAATAATGTAGGCAACAGGTGCAAGGTATGTATGGTTAGTAATGAGAGACATTTTAACTGGATGTTTTAACACTATACTGTACAGTTTAAGTTTTGACTCAGCAAGTACACTTAAAAAAAATTGTGTTCTTCCACCATACGTCCAAAAGAAAAAGAAAGGGATGACAACTCCTGTTGTCATTCCCTCCTGAAGCTGGGATGACTGAAGAAGAGGGTATGGTGACCAAGCATGAAGGACAAAATGGCAGGGAGATTGAGGCAAATATTTTGAAGATTGCAAAAAGCAGTGGCAAGATTATTTGAGAGAATGGCAAGGGCAAAAAAAAGCTTGATGAGGATATGTGATTGTATGTTATAGATGTGATGTCTCAGTATAAAAACTAAAGGGAAAAATTGTACTATTCTGAAATAACTGAGGGGTGTGTGTGTGTGTGTGTGATGAGAGATAGAATTCAGACAGAAGTATGCAGTGAGAGAAATCATTTTAAATTTAATGAAATTGTTTTGTATTTTCAGAGTTAGTCAACACCTCTGTCAGGTATTTAGGATAATGGGGAAATAATTTGATTTGTAGCCCTACTATGAGTCTTACTACAAGCTACAAAATGATTATTTGTGAATTGTTTACAGCCACTCTGACAACCAATTTATAAAATTGGTGGGGGGAAAAGAACACAATCCTTTTCAAAATTCCAAACACGCCTAGAAGTCCTGAAATATTAGTGACCACCAATGAAAATGGCCTAAGAACATGATACCAACACTTGAATTCAGGATTTATTGATTTTCCATTTGAGCACTCGATATAACAATTGAAGATTAATTTTTTTCAGGACTTGTCCATAATCTGGCATATGCTAGTGCCTGACACAAGGGAACAAAACTTAGTAAAAACTCTGCTGCAACAAAATACAGGATTATTTCACTTGATCCCATTACAGCTGGAAGTAGTGGCTGACACAATTAATATTACTATTTGTCATACAACCCTCCAAATTGTTTTATGCACAAACATATGAAGGAACTCACCTTTTTGATCTATCTTAGTCTCCCAACGGGCAGCAAAGAGTCTGCTGGCTGCTAGAAGAAAAAAGCCCAGAAACTTGTGAATGAGATTCCACAGAACTAGGGCTGCATAACATCTTGGCTTACGTAGGTAGAACCTGGCTAATGAGAACTACACATAAAACCTACGAAAAAGAAAGAAAAACAAATATTGTACCTTTACAGGGAGGATACATGAGATGAGGGTGTGGCTAACAGATGAAGCCTTATAAGGCAGAAATAGATTCGTAACATCCTGTGTGGTCGAGGTCTTAGCTGTGTACCCATTAGTCTTTTGTGTTGTTACTTCCTGGGTAATGGATTGTGTGGTAGCATCTTGAGTTCTAGTGTTGTGACATCCTGAGTCCTGCACTACAACATCCTGGGTAGTTGGCTGTGTTGTGACATCCTGGGCTTTAGTGTTGTAACATCCTGAGTTCTGTGATGTATTGTCTTGAGCAGATGGCTGTGATGCAACATTCCGGGCTTTGGTTTGGCTCTGACTCAGAGGTCCTGTCATGTGCTTATGGAATGTGCTAGTCTGCTCTGTGTGGGGATCGGGGGGGGGCACAGCAGCTGGCGATGCTGCTGTGGTCCAGCCCCTGGATGGTGGTTGCATTTCGTCTATGGGATGGGATTGGGTTTGAGTCTGGTGAGGATGATTGGTGGTGGCATCATGTGTTATCCTGGGTCTGGTGTCAATGTTTATGGCTGGGGCTCATTTGTTGACTAAGGCTAGTTTCCAGATGTCTGGTAGGCAGGAGGTATCATCACGTTTATTCATGTTATGGGTGTGTTTCTCTATTTTGATGGCTTCCATAATTATTCTCTTGTTGAAGTGTTCAGTTTTGGAGATTAATTTGGTTCCTTCAAAATCAATTTCATGTCCTGTTGTTTTAAGGTGCTGGAAAAGGGAGAAAGTTTTTTTCTTGTGTTCTGCGATGCATGCATTTATTCTCCTATTGGTTTGTCCAATGTATGTGGCTGGGCAGATTTTGCATGGTATTTCATAGACTCCTTGGTTTTCTAGCTGGATCTTGTCTTTGGGGTTTCTTAAGATGTTGGCTATTTTTTGGTCAGGGCAGAAGGTTGTCCTGATGTTGTGTTTGTGGAGAATTTTGCTGATTTTATCTGTGGTGCCTTTGATGTAAGGGAGGAGGGCGGTGCCATTGTCCTGTTCTGTGTCTCGGTTCTTGGGGGGGTGTCTCCCTTTTGATTAGGTTGGTAATTGTGTTTCTTTGGAATCCATTAAAGAATAATACGTTTGTGAGAGTGTGTAATTCAGTTTTCAGGTGGTCTTTGTTAGCTAGGCGTTTGGTTCTGGAGATGAGAGTCTTGGCTACGGAGTTGATCTGTGCAGCGTGGTGATGTGATTGGGCATTTAAGTAGCAGTTTGTGTGGTTTTTTTTCCAGTAGATGGTGTGTCCTAGGGAGCCGTCGGGTTTTCTGTAGACTAGGACATCCAGAAAGGGGAGTTGATTGTTAGCTTCTATTTCCATAGTAAATTGTATTTTGGGGTGTAGGTTGTTGAGATGTGTGAGGAAGTTGTCCAGTTTTTTCTTTCCATGTGGCCAAATTATGAAAGTGTCATCTACATATCTGAGCCAGAGTTTGGGGTTTGTGTTCAGATTTATCTAAAGTGTTGGTTTCAAAGTGTTCCATGTATAGGTTTGCGATGACAGGTGAGAGGGGTAATCTCATAGGTGCTCCTTCTATCTGTTTGTATCTTTGTCCATTGTGGATGAAGTATGTGTTGGTAAGGCAGTGGTTGGTCAGATCTAGGATGTGCTTAGGAGGGTTGTATTTGTTTTGGATAGCTGTCAAGGCTTCTTTAATAGGCACTTGGGTGAAGAGGGATATGACATCGAAACTCACGAGTAGGTCACTGGGTTGTAGGTTTTGTTTATTATTTCTATGAAGTGGAATGAGTTTTGTACGAGTGAGGTGATGGATTCTGCGTAGGGCTGGAGTTGTTTGGCAAGAAATTTGACAAGATTCTGTAGAGGTGAGCCTATGGAGCTGACTATGGGTCTGAGTGGTGTTCCTTCTTTGTGTATCTTGGGGAGGCCATAGAGCTTGGGGCATCTGGATGATTTCTCCCTGGAGATGATTCTTTGCTGGATCTCTTCACTGATGGAAGAGGCTTTTATTTTGGATTTGGTGGTTTTTTCCAGTATTTAGAGAGAGACAGCATCTCCAATCACGATTTGCTCGCACAGACAGGAAGCCGAAGACACCAGCCTGAAGATGACGAGTGGGACCTCATCGAAACATCACCAAGATACTCTCAATCTTACATGGGAAAAGACTTGCATACCTGTACCCGTGAAGACTTTCATACCTGTACCCGTGAAAATCTACGAGACAAAACACACACACACACACACACACACACACACACACACATATGTATGTATGTATATTTTTAAAAAATCAAGGCCATGTGAGAAAGCAGAATAACCCAATGTCTAGAGAAGAGGAATAGTACATATTGTCCACCCAGGTTTCCATGTTTAGTCGTTTTTTAAATATATAGAGTATGTATATTTCAGCTGAAGAAAAGTGCAGTATATGTAGCACTTACCCATTAAAAAGTTTTCTTAAAGAAGTTTCATTTTCCAGTAATTTGAGTACATTATCAACACAAGAAAGCAAACCCATTTTATTAGTCATTTTTCTTGATATATTTTATTATTCTCATTGCATAGATCTAATTTGAATAAAATGTAAGTTTAAAAGACAAAAAAGGAATAGATTGGTATTACATAATAATAAATTATGTAGCCATTTGTTGTTTGGCCACTTTGGGAGTGGGTAATAGAAATCTCTAATGTTAATTAGCAAATCTCTCTATTACTAGCAAATGGCACTGATTTTTCTAGGCTGGAAGATAATTGGCATGTCATAAATGGCAAACAGAACTGTCATTTACATGGCCGCCAATTTTCTAATCAGGTAAAAGAAATTGCAATCATTGCTAGAAACCTATTCATTAAATGGAAACAGGGAACCATATTTATGTCAGTCATAAGTGAAAAAATGGAAAATTGCTTATTAAATTTTTGTTGGTTATGAAGCAGAATATTCATGAGCTGAACAATAGCAAACAATGAATATATTGAGGCTTCCAGGAACACCAATGTAGCTTCCTCCATCTAGTTCTAATTAAACTTTCACCCTGGAAACTCTTTCTTTATAAATGACTGACCCCATTGGCATGGTCTGATGTAAACTAATACTGAAATCCACTTACCTTGCCTTCTCAATTTCCCATCATTCTCCTCATGATTTAAAAATCAGAACATTGACATTTCCAGCATCATTTCCATCTTTCAATAAAACACAATTAGATAGTGGTTCTTTATCCAATACTCAGGTTGGCTGTAGCAAGATCAAAGATAACAATCAGTGTTACAAACAAAATCTCATGCAAGTTCTTTTGTAAAGCCACGGGATGGGAAAGGGGTTTGGAGAAAAAGACTAATTTCATGATGCACTGTAAAGCTGTCTTCAGTAAATGGGAAAAGGCACTACCAATATTTTCTAATATGGTTAAAAAAAACAATCTTGGATGGTTTTATTCCAAGAATAATTTTGCCAACATTGTTATAATGTATAGTTGTGAATTAATTGGGAAAAAAGTCATTTGAAGACAAAGAAGCTAAGATTGTGTAGAAAGTCTCAAAGGTGCTTTCTTTCAAAAGGCAACTGGATGATCCTCCTCCTCCTCCTCCTCCTCCTCCTCCTCCTCCTCCTCCTCCTCTTCTTCTTCTTCTTCTTCTTCTTCTTCTTCTTCTTCTTCTTCTTCCTGCCCCTGTCCTTCCCTTTCTTCCTTTTCCCCCTTTCTTCCCCTTCTCATCTTCCTTCTCCTCTACCCCTTTCCCTCTTTCCCTCCTCCTCATCTTCTTCCTCTTCTTCTAAGTTCATACAATTGTCAACATTGACAGTATGATACCTATTAGGCAAATCTCATAATTACGATCTGAGCAAACCATTTTCCAAATCAGTTTGTGATCATGATGTATACCACCTTCCTGGTTCTGGTCAATAAAATTCAATAGAAAAAACATGTCAAATAACAATCAATGATCAGAATATATTGTCATAGACTTTGGTTTTGGTGAATTGAGGTCACAGTTGAATGTAGAACTTGAATAACTATCAGCAGTTTCAGCAAGGACAATGGTTAGAAATAAGGTTTTTGTTGGGTAGATGGGTGGATGGGGCTGGATTGGGATATACTGGCTCCAAAAGCTGATTCATTCTCCAAATGGGGATCATTATATCTCATTTGTTGAATCTAAAGCTGGAGATGGTTTATCTAGTTCATTTATTTCAGTGAGGAACATTGGGGGAAAATGAATTGATCCAGGTTTATAAAGCTCTGTTAAAACTGAATGGTATAACTAGAAATCAGGTGGTTCATCTATTGTTCAGTTACTTCAAATGGCCTACTTAGAATTATATTCCAAGGTACATTAATAACAGCTTTAGAACTTGCTTCAGCCTGTAGAAGCTTCTTGAAGATATTGCTCATTAAAATGGCCAGAGAACATTTTCAATAAAATAAATTGGCTGCATTGCAAAGTAGGACACTTTAAGAAATGTACAGCATAATACCTGGTTTCTTGTCATGTTCATTACTTATAGATAATTATGTTGCTAAAGAAGTCATATATTACCTTAGTTACTTTAAGAAGGGTATTTTTTTGTAAATTTGTAGAATGTTTTTTCTGTTTTTCTGGTAAGCTATATACCAGTCCATGCATGAATCCCTTTGGTGATTGTTATAATTTAGTACATACTTACTTTATTTTTACTTTCTGTCTTATAGAAGCAACATGCACATACATTGATCCCTCAACATTATTAATTTTTTCACAGCCCTCTACATCATGGAAATAGAACAAATCCCAACAGATCCCAGATATATTGGTTCTTATCAGGGGAGTTGTATACTATGTAGAGTTAAATTTTATTTTAAAAAGGAAAACAATCAACACCTTCTCCACAGATAGGGACTTGCTCTGTATTAAATTTTCTATGTATTTTTTTTTCTGTTATTCGCTAAATTTGGGGACTTCTCTCTTGATTTACTGCCTCCTACAAAATGTTTTCCTTTCCTTGTTGTTATTCTTATTGTTCATTAGCCTTTTCATTACTTTCTCCTCCTCCTACTCTTCTCCTCTAACACCCAGTTACATTTATTTATGCTTTGATGTTGTTTCTTTCATGCAATACAATGAATGCATGCACATATTAATATGCATAATACTATAGCAACCAAATTCCACAGATTTAATTTCAAAAACAATGCTATCAACAAGTATTAGATTCATACTTGAAAGGTTGAACTAAAAAAACCTCTTAAAATGCCGATCCATATATTTAGATGTTAACTTATTCAGAGTGGCATCATTTATATTCAAAATTGTAGAGATACACATTTTACTTCATCTCTCTTTCTCTTTCTCTCACATATACACACAATTCGTTATCTGGTATATTATTGAAAGATTGAAATGTTTTGCAGGAGTTCACTTTTTATTTTTTTAGTTTAAGATTTGTGATGATTGATTTTAGAAAAGAAAAAGGAAAGGAGATGAGAGGAGAGATTTGGTAGGCCTTCATGGTATACTATTTTCAGTGCATTTTCTTTACTGTCCTTTTCCAACACCCTTGTTTTTTCTGCAAAAATACCTGATGTCTTTGCAATGGTCTACGCCCACCTATGCTCCTAATGAGTCTGTCAACATTTTTGTGTGGATGAAGAGCATGATTCACTGCCATTATTTTAGTTTGGACTTTTTAGTTGTTCTTGAGTCCAGACCACTATGCCAGCTTTGTATCTAATAATAGGAATTCTTTTTTCTTTTAAAGGTCTTTGTTTTGGGGATTCCTGGCCTTTTGGGAGCATTAAATTTTGCTCTGAAGCATGATTGGCTGGATAGAAAGAGTGAAATGTGTTCTATTGGTTAGATTACTTTTTTTTTCCCTGGGAAGTATTTAGCTGAAGCTATTTGAAAACAGCAATCCTGAGGAACAGAAATGGCAAGTGGTGCTGAGAAAATATAGAATTTCCTGGGGAGGGAACTGAAAATATGCAGATATCCCTTCCTTTTTGTGTCCCCTCACCACTGGATTCCTGTTGTCCATGCCAGGACATGCACACTGTTTCTTGAGATGGTGTTGGGGAGGAGAAGTTGCTTCTATGTAGCAATGGAAGTCAGACTTTTGGAAAAAGCACCCCCACCCCAAAATTGTTTCTATTGCTGGGAGATGAGGCTCTTTTTCAAATTTATTCCAGTGAATTCCCATCACTTCTAAGTGTTTAGCATGAACACTGAAGGTTAGCATGCTTGGATTTTGGCAGGGAGAATTTTCAGCTCCTAAGTAGAGAGGCAGTGTAGTAATGTAAAGAGCATGGGGTGCCTCAGGAAGGTTGAGGGAGGTCCTGAGAAACCTGGCAGAGATCACACACATCTTTCAGCTCAGAAGTTGAAAATTTATTTTTATTTATTTATTTTGTCAAGCATATATAAGATTACAAATAAAAGTATAAACATGATTGTGAATACATGAAATGTATAAGCATGATTATGAATACATGATATAGTTATGAATAAAAAGGGAACAATAGGACAGGGACAGAAGGCATGTTGGTGTGCTTATGCACGCCCCTTACAGACCTTACAGGTGAGGTCAACAGTAGACAGTCTAAGGTTAAAGTTGTGGGGGTTTGGGAAAGAAACCACAGAGTCAGGTAGTACATTCCACGCATTGACCACTCTGTTGCTGAAATCATATTGCAATTGAGTTTGGAACAGTTTACCTTACGTTTGAATCTATTGTGTGCTTGTGTATTGTTGTGGTTGAAGCTGAAGTAGTCATTGACAGGTAGGACATTGTGGCAGATAATTTTATGTACTACACTTAGGTCAGACCGAAGGTGAAATAGTTCTAAGTGGTCTAAGCCCAAAATTTCAAGTCTGGTGGCATAAGGTATTCTATTGCAAGCAGAGGAGTGGAGGACTCTTCTCATGAAATATCTCTGGAGTCTTTCAATTGTATTAATGTCCAATATGTAGTGCGGGTTCCAGACAGATGAGCTGTATTTGAGAATTGGTCTAGCAAATGTTTTGTATGCTCTAGTTATGAGTACAATATTACCAGAGAAGAAGCTATGCAAGATCTTATAGGATTTTACTTGTTACAAGATTTTAACAGAGAGGTTTTTCAGCCCCAGAATAGAGAGACAAGTTTTACCAAGTTTTTCCTTTGATCCAATATGCTTGTGTTATATGATTCCATTAAAATCTGTTTCAGATGATTAAAATATCTAATTTAGAAGAGTTAAAATTATAATTCTGATTGCAGGAAAGCTAATATTACATTTATTTATTTAATCAATTATGGATCAAGACACTATGAAACAGTAAACATGGGAACAAGTCCAATATATGGATTAAAAATAAAATAAAAATAGAATTAGAATATCCAGTCATAATTATCTGATTAACATCTGTGATAGGAGATATTCAAGAAAAGTAGGTAACTGCATGGATTTTTGTAATTAATTCAGAAGTGACAATTTGAACAATATGTACCTACTAATATTATAATTTAAGTCAGTTATATTTTATTCTACCACAGTTTTAAGGATGTAGTTTTCAAAATCACCATTTCCTTGACAAATCTAAATTTTCAATAACAGCAAAATGACCAGCCCAACTTTTCATAAAAATTCTCTCTTGCATTGGAAAAATGGTTCTGTGTGTCTACCTAAATAAATCAGGTTTTAAATAATCCAACTTTGTAGGAGTTTGTCTCCTTTTAAAGAGCCATCTAAGACATTTAACATTTCACAGAACCACTAAATATGACTCAGATAAAAATGGCTAATATTTCTGTTGATAATTAAGGAACAATAATTCAACTGAACCAAGATATATTTTTTTTGTTTTAACTTTAGATACATAAATCTTTATTAGAGTCCTTGCCCAGCATATGTCATATTCACTTAAAAGATATAAAATATACATTAAAATTGTAATTAAAATAAGCTATATGAATTGAAGGGGTGGGGATAGGAGGAGAGGGAAGGGAAAGAGTTTTAAAGGCATGAAATAAATGTAATTTTGATGGACAGTATTTATTGCCTCTCTCTTATGGTAGTAGAGCAGAATTTGGCAACATTGTGAGTGATAATGATAGTATTTCTGTTATCCTGCTAAAATAACAGAATAACAGAGTTGAAAGGGATCTTGGAGGTCTTCTAATCCAACCTCCTGATCAGGCAGGAAACCCTATACCATTTCAAACAAATGGTTATCCAACCTCTTCTTAAAAACCTCTACCCCCAACCTCTGGAGGCAAGCTGTTCCACCGATTAATTGTTCTAATTTCAGAAAATGTCTCTTTAGTTCTAGGTTGGTTGTCTCCTTGTCTTCTCCTGAGTTTCCATCCATTGCTTCTTATCCTGCCTATATGAGATGTGCCATTAGTTGTACCTCCCTGGGAATTATTTTATGAGTGGCTGGTTTAATATTTCATACAGGTTCAAAAAGAAATTACAATATAAAAGAATATGCTGAACATCTCTTATGGCAGGAGTGTCAAACCTGCGGCATTACATTGTCATCACATGTCGTATCATTTTTTTCCCCTTCACTAAACCAGGCATGGGCATCTTGACACATCTGGCCCATGGGCTGCGAGGTTGACACCCCTGTTCTGTGATATGGGAGTACAGAAATTTCCGCAAAGTCATTTGTGGAAGGAAAATTTTTGATATTTACCATCAATAACTGCTGAAGGGAATGGGTTGAATCTGGTCAGAGCAAATGCTCTACAATGTCTATTGTTTATTAGAGAGTGACAATAATAAGCTTATTTGAAGATACTGTAAATGAAAATCTCCAAGATGTATTTAGCCTACTAATGTCATGTTGCTATCCTGTATCAAGGATTCTCTCCTTCAGTGATGTTTTTGCTTGGTCATATCCCATGCTTTGTATTGCCTCATTAGTGAAGCCATAGGCTGCCAGTTTTTCCTCTAATGGATATCTTCCAGGTAGATTGGAAGTCATCCCTGTTAATGAGGGATGTCAGGCCTGTTGGGTTAAAGAGTAGTTCTAGCTAGTAATTAAAAATAACAATCCAGGTCCTGGCTTCTATCCTTGTAATTCCTAATTCAAGTCTTAAAGCTGCATTAGCTCTATGTCTAGGGACTTGAATGATCAGAGAGCTTCGACTGTACCCATGTTGAAAATGGTCTAATGGGTAGACATGATAGTCAGAGAGGAAAAAAGACAGCAAAAAAGTCACGCCACATTTGAAAAAAAGTATGCTGTATATTCATGATGTATGCAAATTCATTTAAGAATTCAAGGCAGCTTACCTAGTTTTCCCTTCTTCTTTTTTCCCCATAAAAGCAACCCATTCAGGTAAGATGAGTTAATACAGAGAAAGCAACTACCTCAGTTACCCACTGAATTTAAATTGCTGAAGGTGGACTGGATTCTCGGAACTCATCCAACATCTTAAGCACTATACCACACCAGCTCCTTAGTATTTTCAAAGCCAATGCTAGACATTTCTAGGTCAAGATGGCAGAATTATAGCATTTGGTTGCAAATGAGAACATAGATATACTGGATATAATCAACTTCTATTGAAATAGAGGAAATCAGTGGCAATTTAAGTAGATATAAAGTAATTAAGACTGGGGAACTAAATCCTAATTTCACATATATGCTGATGGAAATTGGTTACAGAGAAATCAGATTTAGGGGTCATAGTGGATTGAGTGGTTAATGAAGATGTCAACTCAATGTGCAGCAGCTATGAAAAGGCAAATTCCATCTAGGGATAATTAGGAAAGGGAGACAAAATAAAAATGCTGACACTGAAATGTTTTAATGCAAATATGTTGTGTTCTATATTTAGAATGCTACATGCAGTTCTCATTGCAATATTTTTTTTCCTTCCAAATGTTTTCCCATAAGTGTCAGGTCTACTTTTTGGGGATCAATCAAGTGTTGATCTATTACAGAGCCAAAAAAAAAATGCACTGAAGAGGGAAACCAAAATTACCGGCAGCTCAAACACTCTTTTATGAAAGAAAAAAGTTTTGTATTCTTATGCTGAGATAAAAGGCCACTCAGAGAGGATATGATCAAAATATATAAAAACCATACATGGCATGAAAAAAAGTAGACAGCAGAAGGTTTTTTTCCACCTCTCAAAAAACTAAGACTAAAGTCATCCAATGAGACTGATTGAACAGAGACATTAAACAGGAACAGGAAAATATTTCTGAACAAAAATCATGATATTTGATAGTATTAAAAAGAGATTAGATATTCCTGGACAGATCCATCAGGACTATGCATTCACTGGTTGGTGATGAAATGTGTCTCAATACATTTTGGATAGGGGTGGGTTCCACTTACCTTCACTACCGGTTTGCAATGGGAGCGCACACATGGGGTGCTTCTGCGCACGTGCAGAAGCTTCTGCGCATGCACAGAGCATCCATGATGATGTCTGTGGGTGGGTGGGTGGAGCCTTCCGCTACCGTTACTACCGGTTTGCAAATTCCAGACCGAACCAGTAGCAATCCATTACTGATTTTGGAGAAAAACAACAAAAGACTTGGATATGCCTATCACCTCCTTGGAAGTACTACCAAAGTATCTATCTCATCTTTGTAAGGATGAGTAAGGGCTCATCCTTGTAAGGGCTCGTCTAAAATGAGTCCTGGCTTGATTCAATAAGGCTATTGTTATCTTCAATACTACTTCAGAAGACATACAATTGTGGCTGCAGAGACAGTATACATGATTGTGGCCTGATTAAGGTTTGATTTTGACAGGTGGGATGCTACAGAGTAAATTGCTAGTTGCAATATACCTGGAAGGTAGGGGAGGGGAGAGACAGAATAAGATTTGATCCTCATGAAAGTTTAGGGATGTGGTGTAACACATATTCATACACTGTGGGGAGGATTCCAAGAATACAATGTAGCCACAATCCTCCTAATAAGCCCCTCCTGAAAACCATTTTTTTAATCTAACTCACATTAGTTATTTTTAGACTGCCTCACTTCTCCTTAATGATCACTTTTTACAATTTTACTTTTTAAAAAAAAATGCAAAATATTGCTACTATCAGATTAACCATTTTTACAGAAAGCACATGCATGACAGTCATGGGGAAAAGGAAGAAACGACAGAGAATACCTTCTGAAACCCATCCCTCTTCTAAACCTATGAAACAGCAGAAAGTTGATGGATTTACCAGAAACAAGCAAGCCTCTCCAGTAAGTAATACCACCATTTCATCTGAGATATGACCTCTTATAATTCCTATAAGCAGAAAATGAGAATCAGCAACTTCTAGAACTTTTCTCCACTTTGACAGAGAATGCTCCCTCTCCACAGGCTGTTGCTGCTTGTTCACTCACTGAAAGATTCATACCAGAGGGACATGATGGCTCTACTTTCAAACCCTTAGAAGAACAAAATCTGCTAGATTTTATTCCTACACCATGTGGACACAAATATACACATGCATACACACACACACACATATGACACAATCACATTCAACTACATTCAACCACAACAAAAGTAGAGTCAAAATGGCTGGTATAAATTACTGTTTTGTGCACTGCAATACCATTCAGTTTATTTTTCTATTGACATTTTAATAGGAAGTGTACAGGTGCCAGTATAATTTAATGCTTTCAGTGTGCTTTGTACATAGCATTTTAAAATTTCTTACCTCTATCAAGGTTCTTCACTGGAGAGAGAACTATTATTTTAAAATTACACAAGTCACATTAACAGTGTCAGCTTCCAAATGCTTTCTACATATATTATTCAGAGGCATGTGTTACTTTTATCTCTTGATTTTCTGTTTTTTCACATCTGTGATTTACAACATCTTTTATTAAAACTGAAAATAAAGATATAGCTTTGTTGTATTATCGTCGGCATTATTTGTAATATTTTCATTTTCAGATGTCATTCGTTATCAGTAAAGAAAAAATGTTATTTTGCATTCAGAAGCAATTAATTCAATCAAGTTATTATTCGGAACAAAAAGGAAGCCAAAGTGATGGGAAAAAATATTTTCCATGTCAGATTAATATTAGAAATATTTCAAGGAAAAAACAAGCAGCATAGTGCCCTACAAAACAAATCCAATCTTATCCAATGTTTAAAATATCTATATTTGGGTAGCAAACATACATAATGCTCCTTTGTCCTTCTATTTTTCCCACAACAACCACAACCTTGTGAGGTTAGTTGGGCTGAGAGAGTGACTGGCCCAAAGTCACCCAACTAGAATTCATGCCTAAAATTGGACTAGAACTCACAGTATCTTGGTTTGTAGGCCAGCAATTCATCAGTGCACCTAACTGGATTTCATACCAAGCTACTTCCCTGGTAAGTACTGCTGCTACTTTGCCATGGAGTATTGTAATAGAGGAATTACCTATGAAAGAAACACCGTCAAAGAATCTTTCAATTTCCTAAATAAATCAATCTCTGTTGTTTAGGCTTAGATACCTTTGCTGCTTTGAGGCATAAAATTGTTTGCTAGAAAACTGCCTATTTCTTTGTAGTCAGAATTCAAATGTTGGCATCTTCTTAAGGCAGAGCTTTAAATTTACTCATGATTAAGGCTATCTAGATGATTCCCACTCTTACCCATTAACTGAACTGCAGATGAAAATTCTTCCTTTCAAATGAAAGACTGAAGGCAGTAAATCATTTATTGATTATCAATGCAGTACTGAGAATTGGCAAGAAGAAATGCTGACAGTGAACGTCTTTCCTCTTCTTTGCACAAGATTAAGTAACATGTTTTGAATCTTACTCTCAAGTAAAGAGCCAGGTCTATCTGGTTTGGTTCCTATCACAAACATTTTCACCGGAGCTTATACTTATTTCACCTAACTATTCTTTTTTTTTTTTTGCATTTGTTTAATGGTAAACAACATACTAATTTGGAAAATTGTGAGAAAATTCTTCTTCTTTTACTTAAGGAAGGGTGAAAATAATGGATACATATAAAAGCATGGTGTCATCCATTTGTTCTTCCAACAACCTGTTTCATCTTACCAATGTTGCCTACCTTGCTTTAGAGTTACTAATTCTATTCTCTTTGTGGTGTATCTCTTCCTCCAATCCTTAAGTTCCACCTACTTATGGAAACCAGAAGGTTTGAGAATTACAATAGGAATACTGTGCCCATCCAGGGCTCAAAAGGGCAGACAAGTCAACCTGTGTTGATTTTTAATGTGCTTTGTATACAGCACATAGATAGCAAAATGAGTAGTGCTTCAATCACCCAGTTACACCCTGCATTTTGGCATAATCCCTGTGGCCAGCAAATTGCTACTACTTTTGGCATGATGTATGCCTCGCAATTATCTCAACTGCCTCCCTGGTTCACAATACCAACATGCCAAACCTAATTTTCTGGTTATTCTTAATTGACCACTAATTTAAATGTTAGATCCTAGAACATAGAACAATAGAGTTGGAAGGGACATTGGTGGTCTTCTAGTCCAACTCCCAGCTTGAGCAGGAGACCCTGTTCCACAGGTATCAAACTCGCCACATCATGTTGCCGTCACATGATGTTTCGTGAAGTTTTTCCTCTATGTGGAGCTGGGATAGGCTTGGCCTATGTGTGACACATCTGGCCCATGGGCTGTGAGTTGGACATCCCTGGCGGCCCATGGTTGTCCAGTCTCTTTTTAAAATCCTCTAGTGATGGAATATTCACAACTTCTGAAGGAAAACTGTTCCATTGGTTGATTGCTCTCACCTTAGGAAATTTCTCCTTAGTTCTACATTGCTTCTCTCCTTGGTTAAGTTTCCATCCATTGTTTCTTACCTTGCTCATGCAGCTTCATTTCAACCACAAAAAGTTAATGTTTCAGAGGTGAAAGGAAGCAAGTTCATGCTTGTTGTACCCACAGAAAAGTGTACTTTTAAAACCAACATTAGATTGGTTTGTTCACTTTCATGGTCTTTTTATAATATTCCCATCTACTGCTGCTGAGATATTTTCTTTTTAACTGAAAAGACTTCTTTGATGCTAGTCAATTAGGGATCTTGAATCAATTTACTGAATTTTCTTTCTGTGCACATTTTGCTCTTAGCTGCTGTAAGCATCAGATGGAGAAGAGGGTACTTATTAAATATTCATAAATAAGACCACAGTGCCACTTAACTGATCAGGTGTGAATATATGACCATGTCACTATAGGAATGCTACATTCTCCACTTTGAAATATTATGTGTGGGGAGTGGGGGTGGGGAACATATGATTATACATATTTCCATTGCTCAATTTCTCCTTTACATGATGCACTTAAGAATGCACAGAAAATATTTATCATCTCTGAATGTGTCCTATTATTTATTATGGAGAAGTAGATATAGCTAGAGATTATACCTTGTAGCCTTTGTTGCTCTTTTCAGTTCTTATCCCTGTCCTTCCTTTACATAGCATCTATATGCATTGCATAAAGGATCATGAAAATAATAAACCTGTTGGCACTTTAGTTCTGTAAGTTGTATTTTAATCTATTCCTATTTGCACAAGGAGGTCAGAAAACAGGCCATATATTTCATGGGAACTGAAAATGTTCTGGCAGGTTTTCAGACTCACGTGCCAGATTTTAGTTCAAAATGAGTTGTTGGAATAATTTCCAGATATGTTTCAATGCTGTGATTTTGCTTTAATTTGTATTTCACATTTTTGTATCTTTTGGAGTATCTAAGTATTTTAAATGAACTAACAAAAGATAGTATTTCTTTGCTACCATATAAAATATGCCGTTTTCTTTATGAATGACTATATCATCTCTGCAGCTGCATCTTTATATATTATATTAGCAGGGTTAAGCTATTCCCCCCGCACACACATTCTTATGCTAAATATTTGTGAGAGTAAACAATAATTAAATCATTATCCATTATTTCAAGGCAACAAAATAACGTACTTTAAAAACCCCTTTCCTCCATGACTGAATCATTTCACCAACTGGGAGAGTAGAGATAAGCAATTACGTGTGGGGGGGGGGGGGTGAGCTAAAGAATACCACATCTATCACATCTATAAACCTTTCTCTAAGCATCTCACATCATCAGAAAGCACTCCGACACTGCTTTCATACATGCATCAGCAATCATAATCATCGTGGAGGATCTAAGATAAAAGCATGAATGTGGCAACAGACAGTTCAGGAACCATCCTGTTGTCATTTTGATTCCAGCCAAAACATTCATTTGACTCAAGCTGTGTTTCGATGCACTTCCTTAATCACTTTAATGCATGTAAACAAAACATTTTTTTAAAGAAAAGACTTATATAGTCTTATTATGCAGTGAAGTTTTTGTTGATTGATCTGTGCTACAGATAGGACAAGAGGGGAATATTCTGGTTGACTGTGCTGACCTATGCTCCAATGGTTTCTGTCTAGAACCTTGACCTGCAGTGTGACTGGGGAAAATACCTTGACCCATAGCCCTGACCCTGTCTTGTTGGGTAGATCTCAGTAAATTGGAATGGGCAGTGGATTTTTTTCCCCCAATGTTGTAGCTCATAGGATTCTGGGAACTGGTGAAAATGCTGTGGATGGTGTTGGAGAATGACATGTCAGGAAGATGTTTCTCCACTTAAAAATGGCTTCTGGGAAGCATTCCTAATTACAAAGAATTATCAAAATGGTACCTTCCATTCTCTCTAGCCTTCCTTCCCAAAATATTTTCCCTAGGATTCCTGGCTTGCTCTCTGTTTCTTCTGAGCAAGTAGCAACTTTCAGAAAAGTTCAGGACTGCAGCCAATCACCAATCATAATTGCCAAGACAGTTTACAAGGGACCTCTGGACCCCAAGGACAAGTAAGTAATACTTGGATTAAAAATCTGGCAGGGAGATGCAATGATGCAGTGGCTTAATGATGCTGGAAATGGTCTGCAAGCCTGGCTTTGTGAAACAGAGTGAGCTTCAGTGGCTCTATCCCTAGCTCCTGCTCAACCAGTGGTTAGAAAGCAGGCAATATTGTGAGTAGATAAATGGGTGGGGAAAACCTAGCTGCAGTCCTGTGTGTGGAGAGAAGAAGCTGGTGCTGGACCTGGCCAGATGCATAGCAACATGAGACAAGGCAAGGCAGGGCCGGAGGAGGAGCCTGGAAGAGCCAGCAACCCAAGTGGTGCTAGGCAACTGGTGTAAGCTAGTCTACCCCATGTGATGCACCAAGGATAGCCATGCAAGTTCTGATCAGATGAACTAACAATGTAGGCTGCCAGGATTGTGTTGTGTGTCTAGCATGTGCAATTTCCCTGACATCATATGCCATTCGCTAGATAGATAGATAGGATAGATAGATAGATAGATAGATAGATAGATAGATAGATAGATAGATAGATAGGGTTCTGCCCCAGCTACAGACCCCAAAAAACGCAGCACACACAAAGTCTGTACAAACCTTAGTTTACTAAATTAAATAAGTTTTTTTTTCAAACAAAGGCTGTTAATTAACTTTTTTAACAGCCTACAAAAATCCAAAGAATAAATAATTTTAATCTTACTATGATTGGCAGAAAGCCCAGAAGCAATTTGCAAAGAACTAAAATCAAGGCACGAAGGAGAGTGAACAAGTTGTTACCTGCAAATTGCTTCAGTCGGCGTTCCTCCTTAAATAGTCTAAGGGAGTGGCTAATTAGCCCCAAGCCTTACTCTTGAGGAGACCTCTTCCTAAAGAGCCACTCCTGCCTTTTGGCAGCTCTGCGCGCCCATGCATCAAGAAGAGGCTCTTCCTCTTCATCTTCTTCACTTAAGGGAGCTTCTGGAGATTCTGAAGGCTCTGGCTGAATCCCCGCCTCTGGCACCACATCTTCTCCAGCCTCCTCATTGTCTGACTCGAGTGCCAGCTGCGCAGGCTGCTGGCGCAGCACCATACCAGCCTCCTCACTGTCCAAATCAGCCACCAGCCGCACAGGCTGCGTACGGGCTACAACAGATACATAGGTTGATGTTGTTGTTGTTAGTTGTGAAGTCGTGCCCGACCCATCACAACCCCATGGACAATGTTCCTCTAGGTCTCTCTGTCCTCTACCATCCTCTGGAGTCCATTTAAGCTCATGCCTACTGCTTCAGTGACTCCATTCAGCCACCTCATTCTCTGTCGTCCCCTTCTTTTTTTGCCCTCAATCTTTCCTAGCATTAGACTCTTCTCCAGTGAAGTAAGGAAGGAAGGAAGGAAGATTAGAGATAGATAGATAGATAGATAGATAGATAGATAGATAAAGAGAGAGATGATAGATAGATAGAGGATAGATAGATAGATAGATAGATAGATAGATAGATAGATAGATAGATAGATAAATTTTGGCTGGGAAGAATAATAATGTATTATCTCATGCCTATTTTATATGTGGGCATTAGATAATATACCTGTCTATCACTGCTCTGAGAGCTTAAGGAAAGATAGACTGTATGCACCCATGATGGCGAACTTATGGCACGTGTGCCAGAGGTGGCATGCAGCACCCTCTGTGGGCACTCAAGGCATCGCCCCAGTTCAGTTCTGCCACACATGCACATGTGCCTCCCGCCAGCCAGCTGATCTGTGCGCATTACATTGTGGGGGTTCGGATGCAAGCATGTGCATATGCAAGTGCACATGCGCACTTTAGACACTTGGTCCAAAAGTGGTTAGCCATCACTGGTATACACGATTCTAAACAACAAATAATTATAATAGATGTTTAAGTAAACAGCTCAAAGTCATCTCATGCATTTCCATAGCATAAGATGAACCTGAATTTGGATCTGGTGACTTGGACATATAAAATTATACAATCTTAAATTCAGATAAAACTCTCATTTGAGCATTATATAGACTATTTTTCCTTCCTAGTATTTTCCCACAAGTGCAGGGTCCATTTTTTAGTGTTCAAATCATTGGTTGCCACAGAAACTAAAATGGGATTAGAACTCACAGTCTACTGATTTGTAGCCTCCTGCCTTAATCACTAGCACAAACTTACTCTTTATAGAAATAAAATAACATAAAAATATAATATCTAGTTATTTATGTAATTATTAATCAAATTTATATAGTTGCCAATCTCACTGAAGATAGCACCACAATCAAAACACCTATTCCCGAACATAGACATAAATATTAAAACATAGTAATAAATATATTACAAAATAATATATTATAGAAAGAAATAATTTAAAAATAACAATGAACATGCTCGTGTTTGAATATTTTCCTTAAATGTTTACAATAAGTTTAAATTAAGAACTGATGAAAGATTATATAGTCAGTACTAATTTCATTTTAGAAAAGGAAAAAGCTGACTCCTACCATTATAAAAAAAATATGAAAACATAATGTAGCAAAAGCTCTGAAAATAAAGACATACAGTATATCTTATGTGTCGGAAACCAAATGTAAATGAAAGATAAAATGCCAATTATATAGACATTATTGTTAACTATAGATTATGAAGGATTGCCAGAAGGAAGGTCTTCATACAAAAAAAGCAAACTTTGTATTGGAATTCTCAGACACTCCACTAGCAGATTTTTTTTTAAATGGAAATGAATAAAGCACAGTAAATAGAATCAGTGATCACAAAGTGGAAATAAAACATATGGACAAATTCAATCAAAGTTCTGAATTCCATTGCTCCAAAGTTGTTGGATAGGTCTGATAAAACAGTATGAGATTCCAGTATTTTTCTTTCCTTTTCAAATCAGTTTTGTGTTATGGAAATTGGAACCCAAGATTTGAAATACTTTAGAAATGGAGGAAGTTTTAAAACGGTTTGTATATACAACAGCAATCTAGGTTTATAAAGCATGTTGCTAAACAGCTGTAGTGTCAAGGTTCCAAGTAACACCCCCAACTAAAGAAGACTCCGAGGCTAACAATTCCTCAAAGATCCATTTTATTAGAGATGTCATATTGGCACATCTGGGAAAACCTGAATTTGAAAGTTCCTGGGTTTTCCCCACCCAAAAGAAAGTCAAAGACCCATCCCCTGCACCCACATGTCCATCACATGATCCAATCAATCCACTGTCTGAACTGGAGACAGCCCAGAGTCAGTCCTACCCAGGTGCAGGCTGAATGTCCTTGACTCCCAAAGAAAAGAATGTTGTTATGGCTATAGATCTTCAACTCCTTGCAAATCCCCCCTCCCGTTTTCCCAGGCATTAAATGTGGCAGCCCTGAAGTTCCAAAGAAAAGATGGTCTCCAGGGCTGACATGTAGCATATATGGCTGCATGCACACTATAAAAATGGAAACTTACCACTCAACATAAATTCACATTTTACAAATTTTATTCATTATTTTTATTTTAAAAAAATATTTCCAACTATATGGCAATCAAAGCAAATAAAATAGAAGAGCAAGGTTTGGTGAAACCGGAGGCATTGCAGGTAATCCTCGATTTACAACAGTTCATTTAGTGACTGTTCAAAGTTACAATGGCATTGAAAAAAGTGACTTATGACTATTTTTCACACAACTGTTGCAGCATCCCTTTGGTCATGTGATCAAAATTCAGATGCTTGGCAACTGGTTGATATTTATGATGGTTGCAGTGTTCCAGGGTCATGTAATCACTTTTTGCGAACTTCTGACAAGTAAAGTCAATGGGGAAGCCAAATTCTCTTAACAACCGGTTTACTAATTTAACAACTGCAACGATTCACTTCACTACTGTGACAAGAAGTCATAAAATGGGGCAAAACTCACTTAACAAATGTCTCACTTAACAACATAAATTTTGGGCTCAGTTGTGGTCGTAGGTTGAAGACTACCTGTATTTAGTTAAAATCTCTGCTAGAGTCAGAGTTGTTATTTAGTGGTGAAATTAAAAAAGGTATCTCTTAGGGTTTTTTTTTAATCTTATTACTGTGCAATCTTCAGAATTCTATAGCCAGAATTCCCAGCTTTATTTATTTCTGGGCCGTCTTCTACAGCATATATTATTCAAATACAAAGCACCAAATTATACAGCTGTCAATCAAACTTGCAAACTTTAAACTTGTTCTGAAGTTCAGCAAACTACTGCTCTCCCCCTCCCCCTTGGGGTAATAGCCATGCATATCATGAGACCAAGTTGGATAATTTCCAACAGGTGCATTTGAATGACCTGACACAGAATTTAATCAAGTGGAGATTCGTGGGGGGAACTATTAACTTGTTAGAGCTGTAGTAATGTCTCCATCAAACCCTCCCCTCCCCCCCAATTCAGTGGGGGTAGGTTGGCCTGGAAGAAAACAACTTCCCCAAAATCAATCTATGAGCTTTTAGGATTCACCATTATCAATCTCCCTGTCCTGGTTCAACTTCTTAAATGTAGCAAGGCATGATTACATTACATACTATAAAATCTGGTTTCAGTGCAAATGTATATGCTGGCCCTAACAAAATCTTTTGAATATAGCTCTCAAACTGTTGGCAATTCAGTCAATGCTGCAGCTTTTAGCTTTTCTATTGCTTCCCCCCTCCCTTTTTTTGTCAACAGACATATCTAGCAGTTCTTAATATAGAAAACTTCGTTTATTTTCTATTCAGTTTCTCACATTTTCTACATTTTTCTGTTAATTGGTGTGATTTAATGAGTTCTTTGAACAGCTTCAAATATGTAACATCTGGGGTATTCTATCAAAAGACTCATTAGTTGGTTTTTAATAAAGCATACTCTTTACTTACTGTTTTCAATTGGGTGAAGGTGTGGAATAAGTATACATGAAGAATACACCATTTCTAAAGTCTAATAAACAAAGAAATATACAGTCTTGAGATCAAACTATATATGATGGTCTAGGTTTTATACTAGCTGCGGAACAAATAAGATATACATAAGGGAAATAACACCCTCAATCATACCAAGAGTACAATGAAACAGTGATTTAAAATAATGTAGAGCAATGGTTTTCAACCTGTGGTTTGTGGGCCCTGGGGGACATATAATGTCATCACAGGGATTCGGCAAATGTTTAAAGAAATGTTATGATTTAAATCTTGAGTTAAGGTCCGTGGTTATCGTCCATGGCCACAAAAAGCATTTAAAAGGGATTTGTAGTGAAGTAAATGTTGAGAACCACTGATATAGAAGAAAGAATATGTCTTTGGTTTTTTCCCCCCTCCCTTTTAATAAAGAAGATATAATATCAGAGAGAAGCACAATGCACAGCTTTTATGAAGAAAAGAAAGGAGAAAAAGTAAAGGCTAGAATTATCAAACAGAATCATGTTGGTACAAAGGAGTCAATTGTCAAGCTCTGGCCAAAATGAGTGATTCAGACATAGCTTCATTCATATACTAGCTAACTCACATTACAATCATATCAGACTGGAACAGACTAAATTCTGTGAACTCGGTTTGGGTTACTTCTGAGAATTTCCCTATGGAGGAGCTTCCATTATCTGTTCCTCATAGGGAGAAAAGCAGCTGGGGAGGCAATTTTATGGAAATTGCTTACTCTACAATTTCTCTGAACCTAAATGCAGCCATTTGCTCTTTATTATAGAAGCAAACAGCTGTCAGGAAAAGATGACAGAGAATGCACATGTAATATTTCATTTGTTGACAGCTTCTAAAGGCTACTCACAGGCAAGGCACTATTGGCAGCTAGATGGTGACAGGAAGGATCTGCCAAAATCTGAGTGGCTGTTTCCATTGGAGAAAAAACAAATGAATCATAATTTGGCCTTGACTCCATTAGGTAAGATGAGTGAGAGGAGGGGGAGGGAGAGTGGGAGAGGGAGATATTAAATTAAGATTGACCACTCTTCCCTTCCTCAACAATTTAATAGGAATTTACTTTTATCTTGTTTGGGAAGGTTGTTTCCAACTTAAACTATTATAATGACTACTATATTTGGCTGACTACAAGAACAACTTGGAAGCATTAGCTATGGAGACCCCATTGGGACTATATGGTCAGCTCATATTCTTTACTTCCTGAGCTGGTTGCTTGAGGATTTGTAGGTCCAATCCAATTTGATCTGAGCCATAAAAGCCCATCTTGCCTAAGATTCAAGTTATTAGAATGACTCTCCATATCCCGATGAACCTGTCTACCCTAAAGCCTCCTATTTTTTGGCCCAATATCAAAATGTGTAAGATTGAGAAGACCCCATTTCTAGGATGCAGCTATGATTTCTCCTCTATTGAATCACGTTTCTCATACAAGGTTTTATATTTGCTATGGCATTATTGGAGAAACTTGGCTGAGACAAGATGGTAGTTCATATCTCCCAGCTCTCTCTACCAACCTATTTTGGATAGCTTTAGGGAAGTAGGAGGCACAGCAGCAGTGATTTATAGAAACATTATTTCACTGACCAAATGTTCTTTCCAACAATTTTCCAAATATGAGTGCATAGCATTGCATTTCCTTGACTGAATGTAGACAATCCTAGCAGGACTGAGTCTGGCGCGATCCTCTCCGCATCAGGCAATAATTTCTCACTTGGCAATTACAGAAGGCAGAACTGAGAAATTGAGGTTTGGCACTTGGTTTAAATATCCTGGGTTCTTTCAATTAAGCAATGCCACCTATAAAGACCCCAGAAGCAAGCCTTCTTTTTATAATATCTGCCCTCTGCTGGCCTACACTCTGTTATAAGATGCTATTATTTAGAAGAGCTCTGGAGGATGGCTTGTGTGAGGTTGGCTCCAGTCAGTGCCCTTGAATATTCTCCTATTTCAATAATAGTCTACTGAAATTGGATGGCCAATAAATTTGTAACAATAATATATTGACCAAATTTCCATCTGTCAATTGCAAAAGTTCATACTGTTAGGATCCACACAAGTATTATGCCAATAGATTATGATGCCTTAGGTTCTTAAGAAGAACTTGTGTGTATGAAGGCCAACACCAGCTGAAGAACCAGCAGTATGAACAGATAATAACAATGGATAGACGAATGGGACTAAGAAACATAATGAAATTTAAACAGACAGGAAATGCGACCTACCAAACAAAATAATGGACTGGGGAGCTGAAGTTCAGTCACCTTCCAAGTCCATTGGGTATGTTGCCCTGCCTCCAAAAAAAGCAGATGTACAATTCATTAATGCTACAGCTGGAATCTGTCAGTCCAGGGACAACAGAGAAGTCCAAATGATGTTCGCAATAATATAACCAATTGGAAAATCAAATATTAATAAAAAAATCTATTAATATTGAAATCTAACACAATTGTTCTTATCCAGCTCCCAAACACGACAAGCATGCTGTTTGTAACTAAATGTTCCCTTTATTAGGAGTGTCAGCAGCCCTGGCCCAGAGTCTCTCTCTCACACACACAGCAGGCTAATGAAGTCTCTAAGTTCCTGTGGAAAGCAAAGCTCACTCCCCAACACACTAGGAATCCTCTCCCTCTACTCACACTCATAAAGGAAGTCCTGGAAGGTGCACTCATTCTTATCCAGCAGCACACACGCACACACTCAGAAGGAGACAGCCCCCAGTCTCAGCGCCACAGATTCCAAGAAAGAATTCTGATAACGTTCCTGCCAGGATTCAGAAGTTCAGAATATCAGGAGATGAATAGCTTGTTTCCCCCAAAATAAGACATCTGATAATAAGCCCAATTGGGCTTTTGAGCGTATGGCAATAAGGCCAAGCACTTATTTCAGGGTTCAAAAAAATATAACACAGGGTCTTATTTTCGGGGAAACGTGATAGTTATCCGCCATACCTATTTGTCTCCACCCCCTGCCTTGTGTCCTCAGAGCTAGGGTGGGGCTTATCTAGCAGTGGTGGTTCTTCCATCCCCAGGACCGGCCCATAGCATCCTCTGCCTTTTGCACATCTGTGTGTCAGGCACCGGCCCAGCTATTCTTCTTCTTCCTCATCAGCCACCTTTGGACCTGGGGGATGTTGCCTCTCCATCTGAGGGCTGATGGACAGCCCAGGGTCCATCTCAGTCTCTATCTCTCACAGTTCCATTCCCTCTTCCCCCTTGGAGCTCTCATATTGCCTTGATGCTGGCCCCGACTCCCACTCCACCTTCTCATCTGATTCGGCAGCCGGAGGGTCCAGCGGCCGACAGGCCATAACAACAATCTAAAAAAAGATTAAACTATAGTCAGGACCAACCTCTTCCCCCCAACAACTGGGCAAGAGAAACAGAACCAAACTGAGAACAACTGAAAACTGATAGAAACTTTAGGACACATAGCTTTGCCTAAAGGGTCCCCAGAGAAAAAATGCTGACATTGCTACTGTGTGCAATTTCTTTGTATGAGAGCTGAAATACACAGTATGCTCTTAGGGATTCCTCTTTTTGCCAGAAAAAAAAGGAAAAGGTTGAAAACAAAAATGTGATGATGTGACAGCTTAAAGCAAAGTCCTCAGAATATTTCCATATCCATATAACTCCTTGCTTTGGATAATCCAATTTATATTTGCATATTCTCATATCTTTTTACATGTTCACCCGGATACATAAAGTATGACATTTTTAAAGAATGAATCTTCTTTTTCAACAACCTTGACTGTCAAACTGCTGTTTTATGAACATGAGGGAGTTTTTTAATGTGCATAATTTCTGAGATGATTTTGGTCCTACTTGTTACTCATGACATGGGACAGATAATTCACAGCATAAAGTTCTGAAGGACAGCTAAAATTAAAACTGAAAGTAATCTTCAAAAATTGGAATGCTTCTGAAAAAACACACACCAAAGAAATAGATCTCTGAACTAGTTTATCTACTCATTGAAAGAAAATTTTATTTGCATAAATAGTTAAACTATTGCATACAAAAGCAAGGAAGTGGACAGAATGTAGCAGATTCGAAGAAGAAACTATTTTTATCAAATGTTTGCTGATAATTCCTGTCCTCCTATATGATATCAGATGTCTGTAACAATTCCCTGGGAACCATGAATGTCAATCAAAAATAATCCAAACTGGAAATAAGTATAAACCAGAGTTTAATCAACTGTGGCTAAGACTTTGTGACAGCCAGCAACTATTTTCCCATTCTGCCTAACTTGTGTGCAAGAATTGGCATACTCAATTATCAGTAATTCTTTTTCCATCTAAAAATACATTTAATAGATATAAAACAGTTCATAAGAACTGTCTTCGTGAGCACGCTGCACTATCAGGACAGAAACTGAAACTGTGGGCTTATTGTAACATTTTTAATTATTTTTCTAATGCAGAAAAGGTTCTGGGAATTGAAGTTTGACACTATTTTAAAACTGCATACACATTTTTTCTAACAGCAGAATGTGATGCAGACCTTCCCTCAGGGCAATTTGGTTTCATTTCAACTTACTGAACTTGTATATGTATAGTTTATGCCCATAACTTCAATAAACTCTCACACATGGAATTTTGGAGCCTGAAGTGTCTGGGAAAAACTATCCCATTAAGAGAGTGAATTGCCCTAATGCATTTTAGAAGTAGCAAAGATCTTCATTCGTTTTATTGTCTGTTTAACAAATGAGGTATATAAATTATATGCTGAAAGGATAATGGAACAGGTTGACCTTTTGGGCAATTCGGTATTATGATTAGATTGATATCTTTTCTGCTACAACTTGAGAATGTTGAAAAAAGTTTGGAAATGTGATGAACCGCGGAGGTAAAATTCATTACAATAATTCAAAACTTCAGGAGTAAATTATAGACAGTATATCATGTGCTATATTTGCTCTTCATTTCTATGGAAGGGGTTGTAACATGAACTTCAAACCATAAAAAATAATTAGAGATAAATAACTGGGTGAAACCCATTTGTGGCCTTTATATATTACTTCTGATGAAGTTTCTAATCCCATACCACCTAGAAAACATTTTCAAACTTACTGATTCAAAGCCCTTTTATGATAAATTATTTGTGACACCCTCTCAGAAACTTTCTGTCCTTTTCTCCCCGAATTTAACTAAATACATTTCAACAAGATTATTTAATTTAGATGTGTCTGATAACTGGATGAGATGGTAGGAGTTTAATTATGCAACATGGCAGGCAGTCACTAAGCTTCTCTTATGCCTTCCCTATTGCCCAGCCTACTCTTCTAATGAATGGAAGTTGATCTATGTGATGGCCTCAAATCTCTTCAAGCTCTCATTCTAAAACCCTGTAAATCTTGACATTCAAATTATGAATAGTAGTTACCACTTTATTTCTGAGATATATCTTCTTTGTATCTGTGACCTCTTCCCTTGGATAGAGTGACTTAATAAAACTGATAAGTTATTTTCATTTTCATCAGGTATATAATTACATACCTGACTGCTTATGTAAGTACAGCAGCTCTGAACTCTCTGCTGTTCAGAAGTTTTATTGAAATAGGTTTTTTTTTAATGTAACTCCTGCTTGGACTGTTTCTACCTTAGAAAGAAATATTTTGAATTGTCCCACTACATTTTATATCTTGTTTTTTTAAAAAAAAGAATAGCAAGGAAATTTGTGTAAAATCAGATATCAAGTTAATGTTACAACATCTGGCCTGCAAAAATTGGGATAATCACTATGGTAGATGATAGCAAAGAGGATCTCATTTTGGAAATGAAAAGGTACATACATGTAGTACTTGCTTGCAACTCTTGAAAGCAAGTACATATTTACTCAAGATTGCAAAAGACATGGCTGTTTGACCTGATGGCACAAAATCAGCCAGACAGGAAGTACAGTTGTCTCCTTTTATGCTCCAGATTTGAAGACAAATAATTGATTTACTGTATATGCAATTGTTTGAATAAGGATGAGGATCATGCATTAGATCTTTTGCCATAATCCTCTTCTCCCTCTCTGCCTTCCTCCTCTTCCCTCTTCTTCACCCCCTCTTTTGCCAAAATCCATCATACTGATTGATTGGAGTGTGGACACATAGATGATAGATAGATGGATAGATAGATAGATAGATAGATAGATAGATAGATAGATAGATAGATGATAGATAGATGATAGACGATAGACAGATGATAGATAGATGACTGATAGATAGATAAATAGCTGACAGACAGATAGATAGATGATAGAGAGAGAGAGAGAGAGAGAGAGAGAGAGAGAGAGATACTGTGTTTCCACTAAAATAAGACCCTGTTTTATATTTTTTTGAACCCTAAAATAAGTGCTTGGCCTTATTGCCATGCGCTCAAAAGCCTGATTGGGCTTATTATCTGGGGATAATAATAATAATTTAGGGAAAACAGGGTAGGGGGGAGAGAGAGAGAGAGAGAGAGAGAAGGAGGGAGGGAGGGAGAGAGCACTTTTCATCTACTTTAAGGGAAGGAAAGACTGACATAGGTAAACAAATGGGTAAATATTGTGTAATGTATCTATAAATTTGCCATTGCAATTTCTATAAACCATATAGATATCAAAAATACATTTTGGTCTTAAATATTTTATCTGGAATTTGTTATAAATGATATGTATGAGCATGGTTTAGTTTGGTCCCAAGCAGATTTACTTGAAAGTAAACCCCATTTATATAAATGAGACACGCTATCATGTAAACATACAATTACAGCTTTGATATGGTTACATTATCTGTAACTTAGTCTACAATTATTCAGCCATTTATTTCATGCATGGATTCAGATTAACAACACTGTCAGCCACAGATAGACTCTTAGTTCCAATTATCCTTGTGTTCCTGCTAGACAATTAAACTATGGTTTAATTACTAAACCATACATCTTCAAAAAAACCCAACAAGCTGAATTTTTCATCATTCTATAATCTCTGTAATTAAAGCAAAAATTTATAGGTTTCAGTCTATAAATAGATTATTTCAATTTTTATCTCTCTGCTTAAACCCCGGGTGTATGTTTTCATTATAAGCCACCAGAAAACTTTTATCAATTGAGAATCCACAAACTAAACTAAGGCAAATGAAGAATATATTGCTTGTATGTAATGCTCCTTCCTGTATCTGTTTCCAGTCTGGTAAGATGCAAGCATATAAATATATCAGCCACTAAAAATACAAAAACTGGTTGCATTTGCCTGATTTTTGAAAAGATGAACTTCCTTGGATAACTGTTCCCTCCCAGTGAGTCTCAAATAAAGGTTTGTAAACCTTGACAAGTGTGAACTGTCTCAGTAGTCTGCTAAGCAATTATATGGATGAGCTATTTAAAGCTACCAGGCCACACCTTCCAATGTATTTGCATTTAAAACCTAGTTCTATTCTTAAGGAGGCAGGCATTTGGGTCATGTCTATGGAAGAAATCCAAATCATTTTGTTATTATGAGTAAAGTGTTCAATCAACTACCTGATGACAAAAGGGAAAAAAGGGAAACAGGAAAAATCTTGGCCTACAGATATAGATTAGCCTGGGCATTTTGTCACTGTGCTTGAGAAATCTTGTTACCCAAATAAGCCCCATGAGAGAAGGAACCATATTTATTAATGAAATACACTTAGTTATGTCTTGTGTTATTACACATGTAATTTTAAGATATAGTAGTTGAATAACAAATTGGCTCTGAGCACTCTTCTTTTTTTTTTCATATAGAAAGATCTCTTGGTATAGCCAAAGTGGCACCAGTGATAGATCTGATGTCAAAAGTGATTAGGAAATGTGTTTGAAACTCTCTTATGGATATGCATGGGTATGTAGAAAGAATACAGTCAAGTCATGAAAACAAACTCACATTGTTTAACGATGCACTCATAGGATCAGCATGTTTGAAAGTGACTCACATAAAAATATATAATTCAGCAAGTGTAGTAAAAAGCATTCCATTCAAAAGTCAGCCAATCACAAGGGCCCATAGATGTTAGAATGACCTTACATACTGCATTTGATGTGTAATAATTATAGCAATTTTTCTCCACATAAAGCTATATTCCTCCTCCTCCTCCTCCTCCTCCTCCTCCTCCTCCTCCTCCTCCTCCTGTTGTGAGGGCATTTATTTGAACAGTAATCTTCCAGGGAAAACAGTAATGGTCCCAACACTAGATGCTAAATGGGAAGCCAGTAAATATTTGTGGCAAAATTCAGAAGCATGGTTTCCTGCTATTAGGAGGCAGAAAGTACATAGTTTATAACATAAAATGAAAATAGTAAAATAAAACAGCAACAGTATTACCATAACTCTGTCACAAAAACCTTTTTGATCACTAGATGCAGTGGTGGATTGCTACCAGTTCACCCCGGATTGGGCAAACTGGTAGCAGTGGCGAGGGGAGGCTCCTCCCACCCACCCAGACACTTCTGTGCATGTGAGCGCCCACGAGCAAACCAGTAGCGACGGGTTTTGAAACCTGCCCCTGAATAAATGGCTGCGAACTTTTCTGTATCTGTTTGCTTTCTGTATCTCTTTGCTTTCATCTAGAGCAGGGCTGTCAAATTCCCAGCCCATGGGCCAAATGTGTCACACGCTGGTTTAGCAAAGAGGAAAAAAAGTCCTAATATGTCACGTGACACTGCCATGACAGCATGAGTTTGACAACCTGATCTAGAGATAACTCCAATGTTTGTAGCCCACATGTAGCTGCCCTAAACTCCTATCCCTATTCTTTTCAATCCTCTACCACACTGCTCTACCATGAAATAATATTAGCTGAGGCTCTGGCCACCAAAATCAAATCAAATTGAATGCAAATTTTATTAATAGAATTATGGATCAGCAATACTGAAGAGAATAAAACAAAAAGAATTAAATAGAAGTAAGAGGTACTAGTTGTAAAATGTATCACTTTTGTACTAATTGTTGCTTTTTTTTTCTTGCCAGCAGCACAAATTTAGCTCCTGCATTGGTGAAAGCATGACTGGAATTTCGGGGAGGATGATTGGCATAATATTCTTGAATCCTTCCAAGGAGGCTTTGCAATAAGGGCAAAATATAATCTTTGCACAAATCCTTATAGAAATTGCAGCAAAGAATACATGTTGAACAGTTTCGACTCTCCTGGAGTCACATGGCAACCAAATATTGCCAATTCAAGTATATCAGCTATATGAGGACCTACTTCATTAACACAAAGATTTCCTCCTCCTTCTCCTCCTCTCCTTCTCCTTTTCCTTCTCCTTCTCCTTCTCCTTCTCCTTCTCCTTCTCCTCCTCCTCCTCCTCCTTCTCCTTCTTCTTCTTCCTTTGCAGAGAAGAAAAACCTTGCAAAGAACCTATGTTATGGACCTGCTTTTGTCTACTTGTAGAAACTATATTGGCTTGGCAGTTGACCGGGGACATAATTATTGCTTGTAACAATAGGGACTCACACACAATGCAAATGACATTTAGAAGTCCATATTGAGAAAGAAATGGTAGAAAATTCTACTTTTACACCAAATGAGCCAATGGCAGTTACCCCTTAAATATAAAACGTGAGTCATACATGTTGCTTTGATTTTTTTATTTCTATCAAATATAGGCATTTAATTTCAATTTCCTGAATTAACTAGCAATAGTTTTCATTCCTATAATTTTGGGATTTCAAGCTTTTCCAGAAAGGATGTAATTCATTGGCAACAGCTTCTTATCAAGAAGCCATAGAACCATATTACAATATGACATTTGAATGCGTAATGGCATAACAAATAGAAAATGGCTGCTTAATTGTGTTCTCAATCCATTTGATGTTTCTTGGCATCCCTCATAACTTAAGACATAACTTATGCAGGAAAAAGCTTTTCTGTTTCTGAGGGTTGCCTTCCTAATGGATTAGAGCAAAGGCTGTAGGAACTGGATTTCACTAGAAGATTCACAACCTGGGAGCAAAAAAAAAAAAAAAAAAATCCATTCTTTTTCCAGTTCATTCTCAATGTCTCCATAGAATTTTTGAGAAAATAAATGGAGACTGCTGATTCTGTGATTATGAAACAGGTTCAGACATAAAACATAAAATATAATAAACACATATCTTATTTCTTGATCTATTTACTCACTCTCCCCATTTAGTTGAACATTCTATCAAAGAACCTTTGGTTCAATACCAGCTTCTATATTCCCTACACTTCTTCAAAATGTTATCTAAAATTTATGATGAATTTTGGATATTACACTCTTATCAGTTTTGAAGGAAGTAAAAATGATCATCTAATGTTAGAACATTGTGCTTATGGAGATGGAGAGTGGTATAGAACCCTAGCTATTCAAATATGCACCATGTCTAGAGCTATTTTTAGTAATCAAGTGTATTTTTTTTCCTGAAATGTTCATATCATTCTGCATATTAAAAAGAAAAAAAATCAATTTCTTAGAGGACAAATTTCATTAAACCAAACATGAAATACAGCAGGGTCATCTAATTTAGCCCTATAATTATTGACTACAACTATGACTTTTTTCCAAAGTCTTAATCACCAGAATAAGATAATAGCCTTCTGCATCTGCTCTCACTTGCAACACCTTGATGAGCTAATGCAGCCATTTCCTTTTTTGGAACACCATTAATATAAACCGCTTTAATTCAAACTTTCTGCAACCTATTCTTCTTCTCACTGGTACAAGCACCAATGACCTCAGAAGGAGGGTACTGTTAATGTTAACTTTTTTTCTTCATTCCCTTGTCAGTCTCTTTCCCTTCTACTATTCTCCCTCTTCATGTATTCCACACTGCTTTCCTGCAACCTCTTCATATATTGCTGATTCTCTCCTTCTGGCTTCTCATAACTTCTCATCTTTTCCCTTTCTTCATCCATGCCTCTAAACATTTCATGCTATCCTTTTGCTTTTTAAATCAGTAACAGCCAAGGGTGGTATTCACTTACCTTCACTACCGGTTTGCAATGTGAGTGCGCATGTGCAGAGCATCAAAACTGGGCGTGATGATGTCTGGGCAGGTGGGTGGAGCCTCCCACAGCTGCTGCTATTGGTTTACCGGAACCAGATAGAACCAGCTGAATACCCCTACTGGTAATAGCCCTTCATAGAACAGTACACTGCTTTAAAACATAGTGAGATATATAGTATAGATATCTATATCTATATCTATATCTATATAGATATATATAGATATATATAGATATCTATACAGATATCTATAGACATAGATATTTATATAGATACCTATATATCTATATAGATATCTACAGTATATAGCAGTGGTGGGTTCCTCCCGGTTCAACCCGGTTCCGCCAAGCCGGTAGCAGTGATGATATGACATCACCGAACCAGTTCTCCCCCCTACTTTGCATACAGCAGATATCATCTATATAAAACTGACCACAGAAGTCCAGGTCAATATTATTGATAGCTAGCTCTTCCGGGGTTGCTGTGGACCATCGCTGATGGTCCTTTGAAGACCGCCAGCCCAGCTGCCTGTAAAGAGCCGTTTCGGAGGTTTGAAACGGCTCGAAAAAACTCCGACCCAAGAGGACGTCGTAAGGAGAGCCGGCGGCATAAGGTAGAGTCCCCTGTGAGACCCCCAGAGCATTTTTTGGCATTTCTGGGGTGTTAACAGGGTGGGACTCCCTATCCAAACCACTGAAGCTCCGGACAGCTGGGAAACTCTGCAAACCGCAGAGCAAGATAGCGTGGCAGCTTTCTTATCACCAAACAATAAAAGAAAAAGTTTTGGACTTCCTTTTAAACTGCAAGTATTTAAAGTTCTTCTCTGAAGTTTTTGGATGATTAAAGTAACTTGGAACAGAAAAGGAAAGTGTGGGGGGGAAAAATGGCGCTTGCTTTTAGCGAAGAGCAGCTGAAAGCGAAAGTAATTTGAGCTGTGTATCTGGTTACATTCTATTAGTTACAAATCCGGCTGGAAGGAAAAGCTTTTTTTCTTTAAAAGAAAATAAGGGGGAAAAAAGTATCAATTGACTGTTTTAGACCTGACTGAATCTGGAGAATTTTTTGGGAAAAGTTGTTAGAATTTGTGGAAAAGGAAGAGCTGTAAGAGGCAAAATGGCAACAAAGCAAGCAGGGGGGGATTCCCCCACTCATAAGCAGAAGCAGCCTCAAACAGCGCAGTTGTAAACTCAGACAAAGGAAGAAAGCTATTATGACCGCATCATTAAAGAAATTCAAAGATCAGAGCAGGAGGTCAAAGGAATTGTTCAAGAGAAATATGAAGCAGTTAAACGGGATATTCAAATAGTTGCTAAAGGTCTGTCTGAGGTAGTGTTGCAGATTGACAAAAAAGTGGATAATCTTGCCTCAGAGATGGAGACCAAATTTAGAGCCTCTGATTCAAGAATGATTGAAATTGAAGAAACTACACAAAAAATGCAAAATGAGATTACTATGATGCAATTTCGATCAATGGAATATGCTATTAGACTGAGGGGTGTAAAAGAGAATACCAGGGAAGATCTTAGGAAAATCTGTGCAGAGGCTCTGGCAATTATGCTGAAAATAGAACCAGATGTGGTTCTGTGTAAGATGGACAAGGTGTACAGAGTTAACTCTCGTGTGGCGGTACAAAGGCAACTGCCTAGAGATGCGGTGATATACTTTACAGACAGAAGAATGAGAAATGAAATCTTGCAAAATTCCTTTGTTACAACAGTTCAAGTTGATGGAAGTGAGATTGGAGTTTTTAAAGAATTACCACCCAAAATGTTAAGAGATAGAAAGGATTTTGGATTTTTGGTGGCAGAATTGAAAAGACAGAATATACAATTCAGGTGGGATGCTCCAATAGGTGTAATATTGAGGCTGCGAGGAGTGAGATACCGCCTTAATACTATTGAAAAAGCAGAAGAATTTTATTATAACGTTTTGAAAGCGGGCTCTCCTCCTCCACGCACATCTTCACCAATAGATAAGGAAGCTCAACTACAAGCTGAGATTGACCAAGAAACAGAAGCACAAATAAGGCAGTCGCAAAGGGAGGCAAGAGAGTCAATGGGAGCAGTAGGTGGTGTTGTGGTTGACCCTTTTGCACCATATGAAGCTTCTCCTTTGGAAGAAATGTCTAAAACCATCACAGAGGAGGTGATGGCTCTTGAGCTGACAACATCCAAAATGGAAGAGCAATGTATAACCAGAGCAATGTCTAAACAAATGAAGCAACAGCAGCAAGAATATACTAAGCCAGAATCAAAGAAAAGCAACAAGCTGAAGTCATGGGAGGAGCTAAACCGAAGATTACTACCGTAGGAGAGAATCTTCAACAATTGCTCTCAAAACTTCAGACAGGGTCAAATGGCACTTAAATTTTTGTCTTGGAATGTTAATGGATTGAACTCTCCACAAAAAAGAAGGAAGATATTTCACTATTTGAGACAATTTCATAATGATGTTACTTGCTTACAGGAGACTCATATAAAATTGCAAGATCAGAAATACTTGATAAATTCAAAATTGGGAATGCAATTTGTTGCTTCAAATTTGGAAAAGAAGAATAGAGTGGTGATATATATAAATAAGAGACTTGTAGCTAAAACTATAGAAGTAGATAAAGATGGAAGATATATTGCAATTGAAGTTATTACAGATGGTGGACCAATCTTGTTGGTCGGAATATATGCTCCAAATCAACAGCAGGAAAATTTTTATAAGTTGCTTCATTTAAAAATTCTGGATTGGGATTATTCAAATATTATAATAATGGGCGACTGGAATGGAGTAATCCAACCTAGATTGGATAAAAAAACTACGGCCAAAATAGGGAATAAACTACCACAAGCTTTTTTTGAACTGAAAGAGGATTTGGAATTGAAAGATATTTGGAGAGTTCGAAACCCAAATGAATTGGACTTTACTTTTTACTCAGACAGGCACAAATCCTTTTCCAGAATAGACTTTTTTCTCTTAACTTCTAACTTACTTTCTAAAGTAAAGAAAATAAAGATATTTCCTAGGACTTTGACTGACCACAGTCCGGTCTGGATGGAAATCGAGATGGGCAAAAGAGAAAGAAGATCCTGGAGAGTAAATGAGAATTTATTTAGATATGAAAAAAATATAATTGAACTTAAAAAGCATCTAAAGGAGTTTTTTCAACTCAACTTGAATAAAGGTACCCCTATCGAAACAGTTTGGGATGCAGGTAAAGCATATATGCGGGGAGTACTAATTCAAATGAACTTTAAATACAGACAGAATCAACAGAAGAAAAGATTACAACTGGAATCTGAGATAAAAAAGAAAGAACAACAACTGATACAAAAACCAACAGATGGAAAATTGCAAATGGCAATAAAACTTTTGAAGGATCAATTCCAAATGCTTATAGCAGACCAAACGGCAACTAATTTACAATTTGCAAAGCATAATACCTTTTCTAATGCTAACAAACTGGGCAGGTGGTTGGCGTATACTTTGAGGAAACAAGCATCGACACGAATTATTGATAGTACTGAATATGCTGATAAAGAAGTTTATCAACAAGATCTAATTAAAAAAGCCTTTTTGGAATATTACACTAAGTTATATGCTAAAGATGATATACAGAATATTACTATAGATGAATATTTAGAAAACAAAAGAGTTTCAAAAATTTCAACGACTCAAAAGAAAAGCTTGGAACAATTGATAACAGTGGAGGAGATCAGTTTTGCCATAAAACAATTAAAAACAGCTAAAGCTCCAGGGACGGACGGCTTAACTGCAATTTATTATAAAACTTTACAAGAAGAAATGATTGAGCATCTTAAAGATTTATTTTGTAATATACAACTAGGAGGTAAGATACCTTCCTCATGGAAAACAGCTTTTGTTTCATTGATCCCGAAAGAAGAATCAGGTCTTAAGAAACCAGAAAATTACAGACCAATATCTTTATTAAACACAGACTATAAAATCTTTGCAAAAGTACTAGCCAACAGATTGATGCCAGTTATTCAAAAGATAATTCATCATGACCAAGCAGGATTTATTTTTTTTTTAATAAAAAGTTTTTATTGGTTAAGAATATACAATATTATAGTTTACAATATGTTGAATTTTCAATATCTTTATGAAAAGATATTTCAATTATTATTTTCTTTTTTTAAATTTCTCACACAACAGACATTATTATTTTAAATCAAAACAAACAACCAGGTTATATAAAAATTATATAAACAAAAAAAAAAGGAGTGTTATACAAAATACAATAAAAGAAGAGAGAGAAAAGAAAAATGTCAATTAAAAAAACCTTAAACAATAGATTCCCCTTCTTTCTTCATTTCCTAGTTCTGGCTCTTAAAACCATGGTCTGGCTTCCCTCCCCCTCCCGGGCCGCAACAGCTCCGTCCGCCTCCGCTCCTTGATCATCTGATACTTCCCCCTCTTCGGCTCCTGTATCTTCTCCACCTAGGAAGGATTTATGTTGGTCAAAAAAAGCCTTAGCTTCCGTTACATTATTAATTTTCTTCTTACTGTCCTCCCAAAAAATCATCAAGCCCTCCGGAATCAACCACCTAAAACCTACTCCCTTGAGGTACAGCTTATTTGATAAAAAATAATATTTTCTTCTTAATTCTCGTACCTGTCTGGGAATCTGCTTCAGGATGGTGATCTCCTTGCCCCTGTACACCAGCGCCCCCAGTCTTTGTTTTCTCAATATCTCATCTCTCAGTTCCCTTCTCACAAATTTAATATGAATCTCTCTTGGTAGATTATGTAAAATTGCAAATTGTGAATTTACTCTGTACACCAAGTCCACATCCCTTCCAATAGACTCCAAATCTCTTTCTAAAAATTCACCCAACATTTTAACCATCACTTCTCTCAAATTTTCCTGGTCAAGTTGTTCCACGTTTTGGAACCTGAGAAAATAAGACATCTTATCCAATTGTAAGGTTAACATTGCATTTCCTCTCCCATCCTCCACCTTCTGGAGTGCCCGTACCTCCCCCTCCAGACCCCCCATCTTCTTCTTGTTTTGCTCTGCCAGCTGTTGAACATCATTTAAATCTTTTTTCATAAGTGTCATTTCAGATTTAATTTCAGATAATCCTTTTTGGACGTCATCTAACTTGTCCAACTTTTGGTCCAATATTGCCAGTCTTTCCAAAATTTTCCCCATGTCAGTTGCTGCTGATTTGTGGCCCTTAGCCATCTTAGATCAGTAGAAGATGAGAAATCAAAGGGCAAACCTCCAGAGAAGAAAGAGGGATTCGCAATCAAAGTAATTTTTCAACTATCCACCAGTGGGCGCTCACAGGAGCAATGAGTCCGAAGTATAGAGTAGGTCAAACAGGAAGCCAGAGGAGAATGTTGTCTTCAATCATAAATAAAGAAGCAGGAAGTCAGATCGCCGCCATTGTCTGCCGGGGGGAGGGGCCACCAGACCTCTCCAAGAAGCTCTGCCACAGCCATCCTCCAAGGAAAAGTCAGAAAGGTAAGGGGTTTCACCCCATCTCCTTCCCCCTAGTTCTCTGCCACGGCACCTTTCCAGCTACAAGGGGGGGGAACTCCAACCCCCCCCTCTCGCCTCCAGGATGCCTGCTCCACTCTGCAATCAGTCAGTACAGTCCGTTGTGCTTTCTTAGGTAGCACCGGTCCCCTTAGGCGCTGTGGCGCCTCGGCGGCCTCGAAAAAAAGCCGCCGATTGCCTCCCGCCCCCTCTGGAGCCTCGGGCGCGCCAGCATCGGCCTCCCGGCCCCTGGAAGTGAGGCAGGGGACCCCTGGCGAGCCGCCCTCAAACGGCAAACGCCCCAATAATGGGGCGCTTGGCCCAAAGGGCCTCCAGATGGGGGGGATCAGACTCTGGGGCCAGAGCTAGCCCGATCAAAGTCTGTCGCCAGCGGAACCGGAAGCGGAAGCCACCAAGCAGGATTTATTGAAGGCAGATATATGAAAGAGAATGTTAGGCAAGTTATAGACTTAATGGACTATCTAGATAAGAATAAACAGATCTCTGCAGTGCTGGTTTTTTTGGATGCGGAAAAAGCCTTTGATCGAGTGAATTGGAACTTTATAATTAAGACTTTGGAAAAAATGGATTTGGGGGAGCAGTTTATACAAGCGATTGGTGCAATTTATCAAGAGCAATGTGCACAACTTATCATAAATGGATGTTTAACATCAAATTTCAATATACAAAAAGGCACCAGACAAGGTTGTCCATTATCCCCGCTATTATTTATTCTAACTTTAGAAGTCTTACTTAATGCAATACGGGACTCGAACTCTTTGACTGGAATAGCTATAAGGCAAGAGGACTATAGAACTAAGGCATTTGCAGATGATCTGGTTGTTACCCTATCACAACCTATGAATTCAATAATTCAGATGAAAAATATTATAGAAGATTATGGCATGGTATCTGGTTTTAGGCTGAATCAGAAGAAAACTAAAATGATTGTCAAAAATTTGACAGAGAGCAAAAAAAAAAGAACTGGAAAGAATGGCAGGTTTTGAGATTGTTTCAAAGGTCAAATATTTAGGAGTACAAATCGCAGATTCAAATGCTAAACTGTTTCAAAATAACTATGAGGTTCTGTGGCAAAAGATACAAAAAGATATGCAAAACTGGAAGAAACTGCAGTTATCATTGCTTGGAAGAATATCAGCAGTAAAGATGAATGTTTTACCTAGATTTATCTTCTTATTTCAAATGATACCGGTGCTTAAATCAGATAAACCATTGCTAGAATGGCAAAAAGGACTGAATAAATTCATTTGGAATGATAAAAAACCAAGAGTCAAACTGAAAATAATGCAAGATACTCGTGAGAGAGGTGGTCTTAAACTCCCAAACCTTCGACTATATTATGAAGCAACTGCATTGATACAATTAAGTGATTGGTTTGGGAAAACTAAGACTGATTTGTTGAATATAGAAAGTCACGACCTTGTTTGGGGATGGCATGCATATCTATTTTATGATAACAAAGTGGACAAAGTGTTCAATAGTCATCTACTTAGAAATGCCTTGTTGAGAGTCTGGAGGAAGCACTGAATTAATTGGGATTACAAGATTCCGTTTTGGCTGGATCTTGCTGATACCATGTGGAATACAAATATTAAGTCACTCGGGGGTTTCTTATATAAAGAGTTACTTTACTTTGAAGAGGGCAGGTGGCGACTGAAGACTTTGGATATGCTGTTGGAAGAAGGGAAATCGTTGACTTGGTTGCAGTACAATCAACTACAGATGAGATGGGATGAGAAGATCAACAAACTGGTTTAATGGAATATGAAGTAGGATTGGTTGAACAGATTAAGCAGACAGGTCCAATGCATATTAAGAGAGTTTATAATGTTTTGTTAGAAAGGGATTCAGAAAATGAGTTAGTTAAAGATTCTATGATTAAATGGGCACAAAATTTCTCTCAACCAGTTATGATGGAAACATGGGAAAAATATGGGTTCAGAATGTTAAATTTACACAGTCACAAAATTTACGAGAAAATTTTTATAAAATGTTTTATAGATGGCATTTAGACCCCAAGAAATTGTCTTGTATGTACCCTAATGTGCAGCCAAAATGTTGGAGATGTGATTGTTTAGATGCTACATATTATCATATCTGGTGGACTTGCAGGAAAGTGAGGGCTTTTTGGATAAAAATCTGGTGGGTTATGCAAAATGTTTTAAAGAAAAAAATACAATTTTCTCCGCAATTTTTTCTATTGGGTATAGCTAAAGACTTTACACTGGGTGAAACTAAACTGATTTTGTATATGGTGACAGCAGCTAGGTTGTTGATTGCCCAATACTGGAAGAGTGATGTTTTACCGACTGTTGACCAATGGACTCAGAAGATGGCTGGATTTGCAGAAATGGCAAAGATTTCAGCTTTTTTAAAAGCTCAGACGCATGAGAAGTATATACAGGAATGGAAATTATGGATTGAGTATGTACAGAATAAGTATCAGACTAGAAAATATTATATCGCTTTTAGTTGAGATGATTATGTTAGTAAATATAGAAAAAAGATATGGAAGATTGAATAACATATATATTGTTTGGGAATATTAGCATTGCATATAATGGAAGTCAAGGGGGGGAGGGAAGAGGGTGGAGGGGGAGGGTTAGGGTGGGGGTGGGATGAAATTATACATTGTCTTTTATAAGTATTTTATAATGTTGGGTTGGGGGGGGAAAGGGGGAAAGTTTGTATTTGTAAAACTTTTTCAATTAAAAAAAATATTATTGATAGCTAGCCAACAGAAAAGTCTTGGAGGTTCCTCATACAGATGGATTTCAACATTTGTACCTTGTTCTCACAATGAAGCTGATAGCTCCAGCTCTTAGAGTATTCCAAGGGGTAACCAGAAGGAATTCATTATTCTTGGACTGCAGCTGCTATACATTACTCAAGCAGAACATGACAGCTAAAGGAATCAAAGTCAAGGAATCAGGAAGCAAATATTATTGCTGCTTAACTGAAATATCTTGCAGTTGCCTAGAGTTCACATATTCTTTTAAAAACATTTTAAATAAATTATTTTTAGGATGTAAAACTTTCTTCTCATACTGGAAGAGAAAGAATATTGTACATGCTGAACAATGTAATAAGATATTGCACAATGTAATAAGATATTGCACAAACAACAACAAAAAGGTGCTGCTAGGCAGGAAGGATACCTGTTCTATAATATTTATTTAGTGTGGTATTTGCATATATGAAAGTTAAAAAGTTGGGTTTGGTTCAGGGGTGAAATGCCGAACCGGTAGCGATGGCAGCATGAGGCTCTGCCCACCCACTCAGTCGCAGTGCATGCACTTCCAAACCAGTAGGGAAGGTAAGTAGATTTCACCCCTGGTTTGGTCCTTTATTTGCATAGAATATGTTTTTTGAAAAATTAAAAGAAGTAATGTCTCTATATAGATTACCCTAAATTGTGCTTTCTGATGTATGTATTGCCGTGATAAATAGTGATAGTTTTCTAACATCCCCAGCTACCAGTTTGAAGAATTAATCTGAAAAATAGGAAGAAAATGGTAATACGTTTAGCATGACAATGCCTGATTAGTTGCATGGACCCAGTGAAAATAATGTCATTGAGAATAGGTACAGTATTCCTGTTCACTATTCACTGTTCTGTTTCAGTCCATTTACTAAAGTCCAGAGGTTATTGAACAGCTTGATAATTACTTTTAACTTCTCTCAGTTTGTTTTAATTGAGTTCTTTGTCCTGCATCAATTAAATTGAAAATATTGATCCTTTTTAAACACTGCATTAAAAACCTTAAGAAGAAAAGAAGGAACAATCTCTGCTCACTAGGTATTGGCACTTTTTTTTTTTTTTTTTGAGGGAACATGAACTAAATGAGGCTAATTTTGTTTCATTGTTATTTAATAAAAATGAAGGGCAACACACCCAAATGTCGATTGTATTTGGGATTTTGATTTGCACACATCAGTGTCACATTTGGAAATGAGATAGTGCCTTTGGGCACAGCAGAGGAATGCTAATTTTATTTACTCTGTTGATTAAATGACTCCAGAATAAATAAGTAAAATACTTAAAGAAAAAATTGAGGCTTAAATTTGACTAAAAAGAAGAAAAAGGAATGTAACCAGTGGTGGGCTGCAACCGGTTTAACAACTAGTTCTGTGAGCACACATGCGCCTAATGCACTTGTGTGCAGCGTTAAAAATACACCAATTTGAACCTCAGCTGCTTACCTTCTAAGGCAATCCCGGTAAGTAGAACAGCGAAGGCGTGGAAATCAGCTGTTCTGCACAAATCAGCTCAGCCAGAAAGAAGGAAATATAGGACAGGATAGGGCAGGGGCAAGTGGGCAGTGCCAGCTGATCATCGGAACTACCAGTTTGCCTGAACCGGTCCAAACCGGGAGTAGCCCACCACTGAATGTAACCAATACTTTGCAAAATAAGTGCATTTTTACAAATAAGTTAAAAAGCAAAAGCTGAATGGATAAAACAAGAATTATTGCTGCTTAACTGAAATATCTTGCAGTTGCCTAGAGTTCACATATTCTTTTTAAAAACATTTTAAATAAATTATTTTTAGGATGTAAAACTTTCTTCTCATACTGGAAGAGAAAGAATTCAAGGCAGATTTGACTTGTTTCTCTTAAGACAGAGCTATTTGCAGTCCTTTTTAGCCACAAAGAGAAGATTAAAAAACTTTGCTTCTGTTTAATTAACCATAGTTTGGCATCATCCCTAATCCACAGCAATTTCTAGATAGCTTTAATTATGGTTTACATAAATATGCCACTTCTGCCTTAAATTTTATCTTCTTTTCAATCTCACACTTGGAATTTCAAAATTAGAACAGTTTCCTTGATAACTTGTTCCTCTGAATTTGAGCTGACATGAAAAAAGTGATTCCCCTTAATTTGTTTGATCTGCTTACTGAACCACATCTAAATGTGCTCAAATTAACTCAATTAAAACAGGTAAGTTCAATGAGTTAGGTAAAATCAAAATGCACAGCACAAATTAAGAATGCATGTAATGAAACAAATTTCAGTTTGAACATAGAATCTAATCAAAGTTTTTTGAGAGCTATTTTTGGTAACAGCATATGAAGTTCATCAGTACTTCAACATATGGAAAGAAAAGGAATCAGAATGATAACTAGATTTCACAAAATTATTTGATCTGCAGCTGACGCTATCTTCCCCCACCATTTACCTCCAAAATACAGTTGGCATACTCAAAGTATCCAACCCTGACATTATCTATCCTTTGTAAATTGATTGGGTGTGGAATTAACTCTGTTTCATTTAATGAAAGAGCTTGGAAGTCAATTCATTCCCCCCCCCCCCCCCAACAAAGATGCTCAAGATAAAGTCAGTAGAAAGGCACACAGTGTGTGGCCTTCAGGATTAACTGTCAAGTATTTTATCATATCATGTAATCTGTGTACTGAATTGTCATTTATTTTACCTTTTTGGATTTTGTTTTGAATATGTTTGATTCTAGGGACAGAAGAAACATGATGGGGGGTGGGGGGAAAATAATTTTTCTAGGAGTTTCTTTGAAGCTTTAGGATTAGCACTATAATCTACTGGCATTTTCATATTTATCTGTATTAGCACACAGGACAAAAGAGTGATATTGAGGAGAAAAAGAAAGAATTTTAAAACCTCCCTCTGTGAGGTCTAGTCTGCACTGAAAATGGTTGTCATTATGTAACTAAACAATTTTACAAAAACTAAACTAAAAGGCGATTCTATAGATAAATAGATTTGTAAAAATATGTCCTAAAAATGGAAAGTCCTGTGGAGATTTTGTTTTGTTTTTTTAATACTGTTTTAGAAATCTTGCATGTTTTAATGACTGCTATAATTACTCATTTGATTTCACTTTAGAAACTTTGTTATTTAAAATAAAATGATTTCCCCCCCAAGGTACCTCAGATATAAAAAAGGGGGAATTGCTAATAATGGAACACCATTAGACAAAGTGTTTCAAAAAAAAATATCTAAAACTGTCTTAATATTAAAATAGCAAAAAATATTTCTGGACAAAGAGACTCTATAAAATCATAATATCACAGTGGGAAGGAGAAAAAAAAAGAAAAACATTAAATTAAAACCATTCTTTCTTTATCCAAACCAGATAAAATGATAATTAAAAGTAAGAGTTTCTCCAAAAGAAAATAGAAAACCAAATGTATTTTCTGAGAATTTAGTTAATTTGGGGCCGGGATTATAATGGTATAGTTACAGTATATGTACCCATCCATTTGGTTATTCCTGTTGGACAATTTTGAGAGACAAGCTTCCTGCAAGAAGTCTTAAAGATCAGATACATTCACATGAATGTTCTTTAACTACTATGATTTATTTATTTATTTATTTATTATATTTCTATACCGCCTTTCTCCCATAGGACTCAAGGCGATGTACAACCAAGAAGAATATAGACATACAAACTTCATAAAATTGCTAATTAAAATTATTACTTAGTTTGGTCAATTAAATAAAACCCAGAGTTAGATAACATTTTAAAAGATCATTCACATGTTCATATGTTTAGCCCCGCCTGTTGGAACATCAGGGTCTTGAGGGCACGGCGGAAAGCACGGAGATCAGGGATATTCCGTATCTCCGGGGGCAGTTCATTCCAAAGGGTTGGAGCCCTCACAGAGAAGGCCCTCCCCTTGGGAGTCACCAGTCGGCATGATTTGACTGACGGCACCCTGAGTAGTCCCTCCCTGTGAGAACGAACTGGTCGGAGGGAGGCTATTGGTGGCAAAAGACAGTCTCGTAGGTACCCAGGTCCTAAGCCATGGAGCGCTTTAAAGGTGATGACTAACACCTTGAATCACGCTCGGAAGACCACCAGGAGCCAGTGCAGCTCACACAGCAGAGGTGTTACATGGGTGTCACGAGTTGCACCCATAATCACCCACACGGCTACATTCTGGACTAGCTGGAACCTGCGGGTGCTCTTCAAGGGGAGCCCCATGTAGAGAGAATTACAGTAGTCCATATGGGAGGTGACTAGGGCATGAGTGACTGTGCGCAAGGCGTCCCGATCCAGAAAGGGACGCATCTGGCAGATCAGGCGAACCTGATAAAAGGCCCCCCTGGCCACGGCCGTCATGTGCTTTTCTAAAGATAGCCGTGAATCCAGGAGGACACCTAAGTTGTGAGCCCCCTCTGTGGGAAGTAAGGTCTCATCCCCAATTGTCAGTGATGGTACCAGCTGACTATACCAGGATGCCGGAAGCCATAGCCACTCGGTCTTGGAGGGGTTGAGTCTGAGTTTGTTTCTCCCCATCCAGATCCGCACAGCCTCCAGGCAATGGGACATCATGATGCCCTGCCAAGAAAAAAATAATCTAATCCAGATTGCTTGGAAGTAAATAGGCTTGCATTTTGCTTTAGTGAATAGGTGAACAAATGATATTTATTTATTTAATCCAATTTTGACTCTTTGATGACTCTATAAATAAATAAAAAGAGGATACAATGCATATAATGCACCAACTAGACCAATTCAAAAAACAATATTAAAAAAAACGTAGAAGTTTAACAATCACTTCATCCCAAAGCTTGGAAGAACAACTATTTTTTTTAAAAAAAGGGGGGGGGACTTGATGTATCTCGGGGGGGGAGGATATCATTCCAGAGGGAAGGTGCTACAACAGGAAAGGCAGGCTTCCTGGGATACATTAATGACCTTGTTCATTTGATGGGACCTGGAATGTAGCCACTGTGCTTGATTTCATTGGATGAGAGGGAAGAGAAATAAGCAGTCCCTCATATAATGACTTCTTATGCAGATAAGAGTTTGCAGGGGATAACCAGCACTTTGAATTGTACCCAAAAGTCAACTGGTAAGGGATGCAGTTCACAAAGCAGTAGAGTCATGTGTGATTTAATGTAATAACTCTACCACTGCCCACTGCCCTTTATATATCCCCATATAGAGTCCCTTGTATGTATGTGCCTTCAAATAATGTTGAATCCTGCTTGGAGAAATCCCTATAGTTTTGTAGCAAGATTTCAGCAGTGGTTTGCCATTGTCTGCTTCCTAGGGCTGAGAGAGAGTGACTGATCCAAGGTCACTCAGCTGGCTTTATGTTAAAAACAGGAATAGAGCAGGGGCCGGTTCCAAATCCCATTGCTACCAGTTCGCTTGCAGGGCACTTCTGAGCATGTGTAGAAGCATCCAGGCAGGTGGGCGGAGCCCAATCCGGTGCGAACTGGTAGCAACCCACCACTGGAATAGAGGTTATGATTTCCTGGTCTAGCCTGATGCCTCAACCACTACATCAAATGGCTTTCTAAAGTGCATTATACTAATCCAAATGTGAGGTGACTAGAGTACTTGACTGTGTGAATGGCTTCCAGCTCTAGGACTGGGCACAACTGGCACATTAGATTAACCTCTTGGCCAAACCTGCTACCTGTTTTTCAAGAGGAGCTGCGAGTCCAAAACAAATTGTAGACTGAACATAAACCTTGATTGAGGAATTGCAACTTCATTGAAGATTAACAGTGGAATAACCCTAGAATCAGTAAGACAAATAAACATAGTAACTGGTTCTTGTCAGCACTGATCCAGAGTCTATTCCTCTCCATCAGTCCCTGCCCATAGTTGTTCATTATGCAGCCACTAACCAATGTGGGCCTCTATACTAACAGTTTTCCCCATTCCTGCATTGCAATGGAGAATTTAGTAGGTTCTGAATAACCTAAGTCAAATTATCTCTTTCCAGGGAAGGCAGTTGGTGAAGCAACAACACTGATAAAAGGCATTCTAAGGAGAAAGCAAGATTTATGAGAAACCCCACAGTATAAACCTGATTCTTCATAACTAAAGGCCATATCTTTTATTGGCTGCTTACATTTGTTTTTCCGATGTTTATGTTCCATTTTATTGTCCTTTGGTAAGATTTTTTATATTTGAAGGAAGCTGCCTTATATTTAATAACCACTCCAACTATGGTCATTAACTATCGTGACATTCTGTTCAAGAGAAGCCACAGCTGGCAGAACAGAGAGACCTCCAGGAAAAAAAAAAGGAAAGAAAGAAAGGGCAAGAAATCAAATAAGGGCATCTCATGAATGTATATGAGCATATTGAATTTTATAAAAAAGGTTTTAATAAATTTCATAGCCATTTGTGACCTCAAGAACATAATGTATTTTTCCAAACTTGAAGGTTCTCCCCTCCCCTTATTTTCGGTGAATGAGGTCGCAGGAAGAATAACAGCCCCTTTTTCCCCAATGTTGAGACTGGCTCTGAATTATTACTGACCTTCAAAGGGTTTTTATCAGGGTGCTATTCAGCAGGTTCTCACAGGTTCTGGAGAATTGATAGCAGAAATTTTGAGTAGTTTGTAGAACTGGCAAATACCACCTCTGACTGGTCCCAGAGTGGGGTGGGAACGGAGATTTTGCAATACCCTTCCCCCAGGAGTGGGGAGGAAATGGGGATTTTGCAGTATCCTTCCCCTAGAGTGGGGTGGGAATGGAGATTTTGCAGTATCCTTCCCCTGCCATGCTCACCAAGCCATGCCCATAGAACCGGTAGTAAAAAAAATTTGAATTCCACCACTGGTTTGTATCAGAAAGTATAGGAATCAGGCTTTTCTCAGACCAGCTGAAAGGATAGCTAGGTGTTTAGGAGGACAGCTTGGTCCCATGATGGCGAACCTATGGCACGGGTACCACAGGTGGCATGCGGAGCCATATCGGTGGGCACGCAAGCTCAGCTCCGGCACGCATGCATGCGTTAGCCAGCTGATTTTTGGTCCTTCTGGGCCCACAAGAAGTCAGGAAACACACTGTTCCCGGCCTCCAGAGAGCCTCTGAGGAAGGGGGAGGCCATTTTTGTCCTCCCCATGCTCCTAGAAAGGCTCTAGAGCCTGGGGAGAGCAAAAAATGGGCCTACTGTGCCATCACGTGCCAAAAGCGGGGGAGCACAGGGGGGGCGAGGCGCATAGAATTAGGGATGTGGGCACGTGTGCGTGTGACCCCACTGCGCTCCCCCCAGTTTTGGCACACGATGGCAAAAAGGTTAGCCATCACTGGCTTGGTCCATATCAGATGTGAGCTGTTCAAAATTATATAAGATGCAAATTGAATGAATGAATGAATGAATGAATGAATGAATGAATGAATGAATGAAT
>WNWU01000053.1:3683015-3735960 GCA_012654045.1 Ptyas mucosa | reverse complement strand
AATGAATGAATGAATGAATGAATGAATGAATGAATGAATGAATGAATATCCCTTGTTGGGCCTTTAGGCTGTTTCCAACTTCGTTGTTTGCTCATGGGAAGTCACCAGCAGTTGAACAGTTGGAATGCCACATTTGTGTGTGTGTGTGTGGTAAGATGGTATGACAATTTGAGCAGGATCAGTGTAATTGAAGATGATGCATAGCACAGTTTGATAGTTTGATTAATGCTGCAGAGTCCTAATGGCAGACATAGAAAAGCAGACAGACATCACAGTTTGTTTCTGGGAATGTTGGAGCTCCAATGGCAGAAGCCTAGTGACAAAGTGAAATTGAGAAAACTATACGGAGCACTGAAGATGTTGTCTAGGTGAGTAATGAAACATCTACAAACAAACAAACAAGCTCAGAGACCACCAAGAGCTCCCTAGTTTAACCCTGAACTGCATAATTGTTTTCTATTGGAATTGGTTACCTTCCTTTGGTCCCAAACATTGTAAAGGAAAGTTTTGTGTTATGCTTGTGACTTTTTTTCATAAATCTTCTATATCGGGCAGATGAGGACTGGAGATTTATGGACTTTTGGGGGGGGGAATGGTTTTGCTTGAATGGGATGATCTTTTTTCACCATTTGAGTACTGTTGGGTATTTTCCTGGAACTCTCTAAAACCTAGGAGAAAACATTGCCCTAATTTGTCCTTGAGTTGGTAGGAAGAGATGGTATCCAAGCCATTTGATGGGAGCAGGTGAAGTTGTGTATTCAGAGCTGTTATTGTGACTTCCTAGTCCAGAGACTGGCATGGATGGGTTTGGAGAGGGTGGAATGGGAAGGGCAAGGGTAGGCCAGAACATCTCTGTGATGATGGGTACAAGAAGGTATGGTGGGAGGTGAGGACTGGACTGTTTTCAGAGAACAAGGCCCTAGGTGTTATACTAGTGCTATAGTACTTTATGTTGGATAAAGTTGCTTGGATTGGCTTCAGATTGGACTCCATCCTTTAGACCCCATAGAGATAACTGAAGCTTGTTCTAGTTTAATTGTCTGAGAAGAGCCTGTTAGTTACAATGAAATGAACAGTGAAGTCCAGTAAATCTGAAATATTACCGTATTTATGTTGAATAAAGCAGGATCAAAGATCAATTGAATTTTTAATACTTGATTTAAGACAATTTTCCATTACTTGGACAAAGTTTTACTTCCAATGCCTTATTCCATTTAAAGAGGTACATAAAAAGTTACATATTTAAAAAGATTAATCCTGTGACTTTAAGTCTCATAAAATTTGGTATTCACTTCTAACAAGCCAGACCTCTGTAAAGCTGACATCTGCAGGTCCAAACTGACAAGCCAATATATGTAGTAATTATAAATAATGCATGTGTAATTATAAATAATGCATATCTTTTAAACCATAGAAAGTGACTTAAAACTCATAATTATAATTCAATAATTGTTCTAAGGTAAAAAAAAAATCCCAACATCCTTCCAAAACTTTGATGTAGCTATTTTTCCTCTCTATCAGTTTTAATGTCTCATGTCAATTTATCATGGCAGAAAGGATCAAAGTAGAATTTTCCAGAAATAGCATATCACAGTGTTCATAGCAATGCACTAGTGACAGAGGTTATGTCTAATTTATTATATTTGGAGTCCACAACAGTTCAATTAAGAAGGCTATGTGTGAATATTCCAAAGTCTGAGGAAGAAGGTTATAAATTGAGCGAAACCATACAAATTATGGTGATAGACAGAAAACATGCAAAATGGCATTATATGACAAGACCTGAAAGATGAGATTAGGAAGAAATTATGTACAGTGGTACCTTGGTACACAACTGTTTTGAAACACATCAAATTTGATACTCAATGCATTTTGATGTGAAAATTTTGTCCCAGTATTTATTGTTTGTTTTGCCACACTAAGTTTGCAACACACAGTTAGAACTTGTCAGTGTCAACTGCTTTGTGATTCAGTACATTATTCTTTATGGGAAAAATTTGTTTGATACTTATTGGTTTGGTATTCACCACGCCTCCTAGAATCAATTAATGATGAGTATCAGGGTACCTTCATTACCTGTACATTGTTGCTAAAAGCCAACAACAACTTGGTACACAATTAAGAAAAAACCATTATTGAAGAAAAAAGCTGATAAAAAGCACTATACCAGCAATGTGTACCACAAATGATTTTTGAGCAAGTTCTATTATTGTTATTACAGCCATGAATTTCCAACCTGCCTTAAAGTACTCTTTGTGTGAATGGACTCCTTTGGCTGAAAGAAAGCTTAGAGGCAGGATGGTTGGTCTACTAACAGAAGTATCAGCCTAGGTTATTTGCCAGCTAATATTTGTGCTGTATTTACATATCCAGAACTGAAATAGTCTTAGTGCCATAGAGATGACTAACCAGTCAGCACATAAAGATGGACTATTTCTTCCTCAAACTAATGAAGTTCTTTTAAAGTCCAGTTTTACAATTGGAGATGATTCATAAGATCAATAACTAGAACTACTGCAACTACACCCTTTACACTTTCTTGATTGGAGAAAGAGCATACTTCAGACAATTAGTGCCCACTCTTCATTAAGATTCCATATGTCTCTAATTATACAAGTGTCATTAAACACAGAGCTGGTGTAGCTGCATATACAAACCCTTGTAAAACAGACCAGCAAATTGGAGCTTCTGCTGAGAGGAATAAACACTTGGGCAGGAAGAAATATTTGTCATTGTGTTAGTCTCCTAAACATGTTTTATGAAATCTGAAGCACATCTTAATGATTTTTCAAATGTGGTCAGGTTGGGAGTGAAAGAAGTATATCCTAAGTTCACATTCAGGCTTAGCCTGCTGGTCAACAAGCAAAAGAAAAGAACTAAAAAGATCAGAATTAGAATGATTACTATAGGCAGAATGGGATGGATTGTGTCTATCCTCTAAAAATTGTGCAAGGTATTAAGCAAAGCAGTGTTGAAGTTCTGCTAGTGACTCTGCATACTAGGTTGACCTTGGCAATTATTTTCTTATTTTCCTCCTAGTTCATAGGTAAATGTGAGCAATTGACTCATACACATTTACTGCCGAGTCAATTTGGCAACCAAGGATAGGATTGATTGATTTGTTTCTTTATTTAAAGTTGTATCACACTCTTTTGTTCATAGGAAAGACAGTTTTTCTACCTAATGATCTAAAAGAAAACATAAACAAATATAAATGCTCAACATTAGTATATTGAGGCTAAATGTGGCCCCTGAACTGCAGGTTGCTATTCTTGTTTTGTGAGATAATCTGATGAAGGCTGTTGAATAGGCAGATCTGTTAAAAGGGAGAGACAGAGAGACATTTGGAAGTGGTTGAGAAAGTAAAGAAATAATCATGATCTCTCAACACTGAAAAGTTTATTCCTGTAAGGGGACAGTACAAAAGAGGGATGTGGCTTCTCAAGATCTTTCCAGAAACAGGCTGGTTTGGTCTGTCCAGCTGTACAGTTATGACAAATCAGAATAGAAGGGATCTTGGAGGTCTTCTAGTCCAACCCTCTGCTCAAGCAGGAGACCCTATACTATTTCAGACAGATAACTATCCAGTCTTTTCTTAAAAACCTCCACTGATGAAGCACCTAACTTTTGAAGGCAAACGGTTCCACTGGTTAATTCTCCTCACTGTTAGGAAGTTTCTCCTTAATTCCAGGTTGTTTCTCTCCTTGATTAGTTTACACCCATTGTTCCTTGTCTTGTCTTACGGTGCTTTGAGAAATAAATTGCCCCTTCTTCCTTGTGATAGTCCTTCAAATACTGGAATACTGCTATTATGTCACCCCTAGTCTTTCTTTTCTCTAGACTGGCCATACCCAATTCCTGCAACCGTTCTTCATATATTTTTGTCTCCAGGCCCTTAATCATTTGGTTGTTCTTCTTTGCACTTTTTCCCAAGTCTCAACATCATTTTTGTAATGTGATGACCAAAACTGGATGCAATATTCCAGGTGTGGCACTAAGGCAGGGGTAAAATGCTCCCAGTTTGGACTGGATCGCCCAATCCGATAGCGATGGTAGCAAAAATCCCTGCCGCCCCACTGAGCCGCGCAATCATCAGAGCCTTTTTAAAAAAAATTTAAAAGCATTTTTTTCTACAACCTCTTCGAAAAAATGCTTTTAAAAGTAAAAAAAGCTTTACTTTTAAAAGCATTTTAAAAAATGCTTTTAAAAATAAAATTAAAAAAGCCTCTGATAATCGTGTGGCTCAGCTAGGATCGTCAGAGGCTTTTAAAAGCATTTTTTCTACAACCTCTTTGGTCAAAGCGGTTGTAGAAAAAATGCTTTTAAAAGCCTCTGATGATCCCAGCTGAGTTGCCAGATCATCAGAGGCTTTTAAAAGCATTATTTTTCTGCAGCCTCTTATGGTTGTAGAAAAAAATGCTTTTAAAAGTAAAAAAAAAAAAAGTTGGCCACACCCACCCAGTCACATTACCCCCACCACCACTAAGCCACACCCACAGAACCGGTAGTAATAAATTTTACATTTCACCACCGCACTAAGGATTTATAAAGTGGTACTAATATTTCACGTGATTTTGCTTTTATGCCTCTCTTTTATACAACCAACAATTGTATTGGCTTTTTTGGCTGCTGCTGCACACTGATGACTCATATTTAAGTGATCATCCACTAGAACTCCAAGGTCCCTCTCACAGTTATTGTTTTTGAGCCAGGTTTCACCTCATCTGAACTTGTACCTTTGGTTTTTCATGCCCATGTATTAAACCTTGCTTTTCGTTAAAATTTCATGTTGTTGGAAAGAGCCCATTGTTCAAGTCTGTCACGATCTTTTGGATCCTGAGCTTGTCTTCTGGGATGATGGCTATTCCTGCCATCTTAGTGTCATTTGCAAATTGCATGAGTTCCCCTTCTATTCCCTCATCTAAGTCTTTATGAAGATATTGAAGAATCCTGGACCTAAGATAAAATCTTGTGGTAGTGGTACCCCACTGCTTACTTCATGTAGATTAATACCATTAAGGACTACTCATTGAGTATGGTTTGCCAGCCAGTTGCAAAACCATCTGGTGGTGATGCTGTCTATCCCACATTTTTCTAGTTTACCAAGTAATAGGTTGTGGTCAAATGCCTTGGTGAAGTCTAAGTATACCATGTCCACAGCATTTTGATGGTCTATGACTTAGTCATTTTGTCAAAGAATGAGGTAAAATTGGTTTGGCGTGATCTGTCAAACCAGTCTTATTTCATTCTTTGACAGAGTGATTAAATTAGTAGACCTAATTAGTAGAGTATTTTTGTCAAATACTTTAGGAAGAGTAGGAGTTGCAGAATACAGTGGTTCCAGAACCAGTTTAAGCAGATTGACTCAGTTACCTTCATGTAACAAAGAGCCTTCTCGTATATTTCACCTTCAGTTTCTCAGAACATAGAAGTCTACAATTGTAATGTAATAAAATATTATTTTCTCATCATGATGGGACTATATCTCCCCACTCAGAACAGTTTTCATATGATTCTCATTATCAAACATCTCACTGGGTGGATCTGAGATAGGTTTGGCAAGTGTGATTACTGGGAAATGCAACTCTTTGTTTTTCCCTGGAGTTAATACTTGCTTAAAGATGGCAAACACAAATAGGCTGTAGTATCGTACAATGTGTTTAGCAGTTTGTCTCACTGAAACAACAGGTTTCCACTCTTGCCTCTGGAAATCCAGTCCAATTTTTAACCCTCTTTATTGCTCTCAGAAAACTTAAAAGGCTTTTGACAATGACAGAAAAGACAAAATGAATTTGAATTTTGGAGGGAATATATATCTGTTCTAACAAAAAAATCATAGCAATCAGGGTTCTACTTACCTTTACTACCGGTTCGCAACGGGACCATGTGCACATGTGCAGAAGCTTCTGTGCGTGTGCAGATCACCTATGATGATGTGGTGGTGGGTGGGCAGAGCCTCCCACCAGTTTTACCACCAGTTCTATAGAATCGGACCGAACCGGGAGCAACCCACCACTGATAGCAATGGCACAAATATAGAGTGGTAGCTGACTTGAAGGCCAGAATCACATAGTATGTTGCCATAGTGTGGCTGTGTTTAGCATTGAACTCTGTCATTATTGGAGGAGAGAGTCAGTCTGAAAGTCTTGAATAACTGAATTACAGAATTGGAAGGGACCTTGGAGGTCTTCTGGCCCAACCCCTGTTCAAGGAAGAAACCCTAGACCATTTCAGGCAAATAATTGTCCAATCTTAAAAATCTCTCGTGTTGGAGCACCCACAACTTCTGGAGACAACTCATTCCACTCATTAATTGTTCTAACTCTCAGGACATTTCTCCTAATTTTTAGGTGTACTGAAATTTAGATTCCCAAAAGCTGAAGGAATGATTAGGACAGGAGTGCTTTGTAAGTGAGCCAAGATTATTATTATTTTAACTGTTTGAGAGAATGGGATTTAAAAAGCAAAATGGTGCCTTAAGCTTTCCAGGTGCTTCAATGCCCATTTTAGCCTTTAAACTCTCTCTCTACTTTTGGAGTGTAGCATGCAAAGTCAACAACAGTTGTGTTCCTGGATTAAAGTGATTCCTGTTGTGTGAGATTGAAATATATTTAGTAACAAAATACAAATAAGTAATTATATGACTGCCCACAGTTGCTTATTTTCTGAGATGGATGGTTATACAAATTGGAGAAATTTTTTTAAAAAAACTGAATATGGCTATTTGGCAAGTTTTCTTTTGATTAGGCTCCTTCGTTGTTGCTGTTGCAGATTGAAAATTATAGTTGATTCCCTAAAAAATTTTTTTACTGGAATTATATCTGCTAAAACCTTTAATGCATTTTCAGAATGTTTTGGCTGTCTTCATTATGTAGCTTCCTGTATTAGACTGCAAAACAGTGCCTAATGAATAAAGTGCAGAATTCAGATTAATGTCTCTCTTAATTCCTAATGCTGATGTGACTTTTCACCTTTGCATGCTTGTTCAGTACTAGTATGAAATTTGTAAAACAGAGGAATTTAGGGTTTCATAAGGAATGTAGTCTTAATAATGAAGTTTAGCCTTAGCCAAACAGACTTCATTATTAGAAAGCAAGGTTAATGGAAAGAGCACAGAAAAGATAAGAAAAATTACATGGGTGTAATGGCAACAGGTGCAAGGGTGCAGTTCAGGTGGACACCATGCTGAGCAACAGCTCTGGAATTAACAATCCTTCAGGAGTATATACTCTGCCCAGACATTTTTGGATCATAAGCCAACCTTTCTCTCCCCTTAAAACTAGGAGTACATTTTCTAAAAGGTGTTTCTTTTCTATTTATTCCATTTCAGCTGCCTGCTATTTTCCAAAACAATCTTTTCAATTCTTTTCCTAGAATTCTGCTTGAGGTTTTATTTTATTTTAAAATATTTTTTATTAAACAGTTTTGAAAAAACAAACAAAAAACAAACAAAAACAGATATTTACATCTTCTTTTCAACATCTTCGCATCAGTAATCCATATTTATATATTTTCTCTTTCTTATCTTAATCTATCTTTTATACATATATTTCTAGTATATTATATATATATTCTCTTAATCTAAATATTTTATTTACATTTAACATAAACAGGTACCTAGTTTCCTTTCCACAATTTATATCTTCCCATTTGTTTCCATATTCCTCCACCTAATCTAACCATTGTTTAGTTTTCTTTTGTCCTCCCCTTTTTTTCCCCCTTTCTCCTCCAACATTTATACCATTTTTATTTTATTTTTATTTTTATTTGATTTATATGCCGCCCTTCTCCGGAGACTCAGGGCGGCTTACAGTGCGTTAAGCAATAGCCTTCATACTTTTGTATATTTATACAAAGTCAGCTTATTGCCCCCACAATCTGGGTCCTCATTTTACCCACCTTAGAAAGGATGGAAGGCTGAGTCAACCTTGAGCCTGGTGGGATTTGAACTTGCAGTAATTGCAAGCAGCAGATGTTAATAGATGTTAATTTCTCCCAGACTAAGTAATATTCTGTTTCATCTTTTTCTTGTACCTCCTTTGTGAGTTTATCCATTTCCGCACACTCCATAATTTTTCTAATCACCTTGTCTTCTGATGGTATGTCATTGTTTTTTCAGTTTTGGGCGAAAACTATTCGTGCTGCTGTAATTATGTGAATAATTAAGTATCTTATTTCTTTTTCATATGACCCGGTAATTATTCCCAGTAAGAAAGTTTCTGGCCTCATTTCTATTTGTTGATTTATAATTTCTTCTATTTGTGTTTTAATTGTTTGCGAAAATTGTTTTGCCTTCTGGCAGGATCACCACATGTGATAATAAGTTCCTTTTTGATGTTTACATTTCCAACATAGTGGGGAGGTATTTGGAAACATCTTTGCCAATCTGGCAGATGGGAGATGCCACCTAAAAAACATTTTATACATATTTTCTTTATAGGGTACAGACATTGTTAGTTTGTAATTTATATTCCATTATTTCTCCCATTTATCTAATTCAATATTGTATCCAAAAGATTTTGCCCAAATTATCATATTTTCTTTAACTACCTCTTCTTCCAATTTGTATCTTAATAAATAATTATAGGGTTTTTTTTATCAATTTATCCTCTGTTCTATGAAGAATTTTATCTAATTCATATGTTCCCTTTTGAAATCCAAATTGTGCCAAATCTGTCTTGTATCTAGATTTTATTTGCATAGAGTCACCAATCAATATCTGTACCCAATTCTTTCAATTCCTGTCTTGTTCTTAATTCCCCTTGATTATTCAACAGATCTTTGTAAGTTTTCATTTTACCAATATCTAGATCATTTGTGTAGATTTGTGCCTCCATAGTGGATAGCCATTCCGGAATTTTATCATAATGGTTCTTTTTTATCCCCTGCCATTCAACCTCTGTTTGAGGTTTTAAAGTCTTCCCCCTTATACCAATTCATACATTAATCATGCTTCCTGTATCCTATGAGAGTCATTACCTGTGGGAATATTTCTATATCTTCTCTTCAATCAGGTCTGATTCTCAGAGCTGCTTGGACAAGTCCCTCCAGTTTTTTTGATATTTTTTTTCCAAAAGTGGTTTGTTGTTGCCTTCTTCCAAGGGCTGAGAGAAAGCAACTGGCTTACCCAGCTGTCTTTGTGCTTAAGGCAGGACTAGAAGTTACAGTCTTCTAGTTTCTAGACTGATGCCTTATAAGCTTGTGATATCTAACTAAAAACTATTCACAAAATGCATGACAAAAATCAGGAAGATACAATTTACCCTTACAAAAGCTTATAAGCAGATGTGGTATTCAGTTGGTTCATACCAGTTCGGGCAAACTGGTAGTGGAGACCCCGGCTCTATGCCATCCTATTTAGACACGTTTTTGAGTTGGGCACATGTGCAGAAGATGCGAGAGAGAGCAAAGTACATGTGCAGAAGCCCGGGCATGCGCACAAAGGGTGGGCATGCACATGAAGCAAACATGCACATGCAAGGGGAACCATTGGTAAGAATATTGGAAACCCATCCCTGTTTATAAAATACTGTATATAAACAAATGCATATTCACATCTATGTAAGTGTTCATGTAGCATACAAAGCAGACCTCTTGACATTTCACATTCTAGCAAGACTAATTCTGAATTGCTAATAACATATAATTTTCAGCATGCTTCATTTAAATCTGTCTACCTGTCTGTGTATCTATTTCTCTGTCAAAGAAAGTCACAACCACAGTATGTGATGTGGTTGTAAAATCAATAAATAAAAGTAATATCACAACCACCACCACCACTCATGCCTAAAACATTACACTAGCAGGAAAAGAACCGAGAAAGGATAACTTCAGAGTGAGGAAGTTGTATTTACCAGAAGTTGAATTTAACTCAGTTTCGGAGTGTAGTCATATGTTCTTATAAGATGTTAAGTTTCTTTCTGTACCTACCTTTCATAGTTGAATGTGATCTAACTACAATAAATGAACTACAACTTCTTCTTTTATGTCACTGTCTTGTTGTAAATTAACAGCACAATAAATTTAGAAACTCAAGAAAACCAAGTTTTCCTGTGTTTTGTTTCTCAAAAATCTGCTCTGCAGAATCAAAGGTTGGCTTCAGCTATTTGTATCAGAAGGAAGTGGTATATTTCATTCCAGTATATAATTTTATGTGTGAAATAGGTCCTTGGAAAGGAAGTAACTCTTTAATTTGTGGAAAATTTCAAGAGGGAACTTAGCATGAATTGATTGATTGCCTTTATACAGCTAATTTATTGGGCAGAAGGAACCAAAGAAACTAGAATGCCAACTAGCTATTTCTCTAGCTCTCAAAGTGCATTTCTGAGTACTCTGCACTTCTTAATGATGACATTCTTCAGCATTGGTACAGTATTTGTGAATCCAATGCTTTAAGATGGATATGTATTATAAATTGATTATTTTTCTCTATATCTCTATATTTTTATATATATCCAGCAGAACAATCATGCCTTCAAAATTGAAATCCACTGACAAAGAAAGGTCTGTCAGGCTTTTTCTGAAGTGAAGAAGGTACCATGTTTGCTTTTATTTTTCCCCTCTAGCTCCTTTCATTATTCCAATCCCAACAAATAATGGGAAACTATTCTTCTGAATGAAATTGGCCAAGGCGCCCATTGTCACACAAGTTAAGTCAGATGGTTCAGTGAGAATTTGTGCCGACTATAGCTGCACGTTAAACAAGACTCTTCAAAATTCAGCCTATCCGGTGCCAGTCGTGCAACACTTGCTTCGTTCATTAGGCAAGGTAATTTTTTTTGCAAAATTGGACCTAACCCAGGCCTACCAGCAAATTCCAGTTGATAAAGCAACCTCTGAAGCACAGACCATAGTGACTCATAGAAGAGTTTTCCGGTGCATTAGACTCCAGTTTGGATCTCTGTAGCCCCTGGGATCTTCCAGTCCTTAATGGAAAGGATCCTCCAGGGAATCCCAGGAGTCGTCCCTTATTTTGATGACATCCTCATAACTACTAAGGACGTCCTCCAGTTGAGGGATTGCCTCAGAGCCATATTAACACAGTTTAAAAGAACAGGGCTTACACTCAAACAAGAGAAATGCAAATTAGCAGTCAGTGAGGTAGAATTCCTGGGGTACAGGATAGATGCCTCTGGTTTACATCCAACTGAGGTTAAGGTCAGAGCCATTCACAATGCCCCTACCCCACGAAATAGGATTGAGTTACAAGCTTTTCTGGGCCTTTTGAATTTTTATAGTCTGTTTTTACCATACAAGGCTTTGATAGCTGAACCTTTACACAGACTCCTAGACTCCAAAAGACCTTGGTTGTGGGGTTCTCAAGAAGAAGCTGCTTTTAAGGCCGTAAAAAACTTCTCATCTCAGACAGCCTTCTGCTTCAATACGATGAACAGCTTCCTCTAGTTTTGACTTGTGATGCCTCCCCATACAGCATTGGAGCTGTTCTAAGTCATAAACTACCTAATGGTTTAGAAGCACCCATTGCTCACTTTTCAAGAACCCTGTCTCCAACAGAATGAAATTATGGGCAAATTGACAAAGAGGCATTGGCATTAGTTACTGTGGTCAAACAATTTCATGCATAACTGTATGGATGACACTTTACCTTGGTTACAGACCACAAACCCTTACTGGGAATAATGTCAGAGACCAAGCCAACACCTCCTATACTCTCTCCTCGAATGACAAGGTGGACAGTATTTTTAGCTGCTTACAATTACACATTAGAACACCACCCAGGCAAACACCTGGCCCATGCTGACACCCTCAGTAGATGCCCTCTACCCATTGCGGCTGAAGACCCAGCTCCTGCTTACTCGGTTTTACTAATTGAGGAGATGCCAAACCCTCTAAATGCAAGAGATGTAGCCCTACACTCAGGCGAAGATAAAATCATATCAAGGGTATTGGACTGGACTAAGAGAGGGTGGCCTTCTGAACCAGTGGGGCCTGAATTCAAACCATACAAGGAAAGGCAATTTGAATTGTCTGCAATGAAGGGGTGTTTGCTGTGGGGACATAGGGTTGTTATTCTGGCCGCACTGCAACAGCTAATTCTAACATCATTACATGAAAGCCACCCAGGGATAGTCAGGATGAAGTCCCTGGCCAGAAGTTACATGTGGTGGCCAAAATTGGATCAAAGCATAAGTGACTGGGTAGCAGAGTGTGCAGACTGCCAAGAGTTATGACCAAACCCCCCAAGAGCGTCCCTAACAGAATGGCACCATGGTCTCAAATTCCCATAGACTTTGCTGGTCCCTTCCAAGGACTCATGTTCCTAATTGTGGTAGATGCATATTCAAAGTGGGTGGAGGTCAAACTAATGCCATCTACCACATCTGAGGCCTTGATCACAGCGATGCAAAACCTCTTTGCTACCCATGGTATACCAGATATCCTGGTCTCAGACAATGGTCCCCAACTGGTGTCAGGGCCTTTTGAACTATTCCTTGCAGGACAGGGCATCAAACACTCTCACAGCCCCATTTTTTTCCAGCTACCAATGGCTGGGTTGAGAGAGTCCCAGGCACTCTGTGGACAGCTACCCCTTGTCCAGAGACAAACCAAAGCCCAGCAGAACTTCTGATGGGAAGGTGAATAAAAACCAAATTAGACAAACTACACATTCCCCAGACACTTCCAACAGTCACACGTCAGGACTCCGAACTTTCAAAACAGGAGACCACATATATGCAAGAAATCACTCAGGAAGTGCCCTATGGCTGCCAGGCACAGTGACCCAAGTACTAGGCCGCAGGTCTTACATAGTTACCCTGGGGGATGGAAGAATATGGAGGAGGCACATTGATCAAATTAGGAGTAGACACAATGAGCAAACCAACTTAGGCAACCCTACTAACCCATCCTTCCAACCAGATAAAGGGCTTCTTCCAAATCGAACTACTGAGCTGAGGTCGGAAGTCAAGGACTTGTACGCCGCCCAATGCAAGAGCAACTTACCAAGTCTTCAGGACTTTGTTCCAGCGATGAATCCTCCTCTAGCGGTCAATGAACCTACTTGCACTTCTTCAGACCCTTATTCGGTGCTCTCACCTACATCCAGTGAACCAGGAGGCCTGCAGAGGTCCAGTCGAGTCAGAAGGTGGCCGGCCTACCTGAAAGACTATGTGTGCACTCTCTAGTGACGAAGGAATGCTGCGTCCTGCCTCCACATTGGTCCGCAGAAGCTGCTCTGCACTGATTGGCTGCTTAATTTCTGGCGCGAGTACATAAGTAGCTGTCAAAGTGCTGACAGCTGCTGTTCCTGTTAGCCGAGCAGCCTCGCTAGCCGCCAAGCTAGCGAAAGTGTTAACCACATTTGTTAACAATAAAGCCTGTTAGCTTTTAATGAAAGCCGTCTTGCCTCAATCTGTTAGTCCCTATCAGGACATAACACTAACTATAACAATAAGGTCTATGCAAATATTTTTGCTGAATGATTGGAAGAATGAGTGAAAAGTTTCAAGTACTCTGAAACAAGGTCAGAATGAGACTAGGGAAAAGCTTAAAATATGCAAAGAAAAAGACAATAGAGAAAGACTGAGAAAGACTAGAAAATAGCATGTCAGCCCTATTAAGATAAATACCAGGTTCATGGGCCAGCTAGTTGAAAAGCAAAATGAACCAATCAGGAGAAAGGAAGTTGTACCATAATCTCTTTATGACAAAGTTATTATGGAGTTAGTGGTTTACAGAATAATAAATTAGTAAATGCACACTAGCCACAATACAATCTGAGTGGAAAATCTAAACTTACTGAGAATGTTTTGACAAGAGACAACATAAAGTACATTAAAATGGCAAAGTGATCAAGTCAAAAATTTAGCCTGGAGGATCAAGTAACCAATATGGCTGGTACATGACCTCCTTCCTGGGATTCAACCAGTAGAAGCCTAACAAGGCTTCCTTCCTAGACTGAGAGCATATAAAAAGGATTAGTACAACAAGAAATATTTGTAACTTGACTGACAAGTAAACAACACTTGAAAGCAGGGAAAGATCAGTGCTCTCATTTTTATTCTTTCTTTATAAATTCATTGCATATATATAACTAGAAAATAAAATAGATGAAAAATAGAATATATAACTAGAAAAAAGTGGGATATACAGCATCACCACAAGACTTGTAACTGGCTCACAAATTGTACTGAATGAGTAGTTGTTAATGGTACATCTACATGGAGGGAAGTAAGCAGTAAAAGTGTTAGATCAGGTGCAGGGAAAGAAGACGAGACCAGCGGGGTCTGCTCAACAAGTTTTATTCAGCTCTCAACTAAGTCAGAACAGACGAACGGCTGTGCTGCCGGAGCTCTTTTATAGCGCTCCGGCAGACCAGCCGTCCGATGACAGCGTTTCAAATTTCCCGCCCGGAGGATTATCCAATCCCCGGGCGGATGTCCTTATAAGGACATAACACTACTCCCCCCAGATGATGCTGAGTCTGCTCATGCCAATCATTGTACGTAGTCACGCAGGTAGGCGGGGCGTCTGGAGGTTCTGCTCAACCTGCGCAGTTCAGTCCGTGCTTCGTCGCCTGCCTGGGAGGTGGTCGCTCCTGCTTCCTCCGGCTCTCGTCCTGGGCATGTCTGGATTACGGCCGTTGATGGTGCTGGACCTGGTCGTGCGCCTCCGGCCTTGCTTCTGGGCTGCGATGTGGCCATTGAAGGCGTGGGCCTTGTTGTCCCGCCTCCGGTCACATTCTTGGGATGTCTCTGCTGGTCCTGCTGGTCTCCTCCCTGGCCTGGGTGCCGGGCATCATGGTGCTGGACACTGCTGCTATCCTCAGGTGGACGATGGCTGGCCGGTAAGTCTACTGGTTTTATTTTATTATTTTGCAAATGTCTATTTCCATGATTGGATTGATGGTCGACCCTGTCGGGGTGGTGCAGGTCAACCTTGTCGGGTTGTTGTTGTTGCCGGGGTTGGTTGGCAGCTGGATGGGGGATTTCAGTCGGTTGTCTTGGGTCCCGTATGCAGGTGTGTCGTTGGTCCCCCTCATCAGGTTGTTGTTGGCCCTCCTCGTCGGGCATGTCCCGGTCTACTGAAGCTCTTTGGAGTTCTTTTCTGCTGGGGTCGAGCTGGGCTGCCTTGCCGGGGTGGTGCTGCAGTGATGTCTCCGGTCTACTTGGCATTTGTGGCACAGTTCCTGAGTGGCTGGTTGGCCCGCCTTGCCGGGGTGGTGCAGTCCTACCTCGTCGGGGTGGCACAGGCCTATCTCGAAGGGATGGTGTTGTCCTGCCTGGTAGGGGTGTTGTCGTCCTACCTCGTCGGGGTGTTGTTGCCCAGGCTTGTCAGGGTGGCACAGGACTACCTCGAGGGGGTGTTGCTGTCCTGCCTCGTAGGGATGTTGTCGTCCTACCTTGTCGGGGTGGTGCAGGGCTACCTCGTCTGGGTGGTTTCCGTCAGCCCCTTCCCACCTTTTCCGGAGTTGGTCGACGTGACGTCTACAGACCACTCCGTCTTGCAGTTCGACTGTGTAGGACTTCGGGCCGGTTGCGCTCTCGATTTTCCTTTTAAGCCATTTTGGTAGGCTGTGGAAATTGAGCATGAAAACCGGATCGCCTGTGGAGAAACCCCGAAGAGGGCGGCTCGCAGTTGCTGTGACCTCGGAGTGGTACAGGGGGTGCAGTTGATCTAGGGGTGACCTCAACTTCCTGCCCATCAGCAGTTCAGCCGGGCTCTTTTTTGTGGTGGCATGCGGCGTGATGTGCTGGATCAGGAGGAATCTTTCAATTTTCTCTTGCCAATCGCCCGGTCCCATTCTGGCAAGAGCTTCCTTGGTGAACCTCACCATCCTCTCAGCTTGTCCGTTCCCTGCCAGTCTGTAGGGGGCAGAGAGGGCATGACGGATGCCCAAGCCTGCCAGGAACTCCTCAATGGGCTTCGAGGTCAGCTGCGGGCTGTTGTTGGAAACGAGCACGTCCGGTAGCCCATGGGTTGCGAATAGGCGCCGGAGAGCTCTAATTGTGACTTCGGTCGTGATGGATGCCAGGGGGATGACCTCGAGCCATTTAGAAAAGGCGTCCACCACGATCAGAAGGTACTTGCCCTGCATTGGCCCCGCAAAGTCAATTGTACCCGCGCCCACGGGTTGCTAGGTGTCTCCCATTTGGCAATCGGCGCCTGCGGTGGGGCGGGGCGGACTTCCTGGCACGGGTCACATCTGGAGACCCAGTCCTCGATGTCTTTGTCCAAAGATGGCCACCAGACATAACTCCGTGCCAGTCCCTTCATGCGCACTATGCCAGGGTGCCCGTTGTGCAAGGTTCTCAATGTCTTTTGGCGCAGCGCTTGGGGAACCACGACCCTGTCTCCCCATAGCAGGCAGCCCTTCATGGATGACAGCTCCTGCTGTCTCTTTGCAAATGGTTTGAAGTCGTCGGTCAGCTCTCCCGGTGGCCACCCGCGCAGCACCCAAGATAGCACCTGCTTCAAAGTCCGGTCTTTCTGGGTCTGCGCTGCCACATCTGCAGATGTGACCAGGCAAGCCTGGTCATTATTGATGTGATGTAGTCCCAGGGTGGGGGCTGGGTCCTCCACCAGGTCTTTTGACGGGCACCTGCTTAATGCATCAGCGTTACTGATGTTGCTGCCGGGTCTGTGGCTCAGCACGTAAGAGTATCCAGCCAAGAAAATTGCCCAGCGTGTCATCCTGGGTGATGTGTAGTTCGGTGTGGGCTTGTCCCCGGACAATAGACCCAGCAGTGGCTTGTGGTCTGTGATGACGGTGAACTTTCGCCCGTATAAGTGTTTGTGGAAATGCTTGATGCCAGCAACGATGGCCAGGGCTTCTTTGTCCAGCTGGCTGTAATTTTTCTCAGCGCTGGACAGCGTCTTTGAGAAATAAGCAATGGGCACTTCTTTCCCATCCAGGAACTGGTGGCTGAGGACTGCTCCGATGCCATAGGGAGATGCGTCGCATGTCAACAGTAGGGGGAGTGTCTCATGGTATTGCATGAGGACACTCTCGGAAGATAGCAGGTCTTTGACAGATTTGAATGCTGCTTCCTCTTCCTTCCCCCATCTCCAGGGAGCTGCCTTCCCCAGCAACCGATGGAGCGGTTCAGCCACAGAGGCTTTCTGTTTCAGAAAGACACTGTAAAAATTCAGTAGTCCCAGAAACGCCTGAAGCTCCATCTTGTTTTTAGGGGCAGGAGCTTCATGTATGGCCTTAACCTTGGATTTGGTGGGGTGGATGCCATTCTTGTCAATGAGATAACCCAGGAACTCGACCTCCTGGACTCCAATGATGCACTTGTCTCTCCTGACTGTCAAACCCTTCTCCTTGAACCGTTGTAGGACCGTGCGCAGTCGCTCAAGCAATTGGGTTTTAGAGTGGCCAGAGATCAAGACATCATCGAAGTAAGGGACCACCCCTGGAATGCCTTGGAGAAGGCGTTCCATAAATGATTGAAAAATTCCTGGGGCTGCGCTGACTCCAAATTGGAGGCGCGTGCATTTAAAAGCCCCCCTATGGGTGACAATAGTTTGTGCCTCCGCAGTCTTTTCGTCCACTGGCAATTGCTGGTAAGCTTGGGCCAGGTCCAATTTTGTGAATATTGATCCACTCCCAAGTGAGTGCAGCAGATGTTGCACCACTGGGACCGGATATGCGCTCTGCTGGAGGGCCCTATTTATTGAACACTTATAGTCGGCGCAGATGCGCACAGACCCATCATGCTTCATTGGGGTCACAATGGGGGTCTCCCATGCAGCATGATCGATCGGTTCCAGGACACCTTGGGCGACAAGCTTATCTATCTGGGCATCGACCTTGGGCCGCAAGGCGAACGGAACCCTGCGGGGCTTTAGCCTGATGGGTGTAATGGTTTTATCCAAATTAAAGGAAATAGGTTTCCCCACAAATTTCCCCAGCTTACCATTGAAGACTTCCTTGAACTCTTCGATGAGGGCGTCGAGTTCATCCCTGCGAATTTGGTGAATCCCGCTGATTGACAGCCCCAATGGCTCGAACCACTCCATCCCCAGCAGGCTCGGGCGGCTGTGCCCCACAATGGTGATGGGTAGGACGCCCTGGAAATCGTGGTAGGCGACCCGGAGCGACGTCCTTCCCAGGATCTCGACAGGGTTGCCACTGAAGTCAACGAGACGCGCTCTCAGAGGCTTGAGGTCTTTTTTGCAGACTTCTGGTTTCAGACGCTTCAGCTGATGCCAGTCCATGATGGAGTAGTTCGATCCCGAATCTACTTCCATGGAGCAGGGTGTTCCTTCCACAATGATGGTGGCATGGAACTTCGTGGCCGTGTCATCGATGGTGTGGATGCCGGAGGCCTGATGATCGACTCCGCTCGCTGTGTAGCCGCTGCCGCGTTGTTGGGACCTGGCCGAGGACCGTTTGGATGACCTTTGGTTATCTTGCCGTTTCTCGCCCCAGCCGGGGGGAAACGGACCCGGAATGGGTGCTTTGGCCCTGCAGGCCTCTGCGATGTGGCCCCGTTTGTTGCAGCATCAGCAAATGGCATCTCTCCAGCAACATTTGGCCCTGGCATGGTTTCCTTTACAGCTAGCACAGCGCTCAGTCCTGGCGCCATCTTGAGCGCGCTCGCGATGGTTTTGGCGGGAAACCTTGTGGACGGCCATTTCATCGTTGGAGCAGGAGCTGGCAGACGAGTCTTCAGATGAGCTTTTGGGGTGTCACTGTAATTTGTGCACCCCTTTAGCTCTGCTCATAGCGGCCATTGCTTTTTCCAAGATTTCAGCTGCGATCGCCTTCTCGATGACATCTTTTAACAGGATCTTCTTTCGGCTGAGGAACTTTCGTTGAAGTCCAATGTCCCTCATGCCGAAGATGATGCGGTCCCTAATGGCGTTCTCCACGTTGTCGAACTCGCAATTTGACGTGAGTTGCCGGAGAGCCGCCACAAAGTCTTTGATGGATTCCTCTTCCAACTGATTCCTCTGTTGGAAGGTGAACCTGTTGGCAATGGGAGTCCCCGTGGGTGCGTAGTGCTCTTTGAGCACATCTTGCAAGTCGGCCCATGACATTTCCTCGATGTTCCTTGGGGACATGAGGTCGATGGCCATCTCCAGCACTTCGGAGCCGCAGTGCGCCAGGAAAAGGGCTCTCTTCCGTTCGTCGGAGAGGTCCTGGTAGTTGTTTCCTTGCAGTAACTGGCGGAACCGTACCAGATAGGAGGTCCATTTCTCCACTCTGGGGTCGAACTTGGAGATCGGAGCCATCGCGGCTTGCGAAGCCTCCATGTTTAGTGACTTCAAGCTCAGTGACTTCAGCTCAGTGAGGTTGGCTCGATGAGCAAGGTTCGTTCCGCGTGGCGGTTCTTCACAACTCCTTCGTCGCCAGTGTTAGATCAGGCGCAGGGAAAGAAGATGAGACCAGCGGGGTCTGTTCAACAAGTTTTATTCAGCTCTCAACTAAGTCAGAACAGACGAACGGCTGTGCTGCCAGAGCTCTTTTATAGCACTCCGGCAGACCAGCCATCCAATGACAGAGTTTCAAATTTCCTGCCCGGAGGATTATCCAATCCCCGGGCGGATGTCCTTATAAGGACATAACACAAAGGTTCCATCTTAGACCTAGTTCTCTTCAATATTTTCATAAATGACTTAGATGAGAGAATAAAAGGGAACTCATGAAATTTGAGATGACATTAAGCTGGGAATAGCCAATGTCCCAGAAGACAAGCTCAGGATCCAAAAAGATCTTGACAGACTTGAACAATGGGCCCTAACCAACAACATGAAATCTTGGTTGGATTACTTTCCATGGGGCTGCCCTTGGGGTGCACACGGAGGCTCCAGCTGGTCCAGAATGTGGCCGCATGGGTGGTTACAGGAGCTTACCGCTACTCCTGTGTAACACCTCTCCTGCGAGAGGTGCACTGGATCCGCTTCAAGGTACTGGTACTCACCTGTAAAGCCCTTCATGGCATGGGCCCAGGGTACTTGCAGGACCACCTCCTACTGGCCTCCCACTGCCCAGTGTATTCACATAGGGCTGCCCTCCTCCGAGTGCTATCGGCCAAACAATGTCGGCTGGCAGCCCCCAGGATGAGGGCGTTCTCTGTGGCCTTACCGACCCTCTGGAATGGGTTACCCACCGGGCTCTGGATGGCCCCTGACCTCTGCACTTTCCACGCTGAGTTGAAGACATGGCTTTTTCAGCAAATTCCCTGATCTGCTGCGCGGTTTTTTAATTGTCTGGGGATTTTAAATTGACTAATTTTAGTATTTGGACTGTTGTGTTGTTTTTATTTTGTGAGCCACCCTGAGTCCTATGGGAGAAGGGTGGCATATAAATTTGAAAAATAAATAAATAAATAAATAATGTGGAGAAAAGCAAGTTTTTTCCTAGGCAGGAAAAACCAAACATACAAGTACAAATTAGGTGAAACCTGGCTCAAAAACAGTAACTGTGAGAAGAACCTTGGACTCCTAGTAGACAATCACTTAAACATGAGTCATCAGTGTGCAGCAGCAGCCAAAAAAGCTAATACAACTGTTGATTGTATAAAAGAGAGGCATAACAGCAAAATCACATAAAACATTAGTACCACTTTATAAATCCTTAGTGCCACACCTGGAATACTGCATCCAGTTTTGGTCATCACATTACAAAAATGATGTTGAGACTTGGGAAAAAGTACAAATAAAAGCAATTAAGATGTTTAAGGCCCTGGAGATTTTAAAAAAAATGTATGAAGAACGATTGCAGGAATTGGGTTTCACTAGTCTAGAGAAAAGAAGGATCAGGGTGCCATGATAGCAGTATTCCAGTATTTGAGGGGCTGTCACAAAGAAGAGGGGGGCAACTTATTTTCTAAAGCATCAGAAAGACAAGAAACAATGGATGGAAATTAATTAAGGAGAAAAACAACTTGGAATCAAGGAGAAACTTCCTAACAGTAAGAACAATTAACCAGTGGAACAGCTTGCCTTCAGAAGTTATATAGGTGCTTCATCACTGAAGGTTTTTAAGAAAAGACTGGATAGTTATCTGTCTGAAATAGTATAGGATCTCCTGCTTGAGCAGGGGTTTGGGTTAGAAGACCTCCAAGGTCCCTTCCAGCTCTATTCTGATTGATATGAATGTGATTATTGTCAATCTAATATTAACAAAGATTGATAGATAAAGCCTTATTTGGTCTTTAACTGCCATGATCTTTGGTCTTTAACTGCAATGTGTGCATGCCTGAATTTTTGTGTTTTGTGGGTGTGTGTGCAGATGCATAAAATACATATTAAAGATGACAACATTAATTAGGTGAATTAAAGAAGTAGAAAGGAAGGAAAGAAAGAAGTTTTAAAGGTATTAGAGAAATATAGTTTTGTTGGACAGCATTTATTGCCTTTCTCTTATAGTAGCGAAGCAATATTTGGCAATATTATTGGTCAGGCAGTTTTTACAATCTGTTTTAAGATAGGTCATATGCCATTGATCGTCTCCCCCTAGGAATTTATTTATGAGTGGCTGGATTAATATCCCACACCGGTTCAAATAGAAAGTATAGTACATCAGACTGTGCTGAACATCCTGCATGGCATGAGAGTTAACTAAGAACAACTTTGAGAGCCAGATTGATATAATGGTTAAAAAGCTACCCTGGAAACCAGGAGATTTTGAGTTCTTAGGCATGAAATCTGGCTGGCTAATCTCACTCTCTCTCTCAGTCCAACCTATTTCACAGGTGGTTGTTGTGGGGAGGCAGGATTATTAGGCACGCTTGCTGACTTGAATTGAAATAGAGAGGGAGAAAGAAACAAGATTAAAAATATAACAATAACAGTAACAATAACAACTAAGAATATCATTCTAGCCTTTTATGCTAAATAATGTTCCCCACTAGGCTTTTAAAAAAAATCTTATAAGAATAAAATTGTGTTGAATCATAACCATAGCTGATGTTTGCATCTGATACCTAGCTGGTCTCCACATCCATCAAAAAAGAGCCACAGAAGAGACCTGGTCATTTTATTTATTTGTGAAGTGTTCTAAACTGTTCCTATCACTTTGGACTTTGTTTTGAGAACAGATTTATTTAATTGATCGATTGATTAAAGATTATGTTAAATAGCAGCACTTCCCTGGATCCATACTACTCTCTATCTTCTTCATCTTGATGACTGATACAGATTTCATGATGAAGGGCAGGGCTTTAGATCCAACAGATCCATAATCCTTACTATTTCCTGGCCAGCCATCCCCACACTCTTTATTTATCTGCAACTGCCATGGTAGATTGCCAGTAAGAAAATACTTCATTTCCTCTGAAATCCAACTGAAAGGTTGTCAGATTGTGACTGTTAATAAATGTCCATTTACTCTCTGCCATGTTTGGGGTGGAGAAAAATAGATAAATGGCCTAATAGTTAATACTTTAAATGCAGGTTGATCAATAAAATAACATCTGAACACTTTATTATATTACAGAATTTCTATACAAAATAGGGTTAACTGGAATGTATCAGAAAGATCTATGTGTATCTTTTAAAATCTAATTTAGTCCATTTCTTCAGAGAATGAATTTAAAGCCCAAAATGATAATTTGAAGGACAATTCCTCTTTCAATCAGCTATAAATATAGAGTCCTAAAATAGTAAATTATTGTTATATGCATTGAAGCTGAAACAGGGCAAAAATCCAAACTTTTTCCCCCTCCTTTCTCATGAGGTAACAGACAAGGTTCAAAATTTGCCTTTCAAATGTATCTAAATGTCAGCCAAGTTTTGATTTGTCATGCAGCACAGGCTTATTAATTGCTCCAGATTATAAATTAAGATTAAACTAATGGGCTAAATTAAGGCTGAAATTCTACTGACAGTATAGTAATTGGAACTAAATCTTTTTTTTTCCAAGGCAAAGTTTCCCTGGTAGCTAAGGGGAAATTCAGTGAAAGTGAATACACTTTTCTTTTTATAGCTTGTGGGGATTTAGTAACAGAAAGGCATTAACAAAATCTAAATGTTCTGAACTATATAATGTCCTGGTGAAGAACAGCCAGTACAAACCCAAGTTCAAATATATCTTTGCTCTTTAAAAGCAGAGATTTTCAAAGACAAATGTAAAATTTGCTTGTAAACATTTGCTCACTTAGCCTTAAGATTGTGGTAAGTAATTATTTTTTATCACCTTATTGCTAATTCAGAATGGCAAAATATTTTTTAAAAAAACAATCATTCTGTAATATTTGGATATACCATATTTTTCAGAGTATAAAACTCACATTTTTCCCTCCTAAAAGAGGCTGAAAATTTGGGTACATCTTATACTCCAAATGTAATCCCGCTCACCTGCTGGCCCCAACCCTTCAGCCTCCTCGTGTCCTCTTCCTGGCTGCAGAGATTGCCACCAACAATGGCTTGTGTTTTGGGGCTCTGCATGTCACATTTTCAGCCTCCAAACACTCCATTTGAGAGCCCTTCAAGGCTGCGGGGATCACCAAAGCACATCGCCGCTGATCACCACCTGAAAACACGACATATTTGGAGGCTGAAAATGTGCAGTGCCCAAAATGGCAATCCAGAAGAGCTGCTGCCTTCTCTTACCCCTTCCGTGCTTCACCTGCTTCAGTCACTGGAGCTCCCTCCGATGATCAGCTGTGCTTTTGAAGCTGTTTTTCAGCCCCAATGTGAGCAAAGTGATCTTCTGTGCTTTGCCTACTTTTCTAATTGCTGCTCCCTCTGACGATCAGCTGTGCTTTAGAAGCTGTTTTTTAGCCCCAACCAGCCCAAACGCAAAACCAGTGAGCGAACTAATGTGCTGAAATGAAGCTGACCAGGCTAAGGAAGCTAGCCAGATAAATACCTGGTAGGCAGGATTTTTTCCCCTATTTTCCTCCCCAAAAACTAAGGTGCATCTTATATTCTGGTGTGTCTTACTGTATACGCTGAAGTGAACTAGTCATTTTAACCCTTCTCATATTGTTCTGCCCCAGCTACGGACCCCAAAGAATGCAGCGCACACAAACTCTATACAAAGCTTATTTTACTCAAATAACTTGGTCTTTATCAATCAAAGGCTGTTAATGAACTGTCTTAACAGCCTACCAGAATTCTAAGATAAGGTAATCACAGTCTTACTAGAGTTGGCAGAAAGCACAGAAGCAATTTTTGCAGAGAATCCAGACACGAAGGAGAGTGAACTAAAGTTGTTCTCTACAGCTTGTTTCAAGTGGAGTTCTTTCTTAAATAGGCTAAGGGAGTGGCCAATTAGCCCCAAGCCTTACTCTCGAGGAGACCTTTTCCTGAGAAGCCACTCCTGCCTTTTGGCAGCTCTGCGCACCCGTGCATTGAGAAGAGGCTCCACCTCTTCATCCTCTTCACTTAAAGGAGCTTCTGGAGGTTCTGAAGGCCCTGACTGAATCCCTGCCTCTGGCACCACATCTTCTCCAGCCTCCTCACTGTCCGACTCGAGCACCAGCTGCACCGGCTGCTGGCGCAGCACCACACCAGCCTCCTCATTGTCGGAATCAGTTACAATCTGCACAGGCCACTGACGGGCCACAACACATATTCAGTGATACAGAAGTAAGCATGTATTTGTGGGAGACACTTCAGACAGAACTTCAGACTTGGTCCTTGTTTATACAGATCCCTATAAGCTAAGGATAAGCATGTTTTGCAGAAGAAATAGGAAAAAAATGGAGGTTAAGCCAGGAAACAGTAGAAACTGGTATACAGGTATTCCTTGATTTACAACAGTTCATTTAGTATTGAAACAGCACTAAAAAAAGTGACTGATGACTATTTTTCATGCTTATGATCGTTGCAGCATCCCATGATCAAAATTCAGATGTTTGGCAACTGACTCCTATTTATGATGGTTACAATGTCCTGGCATCATGTGATCATCTTTTGTAAACTTCTGACAAGCAAAGTCTATGAAGAAGTCAGATTCACTTAACAATCATGTTACTGAAGTGATTTACTTAATAAATGTGGCAAGAAAGGTCATAAAATGAGGCAAAACTCGCATAACAAATATCTCGCTTAGCAATAGATATTTTGGACTCAATCGAGGTCATAAGTTGAGGACTACTTGAACACTGTTATCTAATAAAGGAGAATTATTACAAGGTATTGTTCTGATTAGGTCTTTAAAATTCCACAGCCAAGAGATGACATTTGGCAGTGATAACCCAGTCTGGGAACAAAAGGAATAAAATAAATGGAAAAAATGATGGTGGTGAATCCGAGGAAAAAGAGAAAGCAAAAGAGAAAAGTTGAAGATGGGAAGGATAAAAGGGAAAGTTATGAAGATTAGAAAATGGTACAGAATAACCTTAGGAGATGAAGTAAAATTAGAATAGCGTAATGTGAAACAAGATAGAAAAAACAGAAGTGCTTTTATGTATACACATTTTGATGCTTCATTGTTTTATATAAAAGGTTTACAATATTTTGCATAGTTATTTATTTATTTTTATTTATTTTATTTGCAAGTATTTATATGCCGCCCTTCTCCCGAAAGGACTCAGGGCGGCAAACACAGATAAAAACAAGTAAACAGGTAAAAATATACAATAAAAACCCAATTAAGACCAGTTAAGATCGATTGATAATAAATAATAACCCCAAGAATCTAAATCAGCCCATTTGTTGGTATAGCCAAGTCTTCAGGCCTCGACGGAAGGAACGGCGATCAGGTGCCATCCGGAGCTTGGTGGGTAACTCATTCCAGAGGGCAGGGGCACCCACAGAGAATGCCCTACCCTTGGACATCGCCAGACAACGTTGTCTGGTTGACGGTACCCTGAGGAGAGCAGCCCTGTGGGAGCAGACAGGACGGTGGGAGGCAGGCAGGAGATGGTCCTGCAAGTACCCTGGACCTAAGCCATGTAGGGCTTTATAGGTAAGTACCAGCACCTTGAAGCAGATCTGGAGGACCACCAGTAACCAGTGCAGCTCACGCAGGAGAGGTGTTACACGGGAATAACAAGGAGCTCCCGTAACAACCCACTCGGCCACATTCTGGACCAGCTGGAGCCTCCAGGTGTACCTCAAGGGCAGCCCCATGTAGAGGGAATTGCAGTAATCCAAGCGGTAAGTAACCAGGGCATAAGTGACTGTGCGAAGGGCATCTCAGTCCAGGAAAGGGTACAACTGGTGCACCAGGCGAACCTGTGTGAAAGCCTCCCTAGTTATATTTTATGGATATACATAATATAACAGACAAATCCTTGTTTATACAGATCCTTAAGGTATAATGTACATACACATATGAGAGTCAATTTGGTGTGATGGTTAAAACACCAGCCTATAACCTGAGAGACTAAATTAATCATAAAATGGGAACAACTTAAACTGTGGCATGCTTCAAGGAAGACTGCAGAGACCCTGGCAACTAATCTTTGCTTTAAAGGGAACATGAAGGAAAATCTTGAAAGGAAATATTGACTGTTTGCCCTAAGGCTGGATCCAGAAAGAAAGAGGTAGAATTTTTGCAGAAAACATTTTTTTTCCAAAGTAAGTGGCTAACAGCATCTTGGAATCAGTTACTTTATCCAGGATTGTAACTTGGAGTAAATGATAAAATGTACTGAAGATGTATGTAGAATGGTATTTTATTGCTCAAAGAATCCATTGACTGGATATTTCCAAATGTGGTTGTTGGGCATAAGTTGGGCATCCCATCTATTATTTTGCTTAATAGTACCTAAGTGTCATCTGTTGTGGTTTTTATACTTCTAGGGATGTTTTTGTATGTCATTGCTGTAATAATGGAATTGACTTTTTTCCACTTCTATCACAAAGAATATACATCATGGGATGGATTTTTATAACACACTGGATTAAAATGTGTTGACTACATTGTGATTCAGTATGTTATACAAGCAGAATCTCAACTCATCAGCCTTAATTCAGTTAAATGGTCAGAAAATTCCTTCCTTCCTTCTTCCCTCCCCACTTCCCTTCCTCCCTCCCTCCCTTCTTTCCTTCTTGTAGTTATACCTATATTTTAGAAAGAAGAAAACAAACACAAACCACAATTCTGTTCATGTACTGAGAGATGGATGGATGGATGGATGGATGGATGGATGGATGGATGGATGGATGGAAGGAAGGAAGGGGGAGGGAAGGAAGGAAGGAAGGGGGAGGTAGGGAAGGAAGGAAGGAAGGAAGGAAGGAAGGAAGGAAGGTAGGTAAGTACAGGTATCTTGAATAATTTGGTGTCCTTTCTTGGATATCAAACCTGAGGCCTGTTAATGTATTTTTACTTGCCATTCTTAAAGAGTCTGGGCTGCTGCTAACAACCACCACCACCACAACAACAACAACAACACGTATCAACCATCAGTGCCAGTCAATGATATTTGTGATACATTTTTAAATGTGTAGTTTCATTTCATTAAAATAATAATAATCACTATAAGCACTATACTACACTACACTACACAAGCACTACAAACTAATGCCATGAAAGCGAAGATACAAAAATCTACTGACAATCCAAACTGCCAACTTTGCAATGCCAAAGTTGAAACTGTTTCACACTTAATAAGTGAGTGCAGCAAAATCGCACAAACTGATTACAAAGCTAGACATGATCAAGTTGCTAAATTAGTCCACTGATCATTATGTAAAAAATACAACATACTTGTATGTATCCGAAAAGTCATGGGAGCACAAAGTGGAAAAAGTTATCAAAAATGAGACAGTGAAGATCTTTTGGGTCTTTCGAATACAGACGGATTGTCATTTGGAACATAACACGCCAGTTACCACGGTTGTCGAGGGCTGAAGCATACAGTTTATTGACATCGCTGTACCAGGAGACACCAGAGTTGAAGAAAAAGAACTGGAAAAAATCATGAAATATCATGACCTGGCCATTGAAACTACACGGCTATGGATGAAACATGTAACAGTGATACCCATTGTCATTGGGGCACCTGGTACCATGTCCAAGAATTTTACAAAACACATCAAGAAATTCCAGCTTCCTGCAATAACACCAGTGGAACTGCAAAAAACTGCGCTACTCGTAACATCATATCTTTTAAGAAGATACTTGGTTGATATCTAGGATGCTGGCAGCAACCCGTATCAACCATTAGCACCAGTCAATCGTATTTGTGACACATTTTTAAATGTTCAGTTGAATTCAGTTATATTTAATGAATAAAAGAGATGATGATGATAATGATAATGATAATGATGATGATGATGATGATGATGATGATGATAATAATAATAAAAATTATAAATACACCTACATGGCTTATGTGCTGCAGTAGATAAATCTATGATCCCAAAGTTGTGAAAGCCTGATTCAAGTCACATCTCATGTCTGTGGTTGATCTTAAATGTGTGTTTCCTTTGCAGAGTGCTGTTGTTTACTAATTTGGAGGAAACATTAGGTACAGATGTGTACCCTTGGGACTTGAGTAGTTTCACCCCATTAAAAAGAGATTTCCGTCTTCCTTCATTGTGAATAAGTTACTTGCAAATAAGGGAAAAGCCCATTTCTAACCCTGTTAGGCACAAAGTAGTAGCTATGGGTGGTTGCTTGAGAACATTTCCACACTGGGGACAAATGTAAAGCTATACAATTGCATGCCCTATATGAGCATCTACCATATAAAACCAATGGTTCTTACAATATAGGGAATATTTGCTTTCACAAACATTCTGTCAGGTCCTAGATATTTCTATAGGGACACTGGCATTTTGGTGGGAGGAAGGAGGGAGCTTTTTTTTCAATAAAAGCTCCTTTAGGAACAACTGCAGTTTCAAGAGTCCTGCTTTCTTGGGAAGATTAGAGAGGCAAGACCTTACACGTTCTTTGTGAAGCTTGTTTAAATGCACCATATAAAGAATGGAGAACATTTTTTCAGTTCAAAAGTGTCATTCTTTCATAGGAAACTTTAAATATCAAAGACAAACAGAGGGTTGGGAGAGAGGGACAAGTGAGGATAGGCAGAGCTTGGCCACATAGTCTGTTTCCTTCTCTCACACACATTTATGCTGTATCCCTTTTTCTCTCAAGTTAGTTCCCATTCTCATTCATTCACTCAAATTCACATTTTTCTCATTCCCCCTCCCCCTTACTACAGTAAACCTTTGCACTCCCATTGAGAATATAGTTCTTTTTCTTCTTCCTCAAGTCTAAGTACCATGGAAACTATTTTTATGTCTGACTGATACAAGGAGAGAGAACTGAGAGAAAGAAGGGGGCGTTAGAGTAGGTTACACCATTTTTTTTTATTTTCTTGCAACATTTAGGATTGCAAAATGTAATTAATGAAACAAAATAGGTTAAAACACAACCAAATGGTACCTCATTATGTATTTTGCATTATTGGTACTTATGCTCAGATCAAAATGTATAGCTCCAGTGCAGTGGTGGGATTAAAAAAAAATTATTACAGGTTCTGTGGGAGTGGCTTGGTGGGCCTGGCATGGCAGGCATGGCTTGGTGGGCATGGTAGGGAAAGGATACTGTAAAATCTCCATTCCTACCCCACTCCAGGGGAAGGTTACTGCAAATGCCCATTTCCTCCCGATCAACTGGGACTCAGTAGGCAGAGAATAGGGGGCGGGGCCAATCAGAGGTGGTATTTACCAGTTCTCCGAACTACCCAAAATTTTCTTCTACTGGTTCTCCAGAACTGGTCAGAACCTGCTGAAACCTACCTCTGGTCCAGTGTCAGAAAAGACATCTAGAAATGGTTCCAAATATTTTCTTAGTTTCGTACTTAATCATCAACACACATCTGATTTAAATTACTGAAATAATTATCTGTGTCTTATTGTGATCCTATCCCATAACCCAAAGAAATGGTAGTCAACAGCTTCTGATATGCACTGACTACCATCTTAGTTTTAGAGAACTGAGACATTTTCCTCCTATCTCAAGCAGTGATATTCTTCTGGGAAATTCAACTGCTCTGCCAAACTGTGATTAGGTTTTCAAGCAACCAGACCCACAGGCTTGGTATCATATTTTCTTGTTTAAATCTATCACAGGAAAAAAAAAAGATGATCTACTCATAAACCATCTTTAGCAATTTTCACTCTTTCAAAGTATTATTGCACCATTATGAAGAATGTTTTAGGGAGATTTTTCATTTTAGATTTTTTTCCCCTTAGGTATGATGCAATTTTGTTAAGCCATTCCTTTGATTGAAGACAAAGTCAAATATATTTTGTAAAAAAATGTAGCAATATAGTATGAGAAGTATCGTGTTCATATCTACAAAAGCTGTAAAAAGTATATTTTAATCGTATATTATTTTTAAACCTGCAGATATAACTCAGGGCTCTTCATGACTATGATAACCCACTATTCTATTGCCTTTGTCTTGGCAGAGATGTCAATACAGCATAAACTGGCCAGCCCAATTGCTAAGTCTTACTTTGCTCAGGAACAAGATAGGGAATTGGCCCTGTCTTCACTATTAATATGAACCACTTGTATGGGAATGTGCCTTGCATTCTACCATCCTGGGATTGTCACCAAGTAATATTGCAAATTAATATGATTGTAGAAACTGGTGGTTTGCTTTGCAGTATGATAGCTTGCTGTTTATTTTTTTGACAAAATAACTTCAAAGAAAGAAAAAGGAAGGAAGGAAGGAAGGAAGGAAGGAAGGACCTGTCAGCGAAGCAAGGAAAGTGATGTGCATATTTGGAGATTTCTGAAGACAAATCATTTTGCCGATTTGTAGTGGAAGTCTTTTTTCCATTTCAAGTCTAATTGCAATAAAGCAGGAGAAAACAATTGGCAAGCTGCTAAGATGGTCTTAATAGGAAATGCTAACACTCTTCGTCACAGCTACGAACTCTTCCCCCATTGCTGTCTAAAATCAATTAGTGCTGATTGCAATAATTAATTTTCAGATGAGCCTTGTCCAATTGTTACTAGCTCTGGATCCACTTCACTTTAGGCAAAGCAAAAACATTATAAGGCTTTGTCTTACAACACACCTCTCCTACTATTTATATCTCTAGATTGCCTTAAATTTCTTATTCTTCAATCTTACTAGTGGTGTACTTATTACTTAACAATCTAGAATTGGCTAATCCTGGGCTCCATTAAGACTCTCCAGAGGGAAAGAAAATTATTACCAAATGGCTTTAAAAAAAACCTATTGAATTTCAAAAGCTGATAAAATATAGAATAATAAAAGTTAAAAAGGGGGGAAAATAAAAAATATACTAATAGAAAATATATGAAAAAAATATAGAAAGGAAGTAACCGTCAACTTTCTTCTGTATGGATACAAATAAAATATCCTTTGTTTTTAAACAACAAAAAAAGACATAAATAATACAGTATATTTCTATCATTAAGGCCAATCTAGTCTTCAAATCTCAGAATCAGTGTCATTTTTGTATTTTTTGATCAAGAAGTCCAAAAATAGAAACAAAGTTAGATAATTTTTTGTTTTGTTGCTGACAATTTTGTTTTGATATTACAAATGCCCCAGAATGGTATCGAACATTTAATGAAGAAACTGAAAGATTTTGGTACACAGGCTGCTTTAAAGTTAGTAAATAGATGCTTATTAAAAATGCTGATAGTCTCCTACCCCTAAAAGCCAGAATTCTGTTTTCTTTCTTCTTCCTGGAATTATCTAGAAACTTGTTGCCTTTCAGATTGATTTTACATGGTTGGTTCACAAATGATAGTAAGCCATTTGGCTTTGGCTTAATTTCATATGTGAACTCTGCTATTTTAGATTTTAAAAAGGGCCATTATTCATTCAACAAAGTATTGTTAAATCACCCATGACTTTCATGATATTCAAAGTGAGGCTATAATTCTTACAATTCTCTTGAAATATGTCTTGCTGATAAGCAAAAATCCCTAATTTCCTAAAATGCTTGGTTTTTCTTCTTCTTCTTATATTTGTTTCCCATGCTGGAAAAGAAAATGGATAAATAACAAAAGAGTCAGAAAATATTATTATTTTAATGATTATGGCAATTATGTCAATTAACAGGCAAAATATATATATTACCAGAGTATTTTTATTTAATTTTTTTTGTTATAGAGTTAAAAAGAGAGAGAGAAAGCAAAAATAATATAAGAAAATAAAAGATGCAAAACCAACTTTTACCCTAAAAATACCTCAATTTTCTAAATAACAGATTAAACCTTGACCAGATGACATTTTACTAGTCTGTCCCTTGTGCTGATGGAACACCAAATCCATTGCATCCACTAGCAACTTAATCTGCATGCCTGCAATCAATGCAATAGGTGAGCAGCTCAATTTGCCTGCCTGCCTGCATTGTGTCTTCAATTTGGTTAGTAACTGGGAGCTTTAAAAAAATAGTTAATTGGGGTTTTTTTAGGAGGTTTTTTTTTAGACATAGCAATTTAAAGTTAAGGAAGTTTTAAATTTAGCTTCTTTTATCTAAAATATAAATAAAACAAAAATAATAAATTTATTTATTTAATTTGTGCAGCTTTCTGAGATTTGGTGTTTCTGTAGTGTTTCACTCTAACTATACAAACATACAAAATCTCACAGTTTGGGTGAAGTGCAGCTGCTTTTATATTGTGTATGAGTCAGTTGTGTTGTGTTGTGTGTGTAAAGTGTGAAAGTTGGTTTTTGAGTTTTGTGTGCCTCTGTGAGGTTCCTGCTTGTTGCAGGGGCCATTTTGGGGGAAGTGCAGTTCCTTTTAAATTGTGTGTGAGTCAGTTGTGTTGTGTTGTGGGGTGTGTGTGTAAAGTGTGAAAGTTGGTTTTTGGTACCTCTTATTATTTTGTGTAATTTGTTTATTATTTTTATTTATTATTATTGGCCACGCCCACCTTGACCACAAAGCCACGCCCACCAATTAAGCCACACCCACAGAACTGGTAGGGAAAATTTTTAGATTTCACCCCTGTGAAATCATACATACATACATACATACATACATACGTATGTACGTACGTATGTATGTACGTATATGGGATTTTTTTCTTTCACTTCTTTTGTACTACATTTATTATGTTTTGTTTTACTTCTTGTTTCCCTTTAAAATTTGTTTTTTGACTGAGCATTTTATGTTCTTTTTTTAATGTCATTTTTTTAGACTTTTATTCTTAATTTTTCAAAAAGGACCTTTTCTGTGGAAACCCTTTTTTCCTTTATTTTTCCTCTTGGTCCATTATGAATAAATGTTTAAATACAGTTTTTATATTTATGTCATATTTAGTAGTATTTTCAAATGTTATATATTATAAAGGGAGGCAGAATTTAACCAAATGTTGTAAGTTCTTTTCTTATAATTCATGTGACCACATAATAGATAGAAGATAGATACAGGCAGGCATGCAGGCAGGCAGAGAAGGAGAAAGGGAGATAGACTATCTATACTTTAGGTTATCTATCTACCTATCATTTATCAATCTACCATTACATCAGTAGCAACTCAAAATCTGTTAATAATTCAGTAAACTTGATTAATAAATTGGGGAGCAAAAAAATAACTAACTTTTAAATGAATAATGAGATGTTGTTAATACTACTATATGGTTTTCTTAATTACTATGGCTAACTATGTAAGACCATTCAGATGTCCTACGTAGAAGTTTTAAGAAGTTTTCTTAAAAGAAAATCTTTTAAGTTTGGAAGAAATCAGGTAATTGTAACTACAAATTTTAATAACGTTTGGGATAATTTAATAAATTGTAAAATTATTTCAAATAAACTGAAATCTTGCTTGTGGAAAGTATTGCAGGATATTTATTAGAATTTAGCTTGGTGAGTTACTTGTGAAGCCATCCTAAATTAATGTACTCATTTCTTAATTTGTCGTAAAACATGTTGCCAAATTGATAGTATTTAAATTTTTTGACTTTTACTAGATTAAGTGGGGAACTAAAATATGTATTTTTGTTCTATACAACCAAACTCAGCAATATTTCAAACTAATATTTAAATTTCTCTCTACTAAAGACTCATCTTTATGAAACAGTTGAAACAAGATTATGAGGAACAATCTGATATAAATAGGCATTCCACAAATGTAGGAGTCATCCAGAACCTTTTAATATATATATTTAAGATTGGATTTTTGGTTACAGCTCTTATAAAAAAGAAGAAATAAAAACAGAGAGATGAATATTTGAAAAATACAGATATGTTTTCAATTATTATTATCATTACTTTGATCAGTAAAAAGAGGGAATGATTCCAGACCAAAAGGTTTGGGCTTTCCTATTAACTAATAATATACATTAATGTATACAGTAAATATGTATATATTTATAATAATATAAATATATTTTTTCACTGTCATGTTGCTGGAGGTTTACATTTTTTCTAATAAAGCTGTTATTTCTTCTTTTAATAAAAATTGGATAACTGCTAATCTGAAGGCTAGTATAAATCTGACTAATTGTGTAAGCTATTGTTCCCTCTTGCTAAATGATGACTATAAAATGTTGACAATTATTTTGGCATAAGACTGCAAACTCTATTATCTTCAATAGTAGTGGTTGTACTCTGTGCAATCTGGATTTCTCAAAGTGAGCCAAGTCTCAGTCATTATCAGAGTAATTGATATTTTAGATACATAATCAGATAGGTTTGATTTGGCAGCAGTTATTTTATCAGCTACAGAGAAGATTTTTGATATAATGCAATTTACATTTATGGAATGTGGATTTCCTCTTTTTATCCCCAAATAATTGGATTAAAATTCTCTTCTGTCTGCCAGGTTTATCAGAAATAGGATTATTCTTTCACTCATCAAAGATGCATTATGGAACTCATTAACAATGTCATACTTAATTTAACTTTGGAGCCACTGGCTTCTTTAATTAGACAGTTGATGGATTATTTGTGGTGTCAAGGTGAACAAAAATTATATGCTGATGATATTTTATTTCTTATTGTTATCTATCAATGCTCTTTACCAAAAAGTACGACTACAGTATAACAAGAAAAATGTTGGGTTATTTGGTTAATTGGAGTTACTTTAATACAATCCCTGTTATATCTTATGTCTATGAAATGGATAGTGTCTATAAATACATGAAGAGAATATAGGTTGAGAGGAAAAGTACAAAAAAGTTAGGGTTGGATGAAATACTGGGAAAAAAAGAGGGATGAGAAGTTTAAAACTCTGAAAAAGACTGAGCAGAGTTCTTGGATCAGCTTCCTTTGACCCTGAGTAGGGCTCTGTACTCATTCAATTTTCCATTGCAATTCTCCACTTTCCCATTCTCATTTGAATCTGGAGGCCTTCCTGGATTTTCAGTTCCTATTTGAATAACAAGTAACAATTATGATTAGAAGGGTCTTTATATATCTTGTGTGCCAGGTTCACCTATTTCTTAGACCAGGAATCCTTCCTTGTATAATACTCATATAATACTTAGATTACAGGTAGACAATTGCAATAGTGATTCACAGGGATCTTCAATGAAGACAAACTCGAAAACTTCAGGTGAACTGGAATGTGATGGCATAATAGCAATAGCAGTGAGACTTATATACCACTTCACAGTGCTTTACAGCCCTCTCTAAGCTGTAGAGTCAGCATATTGCCCCCAACAATCTGGGTCTTCATTTTATCGATCTCAGAAGGAAGGAAGGCTCAGTCAACCTTAAGCCGGTGACAATCTAGGTGCAAAACTGCTGGCAGATGGCAATCAGTAGAATTAGTGTGCAGTACTGCATTTTAACCACTGCATCACCACAAGTAATTATGGGCATGCCACTTGCTTACATATCACCTCTGCTTCATGAACTTCCATATTAGTCATATAGACTTTTGACCAACAGAATTAAATTCAAATTCCGGGTATGATTATAAAAATTGTGGTATAATTATGATTCTGAATAATAATTGCTAGTTATCATTTATAAAGCTCTAGATGACATTAAATGGACTCCAGAGGATGGTAGAGGACAGGAAGGCCTGGAGGAACGTTGTCCATGGGGTTGCGATGAGTCAGACATGACTTCGCAACTAACAACAAGATGACATGGGGTCTGGTTTTCTGATAATCTGTCTTCAATGGTTTATATTTGTCCTTTATGATAAGAGAAAGTTAGCAAGCTCTGGGTCCCAACACTAAGTGGCACCAACTAGAGCACATTTTCCCAATCTATAAGATGTATGTCCCTTGGGGAATTACAGAGAGAGTACAGGGAGATATTATGAACTTTTTAGATACATTGTTACAATAAATCCACCTTTCCCAAAGTTTTATTGTACTGTTTTCATTGTCCATTTTGATGTTTGGGTTTTTAGGGAAGTCCATTTGGCAGAGTATATTACAATTACACTAAAGGAAGATGGCAAAACGTTTAGAAATCCCTACACTGTAAATACACAACAAGCATGCTTTACTATCCTGACTCTCATCTGGAATGGCATATCTTCAGAATGACTCCTTCCCTACCTTACTTTAAACCAGAATAGAAAACAGGGTTTCCCTTGGGACTTGGGCTAGGTAATTATTTATCCCCCTAGGCTGGCCTCAGAAGAGAAATAAAATGTTATTTTTGATTCTGTTGGTTTATGGTTTATTTGATTTATATACCGCCCTTCTCCCCAAGGGGACTCAGGGCGGTGAACAGGCAGAGATAAAAAACATAAATACAGAATTTAAAACTGAATTAAAACCAAATTAAACAATTGCCCAACCATTCAAACCCATTTTTTAAAAAAATATATAAATCGCAGATCTAAAAATTTGGATTATACAATTTAAAATTTTCTTATAAAAAGGGGAGATACTATGTCAGGCCCGCTTGATGAAATAAAAAAGTTTTTAACTCACGGCGGAAAGCACGAAGGTCCGGGATCCGCCGAATCTCTGGGGGGAGATCGTTCCAGATAGTGGGTGCTCCCACAGAGAAGGCTGCTGAGAGATCTAATAGGACCAGGACAGAGGAACACCCCCTGTCCCGAGCCCTCCAGAGATCATCAACCAACGCGACCAATGCCGTTTCCGTGCTGTACCCGGGTCTGAAGCCCGACTGGAACGGATCCAGATACGTTGTTTCCTCCAGGTGCTGGGAGAACTGTCGCGCAACCACACTCTCAACAACCTTCGCCAAAAAGCGAAGGTTGGAGACCGGACGATAATTTACCAACATTGCCGGGTCCAGGGAAGGCTTCTTAAGGAGAGGCCTCACCACCGCCTCTTTCAAGGCAGCGGGAAAATCACCCTCTCCCAACGAAGCATTTATAATCTCCTGGAGCCAGCCTCGCGACACCTCCCGGGAAGCCAGTACTAGCCAGGAGGGACACGGGTCCAATAAACAAGTGGTCGCGTTCAGTCTACCCAGAATCCTGTCCACATCCTCAAGGGTCACAGGATCAAACTCAATCCAGGTAACGGTCTCAAGACTTGCCTCGTCCCCTCCCCCTGGAACCACCCAGTCGGAGTCCAGATCTTCCTGAATCTGAGTGATTTTATCATACAGATATTGAACAAAGTCCTCAGCTCTCCCCTCCAAGGGGTCCTCCCGCGCTTCCTGTTGGAGCAGGGAGCGGGTCACCCTAAAGAGGGCGGCTGGGCGGTTATCTGATGATGCAATAAGAGCAGCAAAATAGTGACGTTTTGCTGCTTTTATCGCCACTAAGTAAGTCCTAATATGGGCTCTCACTAGTGTTCGGTCGGATTCAGAGCGACTGGCCCTCCAACTACTCTCTAGGCGTCTTTTCTGGCGCTTCAACTCTCTCAGCTCCTCGGAGAACCAAGGGGCCAGTTGAGATCGGCGCCGGATCAGAGGCCGCAAAGGCACGACCCAATCGAGAGCTCCAGCGGCCGCCCTATCCCAGGCGGCCACTAGGTCTCCAGTCAAGGCGTGTGCCAGCGCCTCAGGAACTGGCCCAAGCTCCATCTGGAACCTATCAGGTTCCATCAGGCGCCTGGGGCGGAACAATCTTATCGGCTCCGCCTCCCTGTGGCGGGGTGCAGCGGTTTGAAAGTCAAGACGGAGGAGGGAGTGATCAGACCATGACAAGGGCTCGATGACTAAGTCCCCTATTTCAAGATCACTCTGCCATTATCCAGAGACGAAAACCAAATCCAGCGTGTTTCCCCCCGTGTGGGTAGGGCCATGAATTAGTTGGGTCAGGCCTATGGCTGTCATGGAAGCCATAAACTCCCGAGCTAACTCCGACGTCTCTCCCACAGATGGCAAATTGAAATCCCCCATGACAATAAGTCTGGGGGTATCAATCGCCACCGTGGCGATAACATCGAGGAGCTCGGGCAGGGCTGTTGCCACGTGGCAGGGAGCCAGGTACGTGATCAGCAAGCCCGACTGGACCCCATGACTCCACTTCACAAGGAGGGACTCACAGCCAGTCGTCTGAGGGACAGTGGCCTCCTTTGGTCTCAGACCTTCATTTATAATAACCGCTACTCCCCCGCCCCTGCCCTGTACCCTTGGCCGATGAAATGCAAGGAAACCTGGTGGGCACATTTCAACGAGGGGAACCCCCCCCTCCTGGCCCAACCAGGTCTCCGTAATGCCTGCCAGGTCCGCTCCCCCCTCCGAGATAAGATCACAAATGAGGGGGGCTTTGTTTACTACGGACCTGGCATTGCACAGCATCAGCCGAAGGGTCGGGCCCTGAGGGTCTGTGCAACCTGGGGAACGGGAGGAGCCTTGGGGGCCGGAGCGCACTACCGTTTGCAAACAACGGGTGCGCGCTCCCCGAACATGATATGACCCCCTGCTCCCGCCATATCTACCCCTCCCACTTACGGTAGTGATGTTATAAATACTATCCGGACAAACCCTACCTCCCCCCTCAACCCCGGGGCCCCCCATTCTGTGATGTTTCTCCCCTTTTAATTTGAAAGCCTCCCAGAATTGTTTTTGGAGTTAGGTAGCCTTAGAAATGAGTTTTATCAATAAATAAAGAAGGAATAAATAAAGAAGGAATAAAAGGCAGTGTATGAAACAGTGATATGTTAAGAGCAAGGATAGAAAGTAATGGTGAGGTATAGTGAATGATGTTAATATAACAGTATTTTCTTTTTCTGATCTGTACCTTATTTTATTTGGCTTACTGTCTCTTTCTTGTCCTCTGTACTCAGAGTAATATTTTCATATTTTTACTCTGAAAGGGAATACTTCAATGAATATGTATGCATCTTAAAAAAGAAAAGAATTCAGAGTTCCAGGAGCAAATCAGGAGGAGAAATCAATTTTGAAAATGGTTCATTTGCTGCTTTGTTCATCACAATTTGGTAATTGCAGTTTTTGCCTATTAACTGTTCTGAGTTAAAATCAATTTTGAGAATATGTGAAGTTTATCTTTGGAAACCCATATTTTGAATTTATAAGGTCTGAAACCCTCTGGACTTTTCCAAATGCAGAAGGATTGCTTCAATTTCAATCTACTTTTGCTGTAAGATGAAATGGTCACCATTCCGTTTCAGTTGAATCCTGAGTCATACTTATATCTCCAAGAAGCTGGTCCCCCTGTTTTATCTTTGAACTTTTTCACATATTGCATACAACAAAACATTGTGCTTGGCACAAACAACATGCCCAGGAGAGGCCCCAAATCTATTCAATCTCTCTGGTACATTTGCTTGTGTCATCAGTGTCCTTTTAACATTTCATTTTCATATTTACTGTTTTCTCTTTTAGGTAAACTTTAAATAACTTTACATTTTCTTTTCAGAGGTGTTAAGAAAACAAGATAAATCCAAAACATATCAGCTTGAGAGATGTGCATGCAGAGAGCTGAGAGTACATCAACACAATTTACTATGAGTGGAAGCACCAACTATTCAATAGCTGCTTTTGAATACAATTCATAGCTGCTTTCTCTCACTATATGCCTTTTATTTATCAAATGCAAAGGCCTCATGAAGGGGTGCCTTTCCTTTCTTTTTTTTTCTTTGTATGTTCCTCTTTAACCAACACAAGAAGTTGGTATTTCTTTGTGTTTTAAACAAAAAAGAAAAAGGTGCTCAGAACCAAGTAGAAATTGGGAAAAAAATGTTCTTACATTTATCTGAAGTGGCATTTCTTCCCACTGTTATAATGATAATAATTATATTATACAAATATATTATATATTATATAAATGATTGTATTAAAAATAATGCCTATATTCTTAGATGCTACCTTAATATTTCTTGGGTCCTTGATTATAAATTGAATTATGAAGTTTTCACCAGTCTTAGCTGATCACACACACACACACACACACTCCTAAAATATCTGCCTGTTTTATGTCCTTGGGAAGAACTTGATAGGTATATAAAAATACCAAATCCAGTCTAAACATTAGGCTGACTGTGTGACCACCCATGAGTATAATAATAGGGGTTCCTGGACATTGGGGGTTGTTGCTGACAGGGAGGAATATAGCCATAGGTGGCATGCGGAGCCATATCGGTGGGCACATGAGCGTTGCCCTAGCTCAGCTGAATTTTGGGCCTTCTGCGCCCACTGGAAGTCAGGAAACAGGCTATTTCCGGCCTCCAGAGGGCCTCCGGGGGGGGGGCGTTTTCACCCTCCCCAGGCTCATAGAAAGGCTCTGGAGACTGGGGAGAGTGAAGAACGGCCCCACCGGAAGTCAGAAAATGGGCCATTTTCGGTCTCTGGAGGGCCTCCGGGGGGATTGGGAAGGCTGTTTTCACCCTCCCCAGGCTCCAAGAAAGCCTCTGGAGTCTGAGGAGGGCGTAAAACACGGCTACTGGGCCCACCATGCCATTGTGTGCCAAAAGCATGTGCGGGGGGCAGGGTGCACTGAATTATGGGTGTGGGCACATGTGGGCGCAAACCCCCCTGCGCAACCCCCCCGCGCTCCCCCTGCTTTTGGCACACGACAGCAAAAAGGTTAGCCATCACTGTTATAGGATTTAGGACTGTTGGCTGAGTAGTCAGAGTCAGCAGCTGGAGGAATACTGGAAGAAAAGTTGCTTACCTATCACAACACCACAACGACTGAAAAACAAAGAAATAATAACAATTCCCTTGCAGGCTTTGAAGTTGATGAACAGATGAAAGTTTTTCTCAATCACCAGTGATGTCCCAACTTCTACCACGCAGCAATTCAAAAGCAAGTAATAGCCAGTAGATAGATAGGTACCACGTCAATGGGCACATTAACAGGGACATGAAAGAAGCCCCAACTTCTTTTTTCCCTGTGCAATGGTGATGTCACTGACTAATCCTTTCAATCCAGAAGTGCCTCAGGTGCTTCTAACACAAATGCGACTGCAAGACTCCATTTTGAATGGTTTTCTTTGTTGCCACCTTAGAATAAGAAAGGGTTTAGGAAGGTGTTGCTGTTATTGTTTTGCTTTTTCTATTCTGAATGAAATCATCAGGAAAGGCAGAAACTTTATAAAAAGTGAGAAAAGGAAAAGCAGACGTCAGGAAATTTCACATAGATGCACTAAGATAAACAACAACAACAAATTAAAGATTTATATTGGTTTGTTTCAGTTGTCATGTTTATAATAAATGAACTAGAAAGGGAAATTTCAGATAGCACTCCTTAGTCGTCAAGCTTCCTGTTCCAGTAGGGAATAGGCTGTAGAGTTCATTTCTGTTCTCTGCATATCACTTTTGCTATATATATATTACCAAAAATTGGGAAGAATTCAATTCCTTTTAATTAGATTGTATAATTAAGTTCATATAATAATTCTAAATGTAGCTGTTGAGGCTTAAATGTAAATACATTAATAACTTAATAACGTTTATACTATTTTTAAAAATGTTTACAATCTTTTACACAATTAGCTCAATATTGCCCCTACTATGAATGTTGATCAGATAGATTGGTATTATTGTTGTTATTGTTTTTGTTATTATTATTTATGATATAAATTCTGGACTGGGATTAGAAATAGTTGAAACCTTCCTGGCAGATCCCTTCTTCCAAGGGTTCCCAATAAAAGATAAAAGCCGTGATGGCACAATAGTTAGAGTGCAGTACTGCAGGCTACTTCTGCTGACTGCTGGCTGCCTGCAATTTGGCAGTTCAAATCTCACCAAGCTCAAGGTTGACTCAGCCTTCCATCCTTCCGAGGTTGGTAAAAATGAGGACCCAGATTGTTGGGGGCAATATGCTGACTCTGTAAACTGCTTAGACAGAGCTGTAAAGCACTGTAAAGTGGTATATAAGTCTAAGTGCTATTGCTATTAAACTAAATTTGTCCCAGTCAAGCTGAACCTGCTAACATCTCATAGTCCATCTGCTTAGGAATTTATCTATCATTCTATCCCATAACCCTTTGTATAGCAAAAACAAAGGAAAACTATAAAGAAAGTGCTTTGGATCTACCCTCTATGGATCAGAAATATTAAACATGTAAGATAGCTGCATCAACATATAGTCTTTCACATGGAAAAGGTTTTAATGAAAAGTCAGTGAAGCTGATATAAATATTTCAGATATAAATAGGAATTTACTTGTGAAAAGAGAAATGCAAGCACAACAATGAAGATGATTACCAGGCAAATACAATTCCAAGTAAAATTAGTATAGCCACCCTATATATTTAAGTGTTATCTCTTTGAATAACCTCTTAGACTTTAGCACATATTTACATTAGTGGGGATAAACTCAGAATGCAGTTTATCAGATGCTTTATGGATATGATATCACATCCTATTTTTTGTTGTTTGTAGGAGAATTAGTGAATGAATTAATCACTCAATCAATCAATGGCCTTACAAAAATGTAGGACTGTAGCAGACAGTCTGTTTTTCTTAGTCGCGAAGTCGTGTCCGACACATCGCGACCCCATGGACACCATTCCTCCAGGCCTTTCTGTCCTCTACTATCCCCCAGAGTCCATTTAATCTCATGCCGACTGCTTCAGTGACTCCATCCAGCCACCTCATTCTCTGTTGTCCCCTTCTTCTTTTGCCTTTCTCATGATGTGCTCTGCATATAAGTTAAATAGGCAGGGCAACAGTATACAGCCTTGCTGGACTCCTTTCCCAATTTTGAACCAATCAGTGATTCCGTGTCCAGTTCTCACTGTTGCTTCTTGACCCACATATAGGTTTCTCAAGAGACAATAAGATGATCTGGAATTCCCATCTAAGAACTTGCCACAATTTGTTGTGATCCACACAATCAAATGCCTTAGCATAGTCAATGAAGCAGAAATAGATGTTTTTCTGGAACTCTCTAGCTTTCTTCATGACCCAGCATACGTTGGCAATTTGATCTCTAGTTCCTCTGCCTCTTCAAAATCCTGCCTGTACTTCTGGTAGTTCTCGGTCCAGTAACTGCTGGAATCTAGCTTGTAGGATTTTGAGCATAACTTTGCTAATATGTGAAATGAGTGCAATGGTGCAGTAGTTTGAACATTCTTTGGCATTGCCTTTCTTTGGAATGGGAATGTAAATTGACCTTTTCCAATCCTGTGGCCACTGTTGAGTTTTCCAAATTTGCTGGCAAATTGAATGTAGCACTTTTACTGCATCGTCTTTCAAGATTTTGAATAGCTCAACTGGAATACTGTCACCTCCACTAGGTTTGTTGCAGCTCAGACTTCCTAAGGCCCACTTGACTTCACATTCCAGGATGTCTGGCTCGAGATCAGTGACCACCCCATCGTGGGTGTTATCAGGGACATTAAGCTCATTCTTGTATAGTTCTTCTGTGTAATTTTGCCACCTCTTCTTAATCTCTTCTGCCTCTGTTAGGTCCCTGCCATTTTGGTCCTTTATCATGCCTATCTTTGCATGAAATGTTCATATCTCCAATTTTCTTGAAGATAACTCTGGTCCTTCCTATTCTATTGTTTTCTTTTATTTCTTTGCACTGTTCATTTAAGAAGGCGTTCTTATCTCTTCTAGCTATTCTCTGGAATTCTGCATTCAATTGGGTCCATCTTTCTCTTTCTCCCTTGGCTTTCGCTTCCCTTCTTTTCTCAGCTATTTGTAAAGCTTCCTCAATCAGCCATTTTCCTTTCTTGCATTTTGTTTTCTTTGGGATGGTTTTAGTTACTACCCCTTGTACAATGTTGGGAACCTCCGTCCATAGTTCTTCAGGCACTCTATCAAATCTAATTCCTTAAATCTATTTGTCACTTCTACTGTATATTCATCAGGGATATGATTTAGTTCATACCTGAGTGGTCTAGAACTTTCCCCTACTTTCTTCAATTTAAGCTTAACTTTTGCAACGAGAAGCTCATGATCTGAGCCACAATCAGCTCCTGGTCTTGTTTTTACTGACTGCATAGAGCTTCTCCATCTTTGGCTGCAGAGCACATAGTCAATCTGATTTCTATGTTGACCATCTGGTGTTGTCCATGTGTAGAGTCATCTCTTGGGTTGTTGGAAAAGAATGTTTGCTATGACCATTGTATTCTCTTGACAAACTTCTACCAGCCTGTGCCATTTTGTACTCCAAGGCCAAACTTGCATGTTATTCCAGTTATCTTTTGGCTTCCTACTTTAGCATGCCAATCTCCTATGATGATAAGGACATCATTTTTTGGTGTTAATTCTATAAGGTGTTGTAGGGCTTCATAGAACCAGTCAACTCCATCCTCTTCATCACCAGTAGTTGGGGCATAGACTTGGACTACTTTGATGTTGAATGGTTTGCCTTGGATTCAAACCGAGATCATTATGTCATTTTGGGAAATGTATTCCAGTACTGCTTTTCCTACTCTTTTATTGACTATGAAGGCTACTCCATTTCTTCTGAGGGATTCTTGCCTACAGTAGTATACCTGATAGTCATCTGAATTAAATTCACCCATTCCTGTCCATTTAAGTTCACTGATTCCTAAGATGTTGATGTTCAGACTTGTCATCTCTTGTTTGACCACATCCAGCTTGCCTTGATTCATGGTTCTTACATTGCAGATTCCTATGGAGTATAGATCTTTACAGCATTGGACTTTCCTTTCACCACCAGATACATCCACAGCTGAGTGTCCTTTCAGCTTAGACCCAGTCACTTCATTCTTTCTGGCGCTACTAGTACTAGTCCTCTGCTCTTTCCCAGTAGCATATTGAACACCTTCCGACCCGAGGGGCTCATCTTCCAGCGTCATATATTTTTGTCTTTTGGTACTGTCCATGGGGTTTTCATGGCAAAGATACTGGAGTGGGTTGCCATTTCCTTCTCCGGTGGGTTGCGTTTAGTCAGAGCTCTCTGCTATGATTTGTCAGTCTTGGGTGGCCTTGCACGGCATAGCTCATAGCTTCATTGAGCTATGCAAGCCCCTTTGCCACGACAAGGCAGCGATCCATAAAGGGGAATAGACAGTCTACTGATTTGTTTAACATATTGGGAACATATGCTTTGCTATTTAATGTTGCATTGTAATTAAACAATGTTTTACTATTGATATAAAAACAGAGGACTATTTTTATGGGTTGGCTTCTTTTCTCCTGAAATAATGGGCAATAGTCCATTTGAATTTGTTATTTTTGGTTATGCTTTAACTTCAGTTTGGTTCCTTGCTTGTAAAATATATTGGGGGAAGTTAAAGGACGTAATTGGAAAGTATCCTTGTCATTTTTCAACCTTTGGTGATTATTCGAGATTATTACTTTTTCTAGCTTTCAAAATTATCCTTGGATTATGGTCTTCCCTGCCATTCAAAGGCTGGGCTTTGAGTGTTAAAATAGCATGAAGGGTTTTTATTGTTGTTGTTGTACTGATTGTATTTTTCCTTTTCCTTTTCTTTCTGAGCAAAATTGCTGTTAAGGCTTGCTTTTGTTTCCCAGGATCCAGTGTTAAAAGGTGGAAGTATTTCTAGCTCATCAGAAAGGAAGACAATTATGAATTGCTGCAGAAAGCATACCACTGCCCAACATGACATTTGATTTGTTTTATTTTTTAACAATTGTAGGAAGCATAATTCTGAGAAAGCAAGCATGGAAAATATATGACAGACTGATACACTCAGTAGAAGACCAAGTCATCTTTACCACTGAACCAAAAAAACATTGGTTCTCATGTTCAAAACACCACATGTGAACCGATCATCTTTCCCACATAATTTTGAAGGTGAAACAATGATAGATCTGCTGCATCGTTTCCACAATATACCATTCTGATTGGGTCTTGATCTATGAATTGCATCTCCATATGCAGAGATGAAGAACCTCAATCCATCTTGTGGTACATATGCTAAAATTAAACCCAAAATATGATAATTTGTTACTTTTAATGTTAGTCTTAGCTGTCACCAGAGTCTTGAAAGTAACTATACCCTGCCTAATTATGAGTCTTCTTTCTTGAGTAAGTGGAATTGTTTATTTCTAAACATAGACCCCATTTTAAAGTGACAAAGAGTCACAATTATAAAATGAGTTGCAATGTCAAAGTGACTTACTGTATAACTGCAGTTCCAGCAATACCAGTTGCTTTATGATAGTTAGGCGAATACTACACATGATTGGGTGATGCTTGAGATTTGCAACCTCCTGCCAGCTTTGTATGTCATAAGCTGTCAGTGAAGATCACCATTCATCAGATTCTGTGACATTACAATTGTGATCAGGTTGCACAGGGTGATCAGGTTGATGCTTGGGAATTGCAACCACATGATTATAGGAATGTTGTGACAGCCACAATTATGACAATCCATTGTATCTCCCTCTTGTTCAGCATCATTGTAGCTTTGAATGGTCATTGAACACATGGATGTTAAATGAGGACTGTTTGTAAAATGTCTTAAGAGCATCAGAGATATCCAGGGGAGGTGGGAGGGGGGAGAAATACGTTTTATTGTCCACATGTTTTTAGAATTATGTTGCCAATATACTTGCAATTCAAAGTCTTTGTCATGGCCAAGACTCTGTAGAGGAGACTGTCAATGAATAGCCAGTTGCTAAACAAGCTGCTACCTGAGCAGCTGCTAGCAGAGAAGGCTGCACTGTCTAGTAACCAAGAGATAACTGCTGCTGGTGATCTCTGAAGATGAGAAGTCAGAGCTACTGGCTCCTCTCAGTTCAAGGGCTCATCTTGAGGAGAGGAGATCAAAAATAATCTGTGAAAATCCTCATAAGAAAGGAGCTACACCAGGGTGAAATCCAATTTTTTTACTATCGGTTCTGTGGGCGTGGCTTGGTAGGCTTGGTGTGGTTTGGTGGGTGTGGCTTGGTGGGCATGGAAAGGAAAGAATATTGCAAGATCTTCATTCCCACCCCACTGCAGGGGAAGGATACTGCAAAATCTCCATTCCTACCCCACTCTGGAGCCAGCCAGAAGTGGCATTTGCCGGTTCTCTGAACTACTCAAAATTTCCACTACTGGTTCTCCAGAACCTGTCAGAACCTGCTGGATTTCACCCCTGAGCCACACCCTTCCAAATGAGCAATGCTGGGATTTCTTCAATTTAACAAGTGCAGCAAGCTCAAACCTCTCCAGTGAAAACATCTCTCTCTCCCTCTCCCTCTCCCCCTCCCTCTCCCTTTCTCTCTCTGTCTCTCTCTCCCCTGAGCTATGAGTGTTTATTCATGACAGATGAGAATAAGAGTGGATTTCTTAAGCCTTGCTCATAAAAGCTCTCCACTGCAGCATGCTAACGGTTACCATTTCCCAATGTATCTTGAAGAAGCAAGGTCTGTGTTTGAAATGCTTGAAATTAAATTAGTTGGAAAACTAGAGTTTTCAGGAAGGGAGATTGAAAGAGCTTAATCAAACTAGGCTAACAACAGATGAGTTTATGTATCTAACTGACAAAGTGAAAATATATTATTGTGTCCAGATGGTGCATTTCTGAAAACTACTAAAGAACTTAAGAAGTGAAATGGCTGATTTGCTTACAAAAATATGAAACATGTTCCTTAGATGGATCTTTGTACCCCAGGACAAAAAAAAAAGTGGCTAACGCAACAGTGATCAAATAAAACAAGTATAAGAATCTAGAAAATCCTGAGTAAACTGATGGAAAGCATTACAGAAGATAAAACTGAAACACATAGAAAGGTTTTGCTGAAAAAGAAACATCATGATGTCTGTAAATGTCATTCCTTCCTCATTTGTCTTTTTTTGGCCTTTCACGATACAAGTAGACTTTTTTTTTCCTAGTAGGAACTGTTTACTTGGACTTTACAAAAGCTTTTCAAAATGCCTTCTGTCAACCCTCCTCACTAAAGATTCCCAGACAGTTATTGGAATAAAAGAAGTTACCCTAAGAAACAAAAAGAAAAGAGTAGGATTTAAACTGCTATTTATTGCAACTGAGCTATGTAAACTTCTAGATTGCCTTCTGCCACTGATAGCCTCCCACTGGCCAATACGCTCCCACAGAGAGGGACTCCTCAGGGTGTCGTTGGTCAAACAATGTTGACTGGTGACCCCAGGGGGAGAGCCTTCTCTGTGGGGGCACCTGCCCTCTGGAATGAATTGCCCCCGGAGATTCATAGGATCCCTGATCTACGTACCTTTCGCTGTGCCCTTAAGACTTTACTGTTTCAGCAGGCTGGGCTGGCTTAATAACAAATTTTAATGGGTGTTTTAGTTTTTAATATAGGGCCAAATTATTTAATATGTTTTAAATTGTTTTTAAATTTTATGGATATATGTATTTTATTGTGGCTGTGCACCGCCCTGAGTCCCTTGGGAGAAGGGCGGCATAAAAATGTAAATAAATAAATAAATAAATAAATAAATAAATAAATAAATAAATAAATAAGTGTAAAACTTTTTCAATTAAAAATAAATAAATAAATAAATCGCTGTTATTTAAATTAGTGAATGGGGAGGCAAGCTGTGAAATAATCATTTATTTATTTATTTTTGTAGGGCATCAAATTTGGATGACTTTTGACACAGGTCCTTGCTCATTGCCAGCCGACATCGCATGCCGTGATTGAGTTGAAATGTGGATTTTATTTAAATAGAATTCAATAAAATTCAATAGAATTTAAATAAATACATTTTTATTTGGTAGTCTGTTAACAAGATTAACCGGCTAGGAGACACAGCTTTCCATTGGCTCTTCATCCAACTCGAAAGGCTGACCTTCTAGGACTCTCCCCGCCAAGCAGACCCATCAACCCTTGTGGCTTCCGGTTCCTCACTCTCTCTTTCCTTCCATGACGCCAAGGTATAACTACCGTGGCACTTAAGCTAGTTGTTACAATACCAGCTTTGAGGCCTCTCATCAAACCTAATATTGTGAAAAAAAGGACCAAGAAGTTCATCCATCATCAATCTGATCGCTATGTCAAAATAAAGCATAACTGGCTCAAGCCAAGAGGTATTGACAACAGAGTTTGCAGAAGATTTAAGAGTCAGATCTTGATGCCCAACATTGGCTACAGGAACAATAAGAAAATAAAACACATGCTGCCCTCTGGATTCTAGAAGTTTCTTGGTCATAATGTCAAAGAGCTGGAGGTGCTAATGATGAGCAACAAGTCATTTTGCACAGAAATTGCTCATAATGTTTCATCCAAGAACCGGAAGATAATTGTGGAGAGAGCAGCTCAGCTTGCTATCAGAGTTACCAATCCAAATGCCAGACTGCATGGTGAAGAAAATGAAAAGTTTGTCTTGAACAACTATATTTAATAAAGTATAAAATTTGGAAAAAAAAATGGATGACTTTTTTTTAGAAACAGTGAAGATTTTTTTTTTAAGAAACCAAACCTTACCTAAACTGAAGAAATTGTACAAAAAAAGCACTTTCACTTCAAAAATCACTTCATTGTGTGCAATTGTAAACTGCACTGGTCAAGAATTAAATCAAAATATTTGATTTCATGTGATATGATATGATCACTTGATGAAAATATCAATACAGGATATGATTGTTGGTTTTCTGTTTTTTTTAAATGCAATTTTCATCTGAGAATCAGAATCTTTGGAGTCATTTCTGCTCCTTAATGTAATAGTAGTAATATGTACTTATAACTAGGTGTGGTATGATCATAGAATAAAACAATTGGTATGATTATTTATTACGATCTTGATGTAAAATAAGGATCTCTAATCTATCAGATCTATGATAGATAATTATGTTAACCTGCTGTACATGTATTCAAAGTATCAGGTCAAAATGAATTAAATAACTCCCCCACAGTTGCTTTTTCAAAAGGCAACTGGACTTTTTTTTTCTTGAAGACATTTTGCTTCCTATCCAAGAAGCTTCTTCAATTCTCTTTAGAGGCCAGCTGCTTTTTGAAAAAGCACCTTTGTCACAACCATGACCTAGATGACTGAGAGTCTCCATAGACATTTGAATTAAATAATGCTTCATACCACTCAATATGTTGACCGATTTATTTTTTCAGTCCTGTCACTGTTAAGTAATCATGTCAGAGGGTATGTTATAAACACTCAGAATACAACTTCAATCAAAATGTCACGTGGATCCAACTTGTTGCAACCCTTCTTTGTCTATAATGGAAAAAATGAACAGACCAAAAAGAGCTACTGAAAACCGAATTCATGAATCTAATTTAATACTTCTTCCCTGTAAAAATCACTCCTATTATGGCCCGAAATGCATTTTGCCACTGGATATGACATAATTCTCCCTGTTCAACAGAGGTGATAGCTCAAAGCTTGGATGGTGTTTCTGAATGCAATTTTTTCCCCTATGGCTGGCATTGCATCACATCCTCTGTACTGTCTTCTTTATAAAAATGAGCTCAAAGCTTTCTTTTTCAAAGGATTAAGTAAAGCAGGCCATCAATACAGAACCAATAAACTCTGACAAGAATTTGGGAGAAGCATAATCATATCAGAACAGGTGCACAGTTCTGAAGCTTTCCAGGCAGCTGGTTCACATTGGCACATGCCATGGTAAGGCCATTAAACTCTCATTGCTTCTGATTTAATGAGCATACACTATAAATACTAACAATATTTTATCTCATTTGGCATCCAAGACTCTCCAAATTTCTTCTACCAGAAATTCATATTTTTTCTGGCAAAAAGAAACAGTTGCCTTCTTTTGCCAACAAAATAATAATATTTCTATATAATAGGTAGTATGATACCTTCTCCAGGACCCCTTCTGTGGATAATTGAGTATGTCAGCTTTAGGGATTTTGAAGGTGACATCTTCCATAGTACAAAATAAAGTGCTCCAAACTTGGCTTAACTCCTGAGGATTCCTATAAAGAATCTTAAGAGTTATAGTGTGAGAATATTGAGAAATCTATGACAAAGGCATTTGTCATTGTGTAATGATTTTACTTTTGGTGTTCAGAGCTTCATAAAGAGAATATGTTAGGAATGAGAATAGAAAAACAAACATGTTTTCACTTTTCAGTTCTGTAAGTCTTCTTATAATAAAGAGATGAACAGTCTTTTTCTTCTTAGATACTAGTGGCAAAAGTGAGGTGAACAGAGTTAACCTAACCAGGTGTGCCCATACCTTCATAGTTTTAAAGTCACACAAAGAGAACACTACATAAGGAACATAATTTCCTTTAGAAAGACAACAAAAATAAATATTTTTGTATATGATCATCATCTCATCTCCTCTATACCCTTTTTAGCAGTATTTAAGGCTTGTGAATAATCTTGTAATTGCACTCGTGTAACCACGATTGCTCTGGAGTTGACTGAGCTTGTCAACTGGAAAACTGATAGCCCAGCTTCAAGACTTAAATACTGCATGACAGGCTGAGTTCCCATTACCTGCCTCAGCTCCTGTCTCCCTAGCAGTTCAAAAGCATGCAAATGTGAGTAGATAAATAGGCACCACTTCCATGCACCTTAGCAGGTAGCCATGCTGGCCATATGACCATGGAAAATATCTTCAGACAACGATGACTCCCTTGGCTAAGAAATGGAGATGAGCACCTCCCCCCTAGAATCAGACACGACTGGACAGGGGAAACCTTGACTTTACCTTTAAGGCTTGTGTAGCTTCATGGCATACAGTCAAAATTGCTGAACTCTGACATAACTAGCATGCTTTGTAAATGAGAATGTAACTCTGATAATGGAACATTCCATTGTAATGTGCAACTCTGTGCATAATCATTCTAAGGGAAATTATTATCTCTGTAGCTCACCAAACAAATCAGTGATGGATATAGAAAACACAAACTTTTTTTGTAGGATACAAAATTCAGAGGTGGAACAACTTTGGATGAAGATTACAGGCTATATAGTATGTGTTATAGTAGAAGATCATTTCCTAATTCAGATCCTCTATGTAAATTACTTGAAGTGATACATGGTTTACAATTTCCAATATTGTTTTGGAATTTATGGTACTGCAACATTTGTTGATTCGTGATCTGTAAATAATTATATGGATTTTGAAGAAGCTGGATATACTTCATGTGACACAGTGATTATAATTTTAATGGAAATTGTCAGGTACCAATTTTTTTTGTTGTTGTTAAATAAGGAACATTTTTAAAGAGTTCTAGAAAAAAAATCATAGTATTTTATCTTAAGGGATTTCACAATATTACTGTGACACTAAAACTGCCACACTTAAAAAGCTGTTGCATATACATTTTATTCATTCAAGTTATAAGGTCAGTCACTCACCAACAATTCTATGTGGCTTGTAAAAGAATCAAAACAAGAAAAAGATAGAAATGGTACAATAACAATAAAAACATCCTTACATGTTTGATTATAAGGCTTCCTCCCCAGTCTAATCTGACATTTTAACATTGTTAGCTGAATGTGTACTCAAATTATTGGATGAGGCACTGAATGGTACTAACTTGCACATACAAACAGATCTGTTGCAGTTTTGATCTGTTCCCCTAATAACAAAAAAAGAAAGAAAGAAAGAAAAAGAACTGAAGATATCTGTTACCTTCACATTCTTTTTTGAAATGAATGAGATGAAAAGTTAAATTCACAAAGCTGAAATTTTGGTGGGCTTGTGTGATAGCTTTCTTTGATGCTTCTCATGTGAAACCATTTAATCTTTTTTGGGGGGGGGGAAGTGAAGAGAAACAATAATAATAAGAAAAGGAAATACCGTAATTTTTGGAGTATAAGACACACCGGAGTATAAGACACAGCTACCATTTTGGGTGAGGAAAAGAAGAAAAAGAAATCTCCCTCTGCCTCTGCCTCTGCCTCTGCCTCTGCCTCTGCCTCTGCCTCT
>WNWU01000053.1:3629131-3670862 GCA_012654045.1 Ptyas mucosa | reverse complement strand
CTTTCCTTTCCTTTCCTTTCCTTTCCTTTCCTTTCCTTTCCTTTCCTGTCTCCCTTCTCTCTCTCTCTCTCTCTTGCCCTCCCTTCCCTTCCTCCTTCCCTCTCTCTTTCTAAGGCTAGGATATCCACCCGAAACAAAAACTCCTTTGATGGAGCCAGTTTCTGGCTGCCAGCATTGGCAACTAGCCAATTGGCTGGCAGCTAACTCTCCCAGGAGGAGAAAAGCCTGGGACTAACAGTGTGGGCCATGCCGAATGGGCTGTGCCGAAGCATGTGGGATAGAGGGACCATGGCCGACTGGCCGTTATGAATGGGCGGGGGCTTGTCAGCTGAGGAGAAAAGCTAGAGGAGAATCCCCCAAGGCAAAAGCCTGGCAGAGAAGCAGGCGTGGCCAAGGGTAGGAGTCAAAAAGTCCTAAACCCCGCTTAAGGATATAGGCAGTTCCAAGCAAGGTGGTTTTGTAAAATGAAGGTGTCCAGATCTGGTAAATTGAAAATCCCCAGATATAAAAGCAGTCCTTTAGAAATTACTCTGAGGGCTCCAATCATGACTGGTATATCAACATATTTGTTGATACATTCTTCTTCATAACCATTCCACTTCGATCTGCAGCACCCAATATTTTAAATTTTTTCCACCTGTTTTTTTCCTCAAGTCTTACATCACCCTGTGTAGCAATATCAATCAACCAGACTTTCTTTTTTTCCCAATGACTGTTATATCAGACAGACTATGGACAAAGTGCCTATTTGTTTGAATTTTAAAGTCCTATAAGATCTTAAACTGTTCATTTTCCAAACCTTTTCAACCTGATTTTCCCTGTAGTTTTTTCTACATTTAAATTCAAACCTCTGGCAAAGTTTCCTATGAATAATTTTGGTAACTCAGTCATGCTGCTGCTTATAGTCAGTTTTTGAAATTTTGAAACACCATTGATCAAATGGTCAATTGTTTCCTTCTTTTCTCCATAGAGGCAATATTTGCTGCTGTTTGGTACATGCTGAATTTTTGCTTTCATGCGGTTAATTGATTAAACTTGTTCTTGAGATGCTAAAATAAAGCCTTCATTTTCTTTCTTATTATGGTTAGTTGCACAGTCAGCCAGATCTTGATACTGGATTTAGCATTTTTGTCCACTGATCCTCAAGTCTTTCCCAAACCCCTGAGATAGGCGGATGTGGATATTTGATGGTATTAAAGGTATTGTTGCAGGATGTAAATTGTTCTGAGTAAAGCTGCCCTTTGCAATTAACTGATCATGATTTTGACAAAGCCAATGATGTTCAAGTGATGTTACGGTTATTTTGTGATTCCACCCAAAACTCCTATTGCTGTTGGTACTATCTTTGTTTTTCTTTGTTTGTTTGCTTTTTGTCACTATCATTCTATTTTTATTTGCAGGTCTTTAATTTTATATTAAGGTTCATTGCAAGTCTTTGTATTTTGTTATCTTCTCCAGTTCTTTCTGTTCTATTCTGCTGTCTCCAGGTACTCTACATCCACTATCCAGACTTTTTATCTTTCTTATTGACAATTGTTAAGTCTGGTGTATTATGTGGCAAGTGCCTATCTGTTTGAATTCTAAATTCCTGGAGCACTTTAGTTTCTTCATTTTCTATTACTTTCTCCGTTTTATGATCCCACCAGTTCTTGCTTGCAATCAAATGGTATTTCATGCCATTTTATTCCAATGGACCATTGTTGTTTGTCAAACAATGACATTTGTCATGCCATTGTGTGTAGTCAGTCTATGTGATCTTCTTGCAGCAGCTAATCAGATGATCCACTATTTCTTCAGCTTCTTTGCAGAGGTGGCACTTGCTATCTGTTACTGTCTTCTCAATTCTGGCCGTGCATGCATTTCTTCAGTTTTCTTCAGCCAAAATTATCCCCTCTGTCTCTTTCTACAACTTTCCTACCCTTAGCCATTGCCAGGTCTCGTTATTATCTGTTTTCCCTATGTTTTTTAATGTACTGGCCATGTAATGCTTTGTCTTCCCACGCTCTTTTCAGTTCCTCATTTAGTCTTTCTTGATATACTAGCTTGGTATACTTGGTCTTTCTTGGTATACTTTCAGTTTGTTATATTAGATTCAGTGCATCTTTTCCACTGTCCTTCAGTTATTCTTCCAATTCCCTTTTTTCTTTGTCAACCACCTGATGTACTTGCAACATTCCATGCCCACCATAGATTTTCCTTGGTAAATAGAGTCTGTCAATGACACTCTGAGGATCAAGAGCATGATTTATTGTAATTAGTTTTCTGAAGAATGATATATCCAAAATACAATACAATAAAATAATAAAATACAATAATAATAATAATTGGTCACAAAATAAGCCAGATGTTTAGACTGTATCTGGCATTTTAATCCACCCATCATCATACCAAAGGACTTGGGATACGAAGATATTGAGATTTAATATTAAAGATTTTGTTGCAAGATATAAGCTGTTCCAGGTAAAGCTCAATATCAACGGTATTCAAATGGTGCCTCATATATTCTGGGTTTGCACTCATCACCTTTTATTATTGGTACTATCTTTGCTTTCATTTGGCACAGTCATCCTACTTCTATTTGTGGGTCTTTACATTTTGCAATTTTCTCCAGTTCTTTCTCTTCTGTTCTGCTGGCTCCATGAATTACAATGTCCACTATTCAGATTTATTTGGTCTTTTTTTCCTATTAATTTGCTTGCAATGGAAATCACTAAGATATCAAGTTGTTTTTCCAAATTTTCAGCTGTTACTCCCTGTTGTGTATTTGATTTTAAACAGCATGTGTGCAACTATCTCATTGCCTTCTTTCATTAATCTTGAAACTCTATTAACTCTTGAGTTTTGATGTATACTCATACTTCTACCTGAATGTTGAAATAACAAGGTATAACCCACAACTCTATTTGAGTATCTATTTATGATTGTGACACTTAAGCTGCTAAAAATCTTATGTAGCACTAAGGCTAAATAGATGCGTAGCTGACCACTGAGAGGAAAGAAATTTGCGCAGTTTCTTTATGACATCTGCTACATAGAAATGAGACTGAGTTCATAACGAGAAACATACTGTGTTGATAGCAAAAAGACAGACAGAACCAGTTGGTGCTCTACTTCTATAGCAGTTAGGCTATCTGCGGAGAAGAATCAGTGCGAAGATTACCAGTGCTTCATTACTTAACTGTCCTCTTAAATGCCTTCAAACATCACATCTAGACCTGGTTTCTTCTTCTCTTATGGGCTTCCAGTTTAAAAGAACAACAACAACCATGCTTTCATAGTTTTCCAATACATGTTAATTAGCTCCCTAAAATTATATAGTTCTTCGCATCCCCCAGCAATGTGATCTTCACAAAAAACAATTTTTATCTGATCTTGGGCTTCTTTTAGGAGTGGAAGTGCACGCATGTTAAAGTTGCTAAGGCTGGGAAACACTTGCTTATAAGACCCAATAATGAATAATAAATGATTTCTCCCCCCCCCCATTAATTTTTATTTTGCCTGCTACTTTGGCTAATCAAAGCATTCTGCTGTTCTGATCTGGCCTTCAGAATACACACACACACACACACACACACACACACACACACACCCCATTTCTCCTAAATATACTTCCTTGCAGGGTGACAGCGGGATCTGAAAAATGGCATAATGTTGATCCTTAGGGTGTTCAGGCAATTTTGCATTACATCTTAACTCATTCTTACCACAAGAATCTTGCACATTTGGGAAATTCTCCTGATATTTTCTATGTATATCCAATTGCATGGTAGAGTGGCTGTCACATATATTATTTTATTTATTTATTTAGGGGTTGGCATTTTTATTCCCTCTTGGGTTGTCCTTCAGGGTAGTTATGATTACTTAAGACTCCCTTTATGTTTTTATTTTCCCATATCTTATCATTCATCTTGGTATATATTATATTACTTCTTAAGCTTTATTCCTTTTATTATCTTGTTCATGATAGTTTGAGCAGTAGTTGAGATATTAGTCCATTTGGGATGGTTTATTGTGGACATTAGTAATCTGTTGTTGTTTATTTTGATGAAGACATCCAAGAACTGTAGGATATTGTTCCATTCTTTTTCCATCATGATTTTTAGAAAGGCTGGATTTTGTTTATGTAAGTGTTGCAATTTGATCCCAAAGCAAAAACACATCAACTACTATATGTCACAGTTCTAATTCAGTCCCATTCAGTACTAGCTGAATTCCTGTGCTCTGCTATGAAACTATGTGATCAGGTTTGATAAATTGACACTTACAGATTGAAAATTAATGACTAGTTTTGATTGGTCTCTCCTCTCCCCTTCTCTCCCTCAGCCTTGCCCCACAGAAGCCTCCCCTATCCTATGCCCTTCTCTCCCTCAGCCTTGCCCCACAGAAGCCTCCCCTATCCTATCCCCTTCTCTCCCTCAGCCTTGTCCCACAGAAGCCTCCCCTATCCTATCCCCTTCTCTCCCTCAGCCTTGCCCCACAGAAGCCTAGCCTATCCCCTTCTCTCCCTCAGCCTTGCCCTACAGAAACTTCCCTATCCTATCCCCTGACTGCTGCTGTGAAAGTAAAACTGAAACTGAAACACCTCTCCTCTGCTTTTGTTTTGCATTTGGAACAGATTTCTTTTCAGGTGGGGAGGAGGAGTAGAACTCCTTAGCATCAGAGCGTGCTAATAATAATGTAGGAAATACTAATGCTCTGATGGTCATTTTGAAAAATCCTTTCTTAGTGAGCACCTAGAAGCCAAGAGGAACATACATGGCAAATTTCAAGTTTGAAGGCTTTACGGGTTTGGAGATTTTGTGATGATGCATGAGTGGTATTTCGCTTTTATATATATAGATGTAATTCAGCTGGATGTCTCCAAAGTTATGTTGGAATATGAATCAAGATTTTTGTGGGGAAAATGTACATAAATAACAATCAGTTTCTGGGTTAAACACTTTTGCATTTCCATTCTCTTTAGTGTTCTCAGATTGATAATACTTTAAGTAAAGTCCTTGGGAGATTCAAATGATGTCAATAGGAAAGGATTTCATTGAATGTACCTCCACCAAATTGCTTTTTTTTTTCATACTAATATGCATTTATCCTTGAGATTTTCCGTCTTCTGCCATGTTCTTCTTGTAAAAGATGGTACACACATTCATGCAGTAAGGATTTTGAATTTACTGAAAAAGGCACCTTTTTTCACAAATTGCTTTCAAAAAAAGGAAGAATTAGGGGAAAAAATGACAATTAGTGGGGACAGATTTTTGCGAAAATGCAAAATGGAAATATAGTCACACCTAAGCACTCAAAACTCTTGAATTCAGTATTTTATGTGTTTTGAAGCAGAAATCTTGTCCCAGCACTCATCTTCCTCCCAGAAGCTGATGCACAAAGAAGAACTTGCTGATGTCAACTCCCTCATGACTCACTATTTCTTCCAGCCAAAATAATGGGTCATGTGGTAAGTCATGTGGTTGTCTTAGTATTCATCACTTTTAGTATTTGTTGCGTCTTCCGGAACAAATTACCAAGAGGTACTGTGAATTGAAATTATTTTTATAAGATACATACGGGGACAAATCTATTGATACTTATTTTATTTACATTTCATATTTCTAAACTGTCATCTGCCTCATATCAAAATACATATGCTATAAATTGTATATATTTAAGATGAACTCTAAAATATGACTGCTTATCCCTTCCCCAATTTTTGGGATGACAAAGCTTCGGAAAATAATTGATTTCTACTATACTATATTTATCTACTATAGTCTTCTAGTATATAATCTAGGTGAAAACCCCCACTCCATAGACAGTTATTTTGAAAGAACATTCATTTTGGTCTAATATTAGATTGGCAAAACTATGAGAAAAGACCAGGAATATTGTACCTCCTTTTGTGCAATATCAAAGAACAATTCATGCAACGCTACATTGTTTTTAAATGAGACATACATTTTCCCCTAAATCAATCCTTACTTTAATTCAGAAACAGTAAAATATATTTCATAATGGTTTCAGTTTTGGTTCAGCCATTTTACATCTTAAAAATACCTGTAAAACTTCAGCCTATCTTAGTAAAGTTCACTAAAATACTGTTGTTGTAAAGTGTAAGAAACAGGTTAGAAATGATCCAGCCTTATCATATTTTAACTCCAGACAAATAAATGTTATCTATCACATTATTTTATACATTCATTTGTTGTTTAGTAGGTCATGTGTGGCCCTTAAAACTGATAGAAATAGTTTGGATGCTAACTGAGTTTTCTTCTCCCATGACAGAATGGTGTTAAGGTCAAAGGGAAAAAGATCTATAAGCCAAATATTTTAGCATGCAAACCAGCTGTAAATGGATAATTTATGGCACGTAGACTGACCTGCTCAGCTAATAATGATGATTGCCAAATGATTTAGTTAAAAGAACTCTTCCCATCTGCTCAGGCAACAGATGTAACTTGGGTGTGCTGGCACCTGGACTGAATGAATAATAGTTAAGCAACTCTCTCATTTGTACCAATAACAAGCAATGAGTGAATTGGTGACATTGAATGGGAAGAACCTGACCTCTTCACATCTGCTTTGGATGTATTTTATAGAAGTTGGTATGAAGATTGTCCCTTATGTCACTGTTGACCAAAGACAGTTAGATAGGATAAAATTGGAGTTTTAGGGTCCACATCTTTTGAATCTGAACAGCTTCTAGCATGGCACAAGCTAATTAAAAATGTGTGAAAGATAAGTAAGATACTTGCTTTGCCAATATATACTTTGACTTCAGCTGTAGCTGGTGAAATTGCCATCCCTTGAGTTCCACCCTGCTGTGATAATTTTATATATTATTTCATTGTTTTCTTCCCTCTGCCATTGCATATGTTTATGAACTATGTGCAATTTATTCCTTAAATAAACCAACAAAAACTTATAATAGAGATAAAAGTTTAAGAAGCCAACTTCACCTTTCCATGGCAGTATGGTGTTATGGTCAAAGGTACAGGAGAGAAATGCCTAAAATATTACACCACACAAAATGGTTTTTCATTAGCCACATTCATTGCAAAGACACTTCACCATGCTACTGAAGCCGGGACATTTATTGCACAAGTATTGGTGACAGTGCAATACAACACATATTGACTTATAATTACACATCAGTATGATGAATTAGATTTCCTAGAGAAGTCATGATAGCATTATAGTCTGGATTATTGTTATCGATTATGGATGTGCACCTTCTGAATAAGATTCGGAAGTGTTTCAGGCCTCACCTGAACAAAACACTGTTAATTTTAAAGGCCACATGTTTGTGTTCACACTTTTGTCTGATGCTGATGCTTTAATAAATTGACTCATTAAAGCTATTCTTAAAGCAAGTCACATCTTTTTAAGGTTATTTGTTGTTTGTTTTAATTGTGAATGTTCTGGAAGACAGCACCAGTTCTCAATATGCTTCAAGCATCCACCCCCCCCCCCCCCTTACAGACTTTAAACAGAAAAGTTAATTAGCACAGGGTGGTGTGGGGAGCCAAACCTGAGCTGAATTGAACTCTGCCCACTATGTGACTTGACAAAAAGATGAAAATATATTCATACTACCATCAGACAAAGGCAACATGTTACTAATTCTTGATAAATACAAGTATTTATTTGGGAACTCTTTGCAGTTACAGTAAGGTGATAAAAGGGTAACTTTACAACCAATTCACTTGCTTAGCAACTGTGTCCCTTAACAACTGAACTGCCTGTCCCAATTGTGCTCACTAAATGAGAATTATCTGAACACCAAACTGTTTCCATGATTTCAGTTGGTAATATTTAGCTGAATTGTAGGCTCTTTTGGGGGAGGTAAGGGGAATGGTACTGCCCACAGATAAAGAGTGCAGTTTTTTCCTCTTCTTTTGTTCTATAATAATTATTATGCAAAAATAATTGTTATTCTTTAAATTAATATCACTTAATTCTAATTAGTGTATCTATAACTAATTACCTATCTTATAGTTATACTTTTTTTAATGCTTGCTATGTATCTAATTCTAATGTTACTTAGCTATAGTTTCCATAATTTCCTTATTTTCTTTTACAGGCAGGCTTGAATTGAATATACATGTGTAAATTACCAAGTTTACTTAATCCTGACCTTTGTTGCTTTGAATTATATGGGGAAACCCATCTGCCCAAGTTCCAAATCTCTTTAACCACTGTAGGCTTGGCTAGCTATGATATTTCTGGCATTTCTGGCCAGATATATATATATTTCTGTCCTGAGCTTCTGGCATTTCTGGCCAGATATATATATATATATATTTCTGTCCTGAGCTTCTGCAAGACTTTCATATCTTTCAGTATGCAGTATAAAATAAATCCTTCCAATTAGCCCAGATCTGAGTTTGAATTTATTAGAGATTTGTCATCTGGAAAATAAGAAAAACTAGACAATGTGCTTCCAAAAAATAATAGATATTTTCCAAGTTCTCTAAATATAGAACCTCCAGGTGATGAATAGAAAGAAAGGGGTAAGGATTTGTGACATTCTGGAGAAGAACTCTTAAGTATTTTTGGTTATTTCAGTATCTCAGAAATATGAATGTTTAAATAATATTTAATCTATAAGGCTTTACAAAGCATAACATGGGGTGGGTTCTTGAGATATTGCTCACCTTCTGTATCTGTTATTGTTTCTTTTGTATGCACTATCTACCTCTATCCTCCTGTACCTTAAGCAATTCTGTGACAGATTAAATCATCATCATCATCATCATCATCATCATCATCATCATCAATCATTATCTTTTTTCATTCTTTTAATTCACTGTAAATTTATTTTCTGTGCATATCATTCTGAGCATTTTCATAGAGTCATTTCAAGGATATATGTGATTTTTATATCCAAAATTTGAATGCTTCAGAGAAAAGGAAGCATGCTGTTGTTGTCATTGTGCATGTGCAAAGCTCCTGAATTGAATCATGTAAAATTTGGCAGGCAAGATATCTCTGAAGGCTCAAATTTTGCAGTTTTTAAATATCAGTGCCCTCAGCACAATTTCATTTTCCTCTGAATCTAATTGATATTTTGTAAATCACTACACTGAAATTTGTACCAAATTTTGTTGTCTATGAACATGTGTAATAATTATGATTGAGGTCAAGGTCCAAAGTATCTTAAGTATCTGTTGCAAAATTATCAGTACTCTCACCAAATGACAACTCTTCACATTTTTAGTAAAAAGTTATACTGATATAGTTTAAATATTTCAAACCTTTCATTAGCTTTTCACTTAAAATGCAGATGGAGAAATAAATTATTAAATGCAATACAAATCATTACATTAGATAATTAATTGGATTTAGGTTTAAATTATATAGCAGTCAATAGTTTTTATTTTGTTTCCATTCACTGATTTTGATATGGTTTTTAAATAATGGATTTTGGTTTAGTGTAGTTTATTAACTTCAGTCAATTCTGGTTTATTTAACAAACTTAGTAGATTGAGAGAATCAGCTCAGATCCTGTTCTATTCTCCCTCCCTCTCTCTCTCTCTCTCTCTCTCTCTCTCTCTCCCTGTCTCTGTCTCTCTGTCTGTTTCTCTCTTTCTAGAGAGAGGGTGATAAAGAGTAGACAGCAAGAGCACGATATCACTCTGTAAACAGTCTTGTTTTGCTTATTATTATCCAATGCTTATATGAAAAAGATTTTATATTTAATAATAATGTAAAAATTATATTATAAAATCATAAGTTAAAGTGCCTATATTTTTTTAAAAAAACGAAATAATGCTTTACATATACCAGATGGATTTTTAATAATAGCAAGCACATACAATAATAAATCAAATGAGATGGTGTAACTTGAAAGAAAGCAGTTCTTAATCCACAAGCATTTACTTTAAAATTTATAAATAAATTCATAATGAAGTCCCAAGCATATTCAAAAATAAGGTCTCAGTATCTCTAGGCTCATCTACCCCATTACTACATTGGTGGTTTACACCTGAAAGCAAGCCAAATTGGTCAGCTGCACATCATTCCAATGCATTAAATACTGAAATGTGAACTATAAAAGCAGCACATTGAATACCTCCTGGGTTTTTTCCTCATTCAGACTTGTTTTTCACTTATTAATTATTGTTCGCTGCATACCACATAACTTAATTAAATCCCCCTTTAATGCATCAATTAAAATAGCAAATTACAATGGGCAGCAATGATTTTGGGATGGCTAAGCAATACCCTGGATGTAACTACCCAGATCCCTGAAACGACCAATGTTTTCACTTACAATGACAAGAATGACATCATTTATCTCCAGTCCTCTTTAAAGGACTACTATACCTCAGCTGTAAAAGCTATCTAGATCAGGGATCGGCAACCTTAAACACTCAAAAAGCCACCCCTTTGCCGTTAGGACCTTAACCAGAAGCCCCCATTCAATTCTGGAGCCGACCAGAAGTCCGGTTCCCCCATCATAGTCTCCTCCTAGCATGGCATCCTTTTTCCTCTGCTGACTAGAAATCTGGTTCCCCCATCATAGAGTCTCCTCCTAGCACAGTGTCCTTTTTCCTCTGCCGATTGGAAGTCCGTTCCCCCATGATAGAGTCTCCTCCTAGTGCAGCATCCTTTTTCCTCTATCTGTCCTAACAGAAAGCCCTATCAATCATGGAGCTGACCAGCAGCAGGGAGCTGCAGCAGAGGTATGAAAGAGCCACATGCAGCTCCAGAGCCACAGGTTGCTGACCCCTGACCGAGAGGATGGGAAAGAGGGAGAGTTCAACCTGCAGGCCAGAACTACAGAAAAGTGTGCTACTTTTATGTCTTTCCTGGATATGGGAAACAATGCCTGAAAAAGCAAACACAACTTTTATTACCAGGAATTAAGGAACTTAAAAAATAAGTTGGGTGTATATTTGACAAGTAATGTGAGAGGGAGAGAACACTGAATTTTATTTTTAAATGTAGAGTTACTATACATTGATAGAGTTACTATCCATTTTACCACATTGGATAGTTGTCAGCTATTAGGGACTGTAACCATAATCCTCCACCGAGACATAAGATTCATGCTGTGAAACCATCTGGCTTCCTTGGAACAGATTCAATATCTACTTGCTGATGCCTCTGGAAGAGGAAAAGGAAAAGGAAAAAGAAAAAGTTGCTGTTTGTAAGCATCTTAAAGTGATACATGTCTACCAATATTAATACCTGTATTTCTCACTAACAATCTTTAGTGTGAAACCCTAGAATAGAATCTAGAAGTTATGACCTTCAATAATTTTTGCTTTCAAAGTTTTATGTGCAAAACATATTTTGCTGAAACTTGAGATGCTCAAGAAGTGGGTGGACCTTGCATCTGTACATTTATTCTTTTCTTGCGCTTCCGAAGAAAAGAGTGTGAAGAATATCATCAAATCTCAGCGTTCACACATCACCCAGGAAGACAGAATTTTCAATATGGATAGAGCCCATGCACATCTAATCATCATTTTCTCCAGCATCAAGTCTCCCTTAGGAAAAGAAACGATGGCTATTATTTCAGCATAACCACTGAAAACACAAAGTCACTTGGACGTAATACTTATTCACCTTTTTCAGAAAGAGCCATAACTGAGTCATGTGTTCTTGCATCAGTCTATTTTCATTTGTGAGAAAGGAAAATGTTTGGGCTCAAAGAGTTATACCTGCATTTAAAATCTTGCAGGTATTTTGTATGCATGTAAGATGTAGCAATAACAATAGGACTTAGACTTATATACTGCTTCACAGTGCTTTACAGCCCTCTCTAAGCAGTTTACAGAGTTAGTATATTGCCCCCAACAATCTGGGTCCTCATTTAGATTTAGAGCCTTGGTGGCGCAGCAGACTAAACTGCTGTTAAAGTAGCACTTAGCTGCCAGATGCCTGCAATTACTGCGAGTTCAAATCTCACCAGGCTCAAGGTTGACTCAGCCTTCCATCCTTTCGAGGTAGGTAAAATGAGGACCCGGATTGTGGGGGCAATAAGCTGACTTTGTATAAAAAAGAACACCGCTTAGGAGGGGCCAAAAGCCCTACTAAGCAGGTATATGCAAAAGTATGAAGGCTATTGCTTAACGCATTGTGAGCCGCCCTGAGTCTCCGGAGAATGGTGGCATATAAATTGAACCAATAAATAAATAAATAAACCTTGGAAGGATGGAAGGCTGAGTCAACTGAGCAACTCCTGGCAGTAAGCAGTGAGTTAGCCCGCAATACTGCATTCTAACCATTGCATCACCACGACTCTGTAAACATTGTTATGCTCGCTATGGCAGAAGGAGCAAAAGGAGTGAAAATTAAATTAAATGTTCCCAGCATTAATTGCTGGGAATATCTCAACAAAAAAATTGGAAGAAGTAGTGTGTGGGGGGGGGCTTGCAACTTTTCTCTTTGAAAAATTCATATTTTTTAATAATTTTCAGGAAAAAGTCTGTATATTCAGCATCTGAGAATATGGACTTATTGATGGTCTCTGAGCTTAGTTGTTTGCTTGCAGATAGTTCATTATCCAACTAATGCACTGATGATATTATCTAATTAGGAAATAAAATATCTGCAAGCAAGCAACTACGCTCTGAGATCACCCAGAACACTATAGTTCAGCCCTAAACTACAGATAATCTCTGTCATTGAGATTTGAGAATAAGACAGCAAATATATGGGTGTACATTTTAAAAATCTTATCTCTTATTTTGGCCCCAGTCTGATGATGTCACAACCTCTTTCCGATGTGCCTTCCACTCAAGGCTGAAATATGAAATATGCTTCCCTTCAGGCCAAAACAGATAGCCCATCTTCATCTTAAAAAAAATGGTAGTATTTCCCTGGAGTTTTCAATTTGTTTTAAAGCCCTTGGACTCACTACACTAGTGACTGTCCTTCAGATTCGAAGAACCGTTTTAGTGGCAGGTTATTTGGCCCTTATTATTTATTTGATTGGCACCAGGACAAACAATTTCGGGGCAATGTTCAGCGTGGCCATTGATTCAGTTTGAACTGACATGTCAAAACAGGAAATCTCAGCTTAATAGCAAAGCCCAGAGTCTGAATTGAGGGAGTGGAACAACATTACTGAGCACAGACCTCCATTCAGCTCAATATTGACCACTAATGGTTAACTTATTATCATTTGTGTCCTTAATATCATGGTATGTTGAGGACCCAGTTAAAGGGTAATAAAACATGCTGCACCTTGTAACTCTTTCAAAGTATGTTCTGGGTAGCAGATGGAAAGCATTCAGACTCAAGCTTATAAAATCATTTGCAAGGGGAAAAGAACTGTATGAGGGCTCTCGGGTGAGAAAAGAATATCCTCTTTACAAAACAGGATGCTAAAAGTTTTTGAATCTCCCTAATTTGCTACTTTGAAAGTTAGAATATTTTGGACATGTAATGTGACACCCAGAAAAATATGCCATACTTCACTTAATCCTCCAAGGAGAGATCAAAGGCAAACAAGGTCTAGGCAGAAGAACACCACCATGGCTTCAAAATCTAAAGGATTGGTTTGGACAAAACTCAGCAGCACTTTTTCGTGCGGCTGTTGATAACAATAGGATCACCAACATGATCACCAACGTCCGATGATGGATATGGCAGGAGGAGGAGGAGGAGGAGGAGGAGGAGGAGGAGGAAGAATTTGCTACTTTGTGAAAAGGAGCTGTAACTTGATGGTAAGGTACAGGCATCTTCAACTACCGCAGGTATTAGGCTTGGCCAAAGCCTGTCTTGAAAATTAGTCATCTCCCATTTAGCATGAAGGAGCTGGACGGAAGCACAAAAACTGAATTACAGTCTTTGGTTGAAGCCATCATGTTTGGAATCCAGAGGACCATTGAATGAAACATCCATACTTCTTAACAGTGGACTAGAAAAGAAGAATCTGTCCAAAATGATGGGAGAGTGAGCAGAATGGTGATATAATGTGTTAATTCTCCGGGAAAAACCTTACATTCCAGAACAGTGTTCTCTGTGCTCTTTTCTTCATAACACTATTTTGTTTTGTACTTTATAAATGAAGAAAGGAATTCCCTACAGATGTATGTGAGATCCCTTAGATGGGGTGCTGAAATCATTCTGCTTGTTTAGTGTACACACTGGGGTATATTCTTCTCTTAATGCTTTTTGAAACCATATGTAATAAAAGCATATATACGTATATACCCATATATCTGAATGTTGAGATGATTTTTTAAAAAAATATAGATTAATTTTAAAGCAAATAGAATATTACAAGTTGAAATATGGAGAGAGACACAGAGAGGAATAAGACATGACTATGTACTTGCAGCTGAACTTCAGCAAATAGCTTTAGAAAAAAAAACAATGCATTCAGTGATTATTGGGCATTTATTGTGATTAATTTTGTTCTGATTTCTCATATATAAGATACAACCACATGACAATCAATGGAAGTTGGACACTTGCATATAACTCAGTCCATAATCTTTTGAAATCTAGTTTCTTTAGAAAGGAAAGCTTGAGAAAGACTTTGTTGTCAATATACATTTACTTGGTGACTATTTTATAAAGAAGAGGTTAATGGAAGCCAAGTTGCTATAGTTATATTCATAAATCAATTTTAATATGTCAAAACTGTAGTTCCCAAAATAGACATAGTCACAATTCATCTGTTACGAGGCTTGGAAGTAACTTTGATAGAAACACAAGACCACCCTGGAAGATGGAAGCCTGGAGGGGGTGGCAGCAGCAACTGACTCCCTCCCAGAAGCTACTGGGAAGTCCTCTGCTGGGCCCTGGGTTGATCTGGGCTCTGGACGTTCTCTTCCACTTGGTGCAGGCCTATTGCTAGTGATGATCTGGGGGGGGGGAAGGCTGTGCAACTGCCAGCTGTGTGCACTCCACCACTGCTTCTGCCAGCTGCCAGATCTTCGAGGGAATTGGCTGTCTTCCCAGGTGGCAGCCACAGTAACATCTGTCTTGCCTCCATTTCAAAGCAGAACCCCAAGGCAGGTTAAGTTCTCAAAGAACAATCTTTATTGGAATTAGCATATTGGCACAAACTGGTGAAAAGCCAGTTCTAAATCTTCCCGGGCTTTCCACCACATTAAAAGAAAACATTTTTGGTCTTCTCAAAACAATAAATCACATTGTCCAATCTAGACACTAGCTGGTTGCTTGGTTACAATTCTCCTCCCCCTCTGACCAGCCAGCTGTTGGAATGTCTCTGACTCACCAAAGGGTTATTCTGTTTTGCCTACAACACCCTTCTATCACTACCCCCCTTTGCTGTGTCTGCCAGAAGCCCTGGGGAAGAAAAGAAGCGCTCCCAGTTTGGCTTCAGGCCTGATAAGCTGGCCCCCCTCAACTGAAGGGATCTTCCTGCCACAGGGACACATAACACTGTGAGGTTGGTTGAATGTTCCTAACCTCCTCTCCCTCCTCCAGGAGGACCCTTTGGCTTTTGTGGGTACTTGTCATGAAACTGCTTCACCAGTCTATCTGCTTGTACCTTCCAACTCTTCACCCAGGTGGCTTCAGAAAGAGGGTACCCCTTCCAGTGCACCAGATGCTCCACTTCTCTTCTCTCTATACAACAATGACTGTATCTCAAAAAATCCCTCTGTTAAAGTACTAAAGTTTGCAGATGATACAACAGTGATTGGTCTCAATTGAGACAACAATGAATCTGCATACAAACGGGAAGTTGAACAACTAGCCTTCTGGTGCAACCAGAAAAATCTTGAACTAAACGCACTCAAAACAGTATAAATGGTGGTAGATTTTAGGAGAAACTCTCCTATACTACCACCTCTAACAATACTAGACAACACAGTATCAACAGTAGAGACCTTCAAGTTTCTAGGTTCTATCATATCTCAAGACTTAAAATGGACACCTAACATCAAAAATGTCATCAAAAAAGCACAACAAAGAATGTTCTTTCTGCACCAACTCAGAAAGCTCAAACTGCCCAAGGAGCTGCTGATTCAGTTCTACAGAGGAATTATTGAGTCTGTCATCTGCACCTCTATAACTGTCTGGTTTGGTTCTGCAACCCAACAAGACAGACACAGACTTCAGAGGATAATTAGAACTGCAGAAAAAGAACATTGCTACCAACCTGCCTTCCATTGAGGACCTGTATACTGCACGAGTCAAAAAGAGGGCTGTGAAAATATCTACAGACCCCTCACAATCTGGGCATAAATTGTTTCAACTTCTACCCTCAAAACGATGCTATAGGACACTGCACACCAGAACAACTAGACACAAGGACAGTTTTTCCCCGAATGCCAGCACTCTGCTAAACAATTAATTTCCACAACATTGTCAAATTATTTACTAAGACTGTATTACTATTATTCTTCTCATCCTTCCTATTACCTATCTCCTCCCACTTATGACTAGAACCTTGTTGCTTGTATCTCTATGATATTGTATTATTTGTTTCCTAGTATGATTTGATTGCTTATTTAGTATCCTATGACTATTATTAAGTGTTGTATCATATGATTCTTGATGAATGTATTTTATTTTTCTTTAAGTACACTGAGAGCATATACACCAAAGACAAATTCCTTGTGTGTCCAATCACACTTGGTCAATAAAGAATTCTATTCTATTCTATTCTATTCTATTCTATTCTATTCTATTCTATTCTATTCTATTCTATTCTATTCTATTCTATTCTATTCTATTCTATTGCTGAATCCATATATTAGGCATGGAGAAGTAAACTGTAGAAGCCTCCACACATACACTTCTCTATGCATGGTCTTCCCAGGACAGTAGAATATTCCCTGGAATCTTCTTAAACAGAAGGATTTAGGATCTTCCAGTTGGATGTTGGGGATAAGAGAAGTCAGTTGTCTAATGATGAAGTTAGTATAGGAGAATTAGACACCAGAAGCATAAGACTAATGGAAATAGCTGGGCCACTAGGGAAATTGGTTTGAGGCACATTAGACACAATTGTCAGGGGAGTATCAATCCAGGAAGAAGTGTATGTAAGTATTAGATACATGAATTACTATTCCATATTAAAAGTAATATAACACTCCTGACCTGGCATCTGTATACAATGCCGGAAAATTACAACAAACCAACAAACTGTTGTTATAAAAAAACCTCAAATAATTTGATTGCAATATAATCCTCATGTACATTCATCATCCTATTTTTTCCATCAATAAGAACAAGGCCATGATTTGTTTCCAGTAGGCCATGACAACCTTTTAAAAACCACAGTTAGCTGGTACCATAACAGAAAAAGTCCAAAAGTTATTGTTACACTTAGTGCTTTCTTATCAACTGAATGTCAGAGGTCTTTTCTTTGCTTCCTGCGTGGTTGGAAATAAATTGGTAATGATCCCATTAGATTACAAGCTTCCTCAAAACCATTTTAACCTAGGGTCAATTTAGATTGTGTATATTTGCAATTCTGTTAAAAGATGCAAGAAAAAAGGGCATAGAAAACATGGCTGAACATGTAATTCTTTAGAACAACTGTATATTAATATGATATAATATAATATGATATAATATAATATAATATAATATAATATAATATAATTAATACAATATCAGGAAGACTTTTCTATAATTAAATAACAACTCTTAAATTTCATGAGATTTAAGAGTTCATGAGATCCAGAAGCTTCCCTGAACATGTCAGAATCACATTAGAAAACCTCATGCAGAAGTGTTAAAATATTGTGTGCTGTTTCTAAAATCTCAAGATGTTGTGTTGTACAACATCCCACTTAGTCTTGCAGTCCTTTCATTCAATCGCTTAAATCTGGGAAACTGGATTGAGAAATACAAATTGTCCCTGCAATAATCAACCAATGAAGTCTGTTGGGCTAAGGGAGCCCAACATATTTCACTCCAATCCACTTGGACAGTAATAGATGCTTCTCTTTAAAAATAAAATCAACAAAATTAATTCATGTAGCAAGTGACAGAACCTAGAATGCAGGTTGAAATTTTCAACCTTCAACTCAAGGCATTATTTTATTCATTTATTTATTTTTTTAAAAAAACCTCCCCTTATAAAAGACAAGGTAGAAAAATGTTGAATATTCCAGAGTGCCATGTTATATACTTAGTACAATATTAGCAAGGCTTGGTTATTTAACAGGAAAATATCCATGAACTATTAATATGGAAATAATATTTAACTCTTCTGCCTACACATTACAAAGCTATATATGTGTGTGTATATATACATATATGCGTGCAGATGCATGCAATACAGCATCAGTTTAAAAAAATGCAAAAATAGCTTAAAATTGCTCTATTTTTAGCTAATTAGCTTTTGTTTGCTCATTTGAATATAAGCGCATTTGTAGGCAAATGCTTATTGGTCATGGGAAATTTATTTTAGATTATAGTTAGGCTTGCACGAAGCTTTAGACAGCTTATGGCCCTTTAGCGGTTGATGATTACTGGCTTTTTCCCTCTCATTACTCAATGGGAATAAAAGCAACATTTTCTAAACAGAACGCAAGTCAGGATATGAATAATGAGGAAAAATAAATACAGTGGCAGGCTATTATCTTTCCCTTTTATTCTGAAAATCTAAACATGTTATAAAAGAAATCAACCAATTATCCTATTCTGCTTGAGGTTTGTTTGTTTCTTTATGGGGGGCTGATCGCTTTCAATTTTGACAGGATATTTTGTATCATAACAGAACACCATGTCAAGCAATGTTTGCTTCCATAGGAAAATCGCCCTGTTCTTCTGCTGTAACCTTTGTGGTAAATTTGACACCTAACAACATTCTCCTAAAGTATTTGTCCAGGGCCTGACTAAATGATGGATGGACTAGACAAATCAAATAACTGTTCTCTCAGGTTTGCCATGTAATATTTAAACCCGCCATCTCAAGTACATCAAACCTTTCAAGAGGAAGATGACCTTTTGAAGTTTTCCTCAAACTGGATTTGTAGCAAGACCTAATTGGTGCTGTGACCTAGATAAGTGAAGACACTTTTGCCTCAGGCCCGAGTGTTGCTGATTTGTAACACTTAACGACGAATGATCACAGGAGTCACTGGCTACAAATAGACAACCGCCTCTCGAAGTATTTGCCTTTGATCAATTCTGAATGTTTTCAGCAATGTTACTGGGTAAAGAGAGAGAGAGAAAAAGAGACAGCTGGAGTTGATCTTTTCAATGGCCGTCCTGCTTTATTTTTTTTTTATTTCCTGGGGCTTGAGCTCTGCACACAAGGAGAGGGACTAGTGTGTTGAATTGCCTATTCCTTGCCAATTTTGGGGAGCTGACAAACTGCAGAATATACCCATCTGTGTATTAGAACTGAGAAAAATCAGGATTCCAGCAGCGAGTATTTCTTTCACTAAGGGAGGCATTGCCCGGGACACCGCAACTATCATAATTATACAGTATGCCAGTTGCCAAGCATCCAAATTTTGATCATGGAGATGAAGTGTGAAAGAAGTCAGAAGTCACTTTTTTCAGTGCCATTGTAACTTCAAATGGTCACTAAATGAATGATTGTTAGTTGAGGGTTACCTGCATTTGTGTGTGTGCGTGTGTGTGTGTACACTTATTAAAAAATTAAATGAAAAAAATACAAATCACACACACACATACACACACACATCTTCCTAGCATTTCCCTGCTAGTGCAGAGTCTGCTTTTACTGGATTAAACAAGTCTTGATCCATTGGTTGCAACAAGAAATGACCAATTGTCTTATTGCCCAAGCTTGACAATGCAAACTGAGAGTGGGTGGTCTAAAGTCACTCAGCTAGCTTTCATGCCTAAGGCATTACTAGAACTCAACAGTATTCTCATTTCTAACCTGATGCCTTATAATACTATAAGGCAGAAGGCTTTCTTTGATCTACAGTATCTATCTGTCTGTCTGTCTGTCTGTCTGTCTGTCTGTCTGTCTGTCTGTCTATCTATCTATCATCTATCATCTATCTATCATCGATTGATTGATTGATCTATTATCTATCTACCTACCTACTTATTTTGTAAAAGAATAAAAACAAAACACATTTTGAAAAAGAAAAGAGAAGGAGCCATTGATACTATTTAAACATGATAAATTTGAAGCAAAGTGGTGTATATTTTTACATAAATATTTTGTCGGAGAGTGTGATTGCAAAAGCGACCAGATAAAATAACAATATTTATAATACAGATTCTCTCTCCCTCCCTCCCTCCTTTTCTCCCTCCCTCCTTCTCTCCTTCCCTCCCTCTCTCTCTGTCTCTCTCTCACACACATATACACACACTTTAAAGCATTTTTAAATCAAATATTTCCCACCTTTTAAATTGAAAATAAGGAATAGCTTTATTTAAGCAATACAATTAACTGAGTTGCAACATTAGATCAGCTTGATAGAGTTATTCTATTCAATAAGAAGATGGTTTTTAATTTTATTATTATTATTATTATTATATTATTATTATTATTATTTTATTATTTTTAAACAAAGCATAAAACATAAATCCATCATTCATTACAATTACAAACAGTGTGTTGGTCGGTTACAAATCTTTTGTGCTCCATCCCCATATTCAGAATTTACTAATTATCTAATTCTCATATTGTCAAACATATAAACATCCTCATTTATCATTTATTTAACTATGCCTGTATCACTTCATAAAAATTATTTTCAAATATTATATTTATAACATTCATTTCATGTTTCATATTTCATTTCCATGTTTTATTATGTAGCCATTGATAAAATAAATCCCATATCCTATAATATAGTTTATCTTCTTGTTCTCTAATTTCAAATGTCAATTTACTCATTTCAGCACATTCCATGATTTTCTTAATAACTTCATCTTGCGTTGGTATTTTCTCATTTTTCCAGTTTTTAGCAAACACGATTCTGGCCGCTGTTAAAACATTCACAATCAAATATCTCAATTCTCTATTGTATATTTCTGGCACAATTCCTAATAAAAAAAAATCTCTGGCTTAAAGTCTATGTGTTTTTTTGTCATTTTTTCCAACCATGTGTGGATTTTAGTCCAGTATCTTTTAGCTTCTACACATGTCCACCATATATGGTAATATGAGCCCGGTGTCTGATGACATTTCCAACACTTTGGATTTATTCTTGAACATTCTAGCTATTCTTGTCGGGGGTAGATGCCACCTGTAAAACATCTTATACAAATTTTCCTTATATGCTGTTGACATTGTCATTTTAGAATTTTGCAGTCACAATTTTTGCCATTTCTCTAAATCAATTCCATAACCAAATTTTTCCCCCATGCAATCATTGTTTCTTTAACTTGTTGTTCTTCCAACTTTACCTCTAATAAATAACCATACAATTTTTTAATTACATAGTCATCAGAACCTGTTAAAATTTTATCTAAGTTAGTCAAATTATTATAAAAACCATCTGTCTTACAATCTTTATCGTATCTAGAATGTATTTGCATATAAGAAAACCAATTCATCTTTAAACCTTGTTCCTCCAATTCTTGCTTCGATTTGAGTTCACCCTTTTCATTCAATAGTTCACTATATCTAATAATTTGTTCCCTTCTAAATATTATTGAATATGAAAATGCTTCAATTGTCGATAACCAGACTGGAATTTTCAAATAGCATTGTTTTTTAATTTTTTCCCAGTTTAGTAACAAAGCCTCTCGTATATAATGTCTTCTAAAATACGCCTGTGTTTTTGTTACCTTGTACCATAAAAAAGCATGCCATCCCAACAACAATGTCATGTCCTTCTAAAGTCAATAATCTAATGTTTCTTAATGTTATCTATTCTTTAATTCACATCAAACTTGTCGCTTGATAATAAAGTTCCCAATTAGGCAAATCAAAACCTCCTCTTATTCTAGAATCTTGCAACAATTTCAATTTTATCCTCATCTTTTTAAAAATTTATTATTGAACTGGATGAAACATTGTCCACTCAGCTGCTTCTTGTGCTCTACCTTCTTGATCCAGACTAAGAAATAAATCACAGCACTCAACATATTATTAATTTTATATTTTGATAAGTTAAAGGTTTGTGGTTAAGCTAAGAGTGAGGTGGATTGTTCAGATCACTTTAGCAAATATGTTGATAACCTTGACTATCTTGAAATACTTTAGTCCTTTGCAAATAATTGTTGGCTTCTATTTGTCCCAAAGGTAAGGCTTTCTCATGAACTTTAGCAAATTACTTTAATGCATTAAATTTAATGTATTACTTGCCTGAGTAGGAAGGCCAAGTAATGCATTGAAAAGCAAACTGAAGCATAAGAGAAAGCATAAAGAAATATAATCTGCTTATTTTTGTTAGAAAGCATGTCCTCTCCAACTTGACTAGCTTGTTTGAGCAATTTTCAATTTATTTATTTACCTCTATTTTGCCCAACATGAATACATGAGTAAAGCAAAAGAATGGAAGTTCAATGGATCTTCTTCTAAACACAGGACCATATTGATTTTTAACCTGATTTTAAATCCTCATTTTAAATTTATATATATACCTTATTTTTCAGAGGGGAAAATTAAAAGGGGGTGAAAATTTAGGTGCATCTTATACACCGAATGTAGCCCCGCCCACCCATTGACCCCCTCCCTTTGGCCTCTGCCTCCCAGCAGTTTACCTCCTTGCAGCAAGCAACAAGAAGAAACAGCTCATTTCAGCTTCAGCACAGCCTAATTAGCACAAGTTGATTGGATCGGCCTCCCGATTCTCAGATGTTTTACTCTCAGCTATTTTGCACAGGCCTCTGCTGCTTTCTGCAAGGAAGTAAATTGCTGGGAGCAGATTTTTTTTTCTTGTGCTAATCAAGCTATGCTGAAAATGAAAGTAAAGCAGACTATTTGCTGTTTGCTGCAATGAGGCAAAATTGCTGGGAGGCAGAGGCAGATTTCTTTTTCTTGTTTTCCTCACCAAAAAAGGTAGGTGCATTTTATAGTCCGGAGCGTTTTATACTCCGAAAAATATGGTAAATAAATAATAATATAATAAATCTGTTCTGATTCATATGATTGTTATATGATTGTTCAGAAGTCTGCACATGACACAACATTCATTGGCCTCATTTGAGACACTGATGAGTCTGCATAGATGGCTGATTGAACAACCGGCCCTGTGGTGCAGCCATAAGAATCTGAGCTCAACATGCTTAAAACTGTAGAGATGAGAGTGGATTGTAGGAGGAGTCCTTCTTTTTTTATCACCTCTTACTATATTTGACACCTTCAAGTTTGGGGATTCTATAATCTCCCAGGACCTGAAATGAATGCTTAACATTACAACCATCATTTAAAAGGCACAACAAATAATGTTTTTCCTGTGTCAACTCAGAAAGTTCAGACTGTTCCAGGAGCTGTTGATACAGTTTTGCAGAGGAATTATTGAGTCTGTCACTTGTACTTCTATAACTGTGTGGTTGGTACAGCAACCAAACCAGACAGGTTCAGGCTCCAATGGATAGTTAAGACTGCAGGGAAAAAAAAGAAAAACCAATTACAACCAGCCTGCTTTCAATAGAAGACCTGAATATTGCATGGATCAGAAGGAGGGCTGAGAAAATATCTGCAGACCCATCACTTTCTGCAGACACCTCACACTGTTTCAACTCTTTCCCTCAGGATGGTGATGTAGGGCTTTATATGCCAAAATAACTAGACACAGAGACAGGTTTTTTGTCTATTGTGCCATCACTCTGCTGAACACCTAATTCTCACAGTGCTACTTAATGTCTATATATACTTCCCATGTTATAATATTATTTATTCTTATTAGCGTCTTTACTCTGCCTTTTATTGGTATTATTGTCTCACACACAGTCAGCCAGATATTCAGACTGGATTTGGCATATTTGTCTACCTATCAAGTCCCAAAAATGCTTTTTCAACAGGGAACTGTTTTTTCCTTGAAGACATTTTGCTTCTCATCAAAGAAGTTTCTTCAGTTCTGACTGAATAGTGAAGGATGCAAGAATTTATATTCCTTGCAGTTATCTGGTCGTTAGCACTCTTTCTGAGAGTTGTTGAGACAACTTGGAGGTTTATCTGTGCCCTCAGGTTCACCTGAATAAGGAAAATGGGCATGAGAAATAAATTGTATCCCTTTCCCTCTGTTGACAGAGGGCTGTTCAATTTTAATGTAAATGGCCTCTTTGACCCCTCTTTCAAACTAGTGGTTCTCTCTGTTCAGAATGTGGACTTTGCTGTCTTCAAAAGAGTGACCTTTGTCCTTCTTACATTGTGCTATGCATTTGTGAAGTGGTGGTTTTGTTTCTCTAATGTACAGAACTGTACATGTCTCATGGCACTATACTGCATATATCAAATTGCTCAGCTTGTGTCTCTGTGTTTTATCCTTGGAGTGGACAAGATTCTGTCTTAGTGCATTTTGGGGTTTAAAGTATGTATGTATATTGTGTTGGTTGAAAAATCCTATAAAGCTTTTCAGATATTCCTGCAACATATGGAATGTCAATGTCTGTTGTCTGTCTGTCTGTTATTCTGTTTTTTGTTATGGAGGAACTCCTGCTGGGTCTTTTGGGGGATTAATGATTTCTTTCTTTCTTTCTTTCTTTCTTTCTTTCTTTCTTTCTTTCTTTCTATCTTCCTTCCTTCCTTCCTTCCTTCCTTCCTTCCTTCCTTCCTTCCTTTCTCTTCTTTTTTGAATGAGGGCTCTCTAATCACTCACTTTACTTTTCATGTTAAAATGTATTGACAAGCACCAGGGAAATCAGGAGATTCAGGCAATTCAAATGTGTATAAAGTTTTATTTATTATTTATTCTACAAGAATCTGAACTACTAACAATCAAAGGAAATTCACGGGACTTAAGGATAGGAAGGAATTCAAGGTGGGCTGGAATTAGATCTCTTGTGGGCATACAGAGACTCATAACTGATGACTTGTTTGATCCCTCCCTCAGGTTCAGTCTGGTCATAATGTACTTTTAATCTGGGAAAAAAGTGCATTGAAGAAGTCATTATAAAACTGTTCCCCCAACAATTATTTGAAGATGTTTTTTCCCCCTGATTTCGTTGCAAATGGTGAAAGAGCAGTAAGAATGCTATAGGAGATAGTCCCATCCTGGAAATATTTTGTCATGAGAAATGCTAGAAACCATGCTTCCGGGTATATTGCATTTCTGTTGATTGCATCCCTTGATTCCTATATATATTACACCACTGAAATCCTGAGTTTGTGGGTTTTATATGACTTCCTCAGAGAAAGGAAGGCAGCTTGGGGGCTTGTTAACATGAAATACAGATGTTGAAAGTAGTGCTGATCTGGAGTAATTCTTTTGAGGCTAGGTTGCAAGAAGTGGCTTTTGGGGAGGGAAGGAAATCCACTAAGGGGAGAAAAAGCCACCTTATGAGCATTCTTAATTACCATCCTTGAGATCATTATTGCAGGGTTTTTTCTACCTTTATGTGACCCCACTTGATTTGGTAAACGTTGTTTAAATAACAGTTTAATAGTCTGCTCTGCATTGTGGTTCTAAGCACTACTCATGCATTAACTTCGATACATCTCTTAGAAAAAAGATTCATACTGATGGTTGGTCTTAATAGAGACATTAAGATATTAAGGAAATGCAAACCCCAATTGCTTAAAGGTTAAGGTGAGACCACTTAAGGGAAACATTGCAATATACTCTTTGTAGACTTTCTGGGAAGGTACTCCAATGACAGTTAAAGCAATAGCTAGAACTACAAATTAAGACAGTGCACACTTTCTGAAAGTGAACAATTGTCTAAATGTTTGTCCATTCAAGGATTTTCTGTATATGTAGTCCTCAACGTATAACCACAATTGAGCCCAAAATTTCTGATGTTAAGTAAAATGTTTGTTAAGTGAATTTTACTTAACGCTTTATGACTTTTCTTGCCACAGTTGTTAAGTGAATCACTGCAGTTAAGTTAGTAACATGGCTGTTAAATGAATCTGCCTTCCCCCATTGACTTTGCTTGTCAGGAGATCACGAAAGGTGATCACATGACTGCAGGACACTGCAACCGTCATAAATATGAGTCAGTTGCCAAGCATCTAAATTTTGATCACGTGACCATGAAGAGGCTGCAACAGTTGTGTGAAAAATGGTCATAGGTCATTTTTTTTTCAGTGCCATTCTAACTTTGAATAGTCACTAAATGAACTGTTGTTAAATTGAAGACTACCTGTATGATGAAGGATGAAGTCCAATGTGTAGTTACTCAGTCCCTAAAGAATTGTAAAGCAGCACAGCAATGAAGAACAGGAAAAGATGAGCAAAAGAAAAAAGAAAAAGAAATGAATAAAATGACCTTTTGCTTCTCTTGGCTGGATGTCAAAGTGTTGTGAGATTCCCAACATTTGTCTCTGCACATAGGAAACTAGCATATTGGAAGGGAAGATGAGATGCTCACCTCATCATATGGTTATGTCCATGCAAATGAGTTAGTTTTTTGGTAACTGGAAATGGAATAATTACTGCAGGTCACTTGATTGCATACTCATTGCATAGAAAACTTTAAGAATGCTTGTACAGTGAGATATATTTGTGTCTGGCTAATGTTAATTGAAAATTTCCAACACTCAGTTTCTAAAGATTGGAAGCACTACACATGTCATCAGATGGAAACCGTTTCATTGTGTGTTTGTGTGTGTGTGTGTGTGTGTTTGGGCAGGTGTACATTGAGGGTTGTGACATAGTCATTAAAATCATTCATAATTTATAGATTATTGCTTTAGTGGTACAACAGTTTTTTTTTAAAAAAAAATACTGTAGTATTTTCCTACGTGCCAATTTTAATTTAGGAGTCATCATCATCATCACCGCCACCACACTTTTCATCAAACATAGCTGCAAATGTTTACTACCCCAAATTACTGATCCTTTCACTTTTCTTCAGTCTATCTTTGATAAGGGTAGACTGAGGCAATTTGGCAGGACTTGAGTTGTCAATTACATTTCAGTCAGAATTTTTTCTTCCTACAGGAAAACTAGTCTTGTTGCAGAGAATTGGAAACTTGACCAAAACAAATATCCTATCCAGGGGTGGGATTCAGAAATTTTAGCAACAGGTTCTCTGCCCGGTTGCTAGGTGGCCATGGTGGGCATGGCCTACTCGAACTCCTGCACTATGGGGGGTGGGGGTGTTTTCACCCTCCCCAGACTCCAAAGGCTTTCCTTGAGCCTCCAGGAGGGCAAAAACAGCCTCCCCCAGGCTTCAGAGGAGCTCCAGAGGCCGGAAACGGGTCTATTTTCAGACTTCCAGAACTTCTGGTAGGCCTGTTTTTCGTCCTCCCAGAGCCTCCGCATGGCCCTTGCACTTACCTGGCATCCAAATCTGGCTGCTTGGAGACTCCTGGGAGGGGCAGGGCAGGGTGTACAGGGTCAGCCAATCCTTGTAACAACCGGTTTGGCTAACGAGATTAAAATTAACATCTGGTTCACCCGAACCAGTCGGAACTGGCTGCTCCTGCTCCAGGAAAATGCTTAGCTCTTTTCACCAGTTTACAGCATCTCCATAAGGTCTGCTAGTTCTAACAGAGAAAGGTAGTTATCCTGTAACTTGTTATGAGAGCTATGTAACTTGTTATGAGAGCTCATTGAGGGACAAGAAGTGGCTGAAGGTTGGCTTTGAGACACTCCTGACTGGGAATCTTTGGATTCAAATCAAAACAGAAACATTATTGGTTTGTATTGCTGATTTGTAAGATGAATATTATCCGCCTCCAGAGTGCATATTTTCAGAGCACAAAATATAAGCTGAGGCCATGTTGACATTTATAGGGGACTTGATTTCACTGAGAAGTGACTTGACCAAACAGATCCAAATTGACTTGATTATACTACATTCCAGCTAGCACACGTTTTCACTGACAAATTTCTCAAGACTACGCCGGAAAAGAAAACATGCTCCTGAAAGTCACATAAAAAGCTTTTTAAAAAGAGAGAGAGAGAGAGAGAGCTTACATTAAGGAAATTTACATTAAAGATGACTACATCAAGGAAATTTACATATCAAAGAGCAAAAAATGGGATAATTTGCATTTTAAAAGGTTCTTAAGCAATTTATTTTAATGGCTACATGAATTAGGGAAGAGGTATACAAAGGCTGGGGAGAGTAAGAGATATTACAAACAAAACAGTCACGGTATATTACCAATTTTTTTAAAAAAATAATTAAACAATCCTATAGAAAGAACATACTGTTATGCAATTAATACCAGGGGTGAAATCCAGCAGGTTCTGGCAGGTTTTGGAGAACTGGTAGTGGAAATTTTGAGCAGTTCAGAGAACCGATGGCGGAAATTTTGAGTAGTTCAGAGAACTGGAAAATACCACCTTGGCTGGCCCCAGAGTGGGGTGTGAATGGAGATTTTGCAATATCCTTCCTCCAGGAGTGGGGAGGGAATGGGGATTTTGCAGTATCCTTTCCCTGGAGTGGGGTGGGAATGGAGATTCTGCAGTATCCTTTCCCTGTCATGCCCACCAAGCCACACCCACCAAGCCACTCCCACAGAACCGGTAGTAAAAAAAATGGATTTCACCACTGATTAATACCAGCAGCAAAGTGACAAGATTTTGATTGATATGCTCTGTACAGGACAGTGTGATCAACCCCCTAACATTTTAATAAAGCACTGAAATAAACTATTTAATAATCAATTAATGGAGGGGCAAAGTAAACTTATGATGAAGATTGCTCTGTAATTCCAATTCAGCTGATCTGTTGAAATTGCAGAAGCTGATCTTATATGTCTAAAAATCTTATTTGAATCAACACTATATAGTATTTTAATCTTTCCTTTTAGTGATTAAGGAAGACCCTGTTTATAAAGTATGAACACCAAACAGAATGATGTTTATAGATTATTCTCGCTTATATAGAATGGGAAGTCATGCTCCAGATGGCCTTAACATATGGGGAGATCAGCAAAGATTTAAAGATATATAGTTTGTAGTATGAAACAGTTTATATGCCCAGATGCTGAAAGTGAAAGAAATGAACATCTCTTCGTAAAAAAACAAAAACAAAAATTGCTGGTAGGCATTTGACAGACTAAATGGTTCTTTCAAAAAAAGAACTGCTGATTATACTACGTATGTTAAATATTTCTGTGGGGGGGGGGGGGGGAAGCCTTAGCTAAACTAGCCAAAGGCTGAGGCTCAGTAATTGGACATATGCTTTGTATACACAGAGTCCAGAGTTCAATCTGTGGCATGGTTAAATAGACTTAGAAAATTCAGGAATTTTGAAAGCTGCAGTGGTCAATCAATGGAGACAAAAATATACTCTGCCAGAAAGATTCCAGTTCCAATTTAAAAAGAAAAAGGGAAAAAAATTGCATAGAAGGAAAAAAAAGGCTGCAAGAAAGAAAGAAAAATAAGAAAACTCAAGAACATTTAGTTAATGTTTATAAAGAAACCTAAACTTTCCTTTGATAAAGCCTGAATTCACATCTGGCAAAAAGTCAAGGGCTATTGAAACTTTGCTTCTCAGGATGTCTAATGCTGTTCCTATTTTCTGTTTATATTTGTGCCCATGTTTTCCATTATAGCAATAACAATAGAATTTAGATTTATATATCACCCCATAGTGCTTTACAGCACACTGAGCAATTTACAATGTAGCATTATTTGCATATTGCCCCCAACAATGTGGGCCCTAATTTTACCAACCTCTAAAAAATGTAAGGCTGAGTCAACCTTGAGCCCTATCAGGATTGAACTCCATGTTGTGGGCAGAGTTTGCCTGCAATACTGCATTTTAACAGGTTGTTGGTGGGGGGGAGTGGTTTCTTTTCAACAATGTCACATGTTTTTTGTTATTACTGTTCAGTCAGCATTGCAATTTTCTATTTATATGATTCATGGTGTTCATACAGTAATTCGGTTTTCAAGCTTCATTGAAAAGTAACAATAAGTTGAGTTCATTGAATTAAACTGATGCCTGGGCATATCAAAATAGAATATGCTGGAAATCAGCCAAATAACAATGGGAGGTTTGGAGGAGATTATGCTGAAAATCAGCCAAACAAAAATCGGAGGTATGGAGGAGAGAATGCTGTAAATCAGCCAAAATAAAAGATGCTGGAAATCAGCCAAACAATAGTAGGAGTTATGGAGGAGGATACTGATGTTGAGATAAACTTGTCTAATATGAAATGTGTAAAATTAAAGGTAAATTGTTAAAGCTTAAGATTTAAAGATTTGTTGAAAGGGTCTAGATATTAAGAAATAATAGATAGAACTTTTATATATAAATTGAAACAAAAATAGAGCTGTATTCAATTTGAAATTAAGATGTGTGGTGATAAAGTTGTAAGGTAAACAATCAGAAGAGGTTAAAATATTTTTTTAAACAATTTTTTTAATGTTTTGATATTGTTGTTAAAAGGTCTAATGAAGGGAAGTTGGGAAAGAACCAGATATAATTAAATTTATAAATGGATATAAAAATGAATTAAGTTTTCTTCTTTAGGAAACTAAATTGGTGGTGATATAATAGAATAGTTCTGATTAAGATCTTAGAATTTATGTTAAAAAAGTTTTTTTTAATGTTCTGATTTTTAATTTTAAAAGATGTAATGGGAAATTGTGAATGGAGTTTTTTTTTTCTTTAAAAAATGTAAGCAATTGTACCTATCTGTGACCGTATCGAGACTTCGTTCTTGAAAGATATATTTTATATTTATGTTGAGAAAATTTTTTAAAAAAAATACTTTTCAAAAAAAAAAAAACACCAAAAACCATGGAAATGGTTTGTCATTGCCTTCCTCCAGGATTCAAATTCTAATTTACATCCCTGGTATTTCCCAGTGGTCCCACATGGAAGTGTTTATTTGGTCTGGCCTTGCTTAGCCTTCTAACATCTGCTATATGCTGCCAGTTTAGCTGGGTAACTACTGTTGCAACTGGTGAAGTGTATTAACTTTGGTTTTTCAAATAACTGGTCAACTACTAAGGTTATTAATCAGAAATAGAAGGAGTTAAAATTACAAGCCATTACCAACATGTGAGAAATCATTTAAACTAATGGGTATTGGGTTTGAGATAAGAGTGCATAAAATATCACCACCCCGAGTTTTAGATTTATAACCAAAGAATCAAGTTTAGAAAGCTGCAAATTCCCATTAACCCTTAGTCCCAATTAAAGCAGAAATCACAGCAGGTTCTTTAACTAGCTGGTGTGAAACCATTTTCACAATTTACATAACAGAGTTTTTCAACTTACCCCAAGGCAGAGATTATTTCCTTTACTTTTTTTTCCCCCTCCTATGGTGTGTTATGTGAATTTATTATCCTTGCCATCAAAGCCATCAGGCTTAGTGGGTGGGCTTGAGAAAGATAACTCAGTTGACTCAAAGGACTGATATGAGGATAAAATCGGATCACTCATGCTGCATTGCAAATAGCCCTAAAGTTATGAGCAAGATGAATTGGATGTTAGGATTTCTTTGGACCTCTCTCAAAGTCAACAGATAGGAACTGACCACCAAAAGATCCCTGTTAGAGGCATAGAAACAAACTGGGCTTGTTTATTAATCCATAAAACCCTTTTATTTTAATCCCTCACAAAAATATTGTCTATCGATCAGAACAGAGCTGGAAAGGAGCCTTGGAGGCCTTCTAGTCCAAACCCCTGCTCAAGCAGGAGACCATATAACATTTCAGATAGATGGCTGTCCAGTCTTTTCTTAAAAACCTCCAGTGATGAAGCACCTACAACTTCCAAAAGCAAGCTGTTCCACTGGTTAAATGTCCTCACTGTTAGGAAGTTCCTCCTTAGTTCCAGGTTGCTTCTCTCCTTGATTAGTTTCCATCCATTGTTTCTTGTCCTGCCTTCTGGTGCTTTATAAAATAAGTTGACACCCACCTCAAATACTGGAATACTGCTATCAAGTTACCTGTAGTCCTTTTTTTCTTTTCTCTAGACTAGCCATACTCAATTCTTGCAACCATTCTTCATATATTTTTGTGTCCAAGCCCTTCGTTGCCCTTCTTTGAATATGCTTTGGCATGTACTTAGTTTCTTTCAACCATGCTTGTTATATACATGAGTAGTCAATATAAACTGTATATAATCTACAGTTAGCCCCTATTGAAATTTACAGGAAAAATTGGCTGTGATCTTGATAGGACAAAATATGACTAACATAGCTTAGATCACGCCAAAGAAATTTAAATGTCCAGATTTAAAAATAACAAACAAATATGATCCAACCTCTACTCTTATGGACATGTTTATAATTCTAAGCATGGCTCAGAAAGCAAAAGTTACTGGAAAACAGTAACACTCCACTTGCCACCTTTTCCTCAACAACAACAACAACCTGAACTAAGAAAAACTGACTGGCTGGGTGACTTTGGGCTACTTATACTTTACAAACCCAATCTATCTCATAGGATTGTTATAGGAAAAATTGGAATATTATGTGTATGTTCACTGCTTACCTACATAATAAATCATTACATGGTTAATTTCTATAAAAGATTGAGGGGAAAATGGATAAAAATAAAACCTGGCAATGACTTATAACCAAAACATTAAAAATGAAACTTAAGGCTTGATTTTGGCTGCTTAAGAGCAAGCTATTCAAGCTAATGCAATCAAGACTAGAATTGAAAAATTGTCAAATGATTCAAAGTGCAGATTGCACACTGAAGCAGAATAAATTGTAGATCATATACTCAGCCCATGAAAGAAGATAATGCAAATTTGTTATAACAATGACATAACACAGATGCCAAAATGATTTACTGGAACATCTGTAAAAATTTTAATTTGCCAGTAATAAAAAATTTATGGGAAGATAAAGAGTTGAAAAAGTAGTCAAAAATGAGCAGGTTAAAATATTGTGGGATTCTTAATACAGAGTGATAAAGTCTTGGCTCATAACACTCCAAATATAACTGTCATTGAAAAGAGAAAAGTGTGCATAATTGATTACCAGGAGACAAAATATAGAAGACAAACAATTGGAGAAAATCACAATATATCAAGATCTGAAAATCAAAGTTGAAAGGTTATGGAATAAACCAGCTGTGATGGTCCCAGTGGTTATTGGTACACTGGGGGACATAGCAAAAATATTGGACAGCACTTAGAAAATCTATGCATTGACCAATTTTCCATTAGTAAATTGCAAAATGCCACACTGCTTGAATCCATACGTATACTATTCTGATACATTACCAAATCATAGGTTCTTGGGAACAATTTGATGCATATGAAGATCAATAGCACCTAAAGACCAGGCAGCTGGGATTTCATATGTTTGTATATATAATAATAATACTTTTTAAAATTCTTTTTTTTTGTCCTTCTTGTCACAACACCCCAGACTTAACAATTATTTATAAGTCTGGATAGTGGAGGTGGAGGTACCTGGGTGCAACAGAATTGAAGAGAAAGAATTGAGAAGAAAATTGCAAAGACATAGAAATAGAAGGATTCTGGAAAAAGAAAGCAAAGATAGCCCCAATATTAATAGGTGCTTTGGGTACAACTGCACCACCTGAACATCATCAGCATCAACAAATTCACCATCAGTCAATTGTAAAATATAGCTTTACTTGGAATAACTTACTTCCTGTGATGATACTTTTGACACTGTTCTGTCTCCTCCCTGCTTCAGGAGCCCAGACAAGCACACACACAAACAGAAGTGTACGAAAGTCGTTTATTCACCATTCATAAACAACAAGCTGGCAGCGAGCCCGGGAGAGATAAAGACAGCTGTTATTTTGAGTTGCCACGGCCAGTCCCTGATAAGGCTCTCTGGCATGTCCAAAAACAAACAGTCTTAAGGTTAGCAAACACTTAACTGATGCAGTACTTCAGGAAACAAGCAGCCAAGTTAATAATTTGTTCGTCACAAAAGCCAACAAGGTAAGGTCAGCTCCTTTTATACCTTGTGGGGCGTTGGTGTTGTGACCCATCACCTCGTGCTCGGCCCCACCCACTCCTTTGCTGAGCCCGTCTCTCTGATCGTCGCCACCTGGGATTAATCCACTCCCTCTCCTCATTAACGTCTGACTCAGAGGAGCTTTCCTCCTCAGGGCTTTCAGCTGGGGCCTGGGGTGGTGCCAAACCAGACGGGCCAGGAGAGGGGGGCCTTGCCTCCTCCTCCTCTTCACTTTCGGAGGGTTCTTCCTCCGAAGGTCCGGGCTCGGGAGCCGAAGACACAACAGACACCCTCAAACAACATCTGCCCATTCCAGGTCCCTGACAAGGACTTAATAAGTAGATTAAAATATCAAATCCAGTCTAAACATCTGGCTGACCATAATAATATTTTCTGTTGGTTATACCATACCCTTCCATCAAATTTGTTTTCTGAATGGAGAAGCAGAATAGAGGAGACATCAGCAAGCATACAAATTTCCATTTTTATTTTGCTGCCCTTAGACCAGAACAAGTTGGTATAACAAAACACTGCTTCCTTTGGGACTGTCCATTGCTAATTTTATTGAAAGGGTCTGCTGCTTCTACTCCAAAGTCCAAAGTAATCCACTATTTTGAAGTAATGGTCCTTATATTCACTAATATCATATTTGGAATTATATTTGTGCATTGCTTTGTGTCAGAAAGAATGTCATATTTTGTGCTCACTGTGACCAGTTCAAGTAATTGAAACTTATAGCACTTAATTTATCTCTTCTGCTCTATAAGCAAACAAAAGAAACTGATTTGGGTCAGTCTTGATCCAATTGCTTTCTTCCCTATCTTGACTATGTGCACCTTCTCTCTAACTCTATTTGGGAAAAAGCTAAGTTTATTTTTGGCACAAATCCTATTGACTTTAACCAGAAACCTAATGGGGCACAAGAACTGCTGAAATTCTAATGTTCTCAGCTTTGATTTTAGGTCCAACTTTAAGTCAATTAAATAATTAGAATCAGTGGTGGGTTTCAAAATTTTTTACTACCGGTTCTGTGGGTGTGGCTTGGTGGGCGTGACATGGAATGGCTTGGTGGGTATGGCAGGGGAAGGATATTGTAAAATGTCCATTCCCTCCCCACTCCAGGGAAGGTTACTGAAAAATCCCCATTTCCTCCCAATCAGCTTAGACTCGGGAGGCAGAGAATAGATGGGGGGCGGGGCTAGTCAGAGATGGTATTTACCAGTTCTCCGAACTACTCAAAATTTCCGCTACCGGTTCTCCAGAACTGGTCAGAACCTGCTGAAACCCACCTCTGGTTAGAATCTTATGGTTCTCAACACCAAACAAACAAACAAACAAACATATAAACAAAAGAAAACACCTGCCACCTGAGCAGGTACTGGGATTTTTGAACTTCATCTACTTCAAAGATGAAGTGCTTGTATGTAGCAAAATGAAAATATCAATTTCACAATTGTAATATTCTAAAACAACAACAACAACAATATAGGAAAGGAAGTGCATTTCAGATTTCATTATATTGAAGAGAAGACTGATTTGTTTTTCAGAGAAATCTGCTTTGGGATATAGTCCAAAAGTAAATTATACCCACATTTTAATGCATATTCCACATGGTTCCTTTAAAAGAAAACTAACAAAGAGAACTGTAGAGATCTGAAGAAGCTTCTTGGATGAGAAATGAAGCATCTTCAAAAAAAAAAAAAAAACCAAGGAAGCCTAGTTGCCTCCTGAAAAAGCACCTTTGGGACAACCATGACCTGGATGATGGAGAATCTCTACAGACTTTTAGCTATACAATTTGGGATGAACACCCTTTTAATGGTGTGAGAGTAGGAATGGATTTCCAGAGGAAAAATTGCAGACTACAGGAACCAGGAGCACCACTCAGGTGACCCTGAGGACACAGATAAACCTCCAAGTGCTTCAACGACCCCCTAAAAGGATGCAGATTACGAGCTGTCTGCAAGGAATATAAATCCTTCCATTTCCTATTATCCTGTCAGAGCTGAAGAAGCTTCTTGGATGAGAAGCAAAACATCTTAAAAAGAAAAACAAGAAAGTTCAATTGCCTCTGAAAAAGCACCTTTGGGACTAACAAAGAGATGTTCTTCTGAAATATTATTAAACACAATATGAACAATGGGAAATTGAAGAGATTTGATAACCTACAAACTGGACATTTTCTTCTGAGTTTTCCCTGTCACTTCTTATATCTTTCGATATTCTGCAAAATTGGACATTCAGTAACTAGGTTTTCTTTGATGGAGTTTCATAGCATTTCATATCTGATTCCACCTTTGCTTTCCAAGATTTAACATTCAGTATGTTCAGGTAATCTGTCGACAATGTTCTTAATTGCAACATAAGTATAAGCTTCTGCAACATCAATCTCTTTGATTGATTGACTTGTAAACTTTGATATTTAGATGAATATTCCCATAGAGATAAAAAACTGCTTTAATTATTTGTTGACATGATGTAGTTCAAATGTATAACTTAAGCAGAATGAATACATAAAATTGTCAGGCATTCATTGACACTGAATGGAAATAATGATTAAATAGATATTTGCTTTTTCCCAATAGTTATCTCTCCTCCCACTGAAGATGCCATACAACGGTCCATGCTATTCAAATCAGAACACATTTAATGCTTTCATTTTTGTTTGAAAGCTCCTAAACTCTTATGCTTCCTAAACAAAAAGCAATTATCAGTTCTTTGCTCAAATAGCATGTTATTTCTCCTTTCCAAAATGCATTGTACTGAAGCTGAAAGTCACAAATGCAATTAAACTTTGCAAAAGTGCTTAACATCAAATGTTAATGCTAATAAATTTGCAGAAAAACATATTTAATTACTATGTACTTGCCATGTAATTACAGAAACTGCTGTTCCATAGTAACATAAACATATTAAAACTAGCCAGACCAACAACTTTTTCTATACTTTTTCTTGTCTGTTCCTACTTTTAATTCAAATATCACAAAACCAGCATATGTAATATAACTGCCAACCATTGATGCTTTGCATTATTTAAATCCAGATTAAGGAACCTGGGATTCTCCAGATATTTTTGAGTTCAGCTTCAGCAGTTTTATCCAGCTTGGTTTATAGCTAGGAATTCTGGCTGTTTTCCAAAATACCCAGAATATCCCCCCCCCCCCCAACATACAGTTTACACTGACATACACAATGGGCATTAACACAAGAAAAACAAAGATAGACAAGAAAAAAAAGTATGCATTATTTAGATGTTTCTTTTAGCAAAAGAAAAAAAAGTTATGTGATGCTTTTGTTTTAAAGTAAACCTATTCCTAAAATTATTGATGAAAACATCAAACATTAGATGTAATCCTATGCTCACTTAGCAATATAATTCCATCATAACTTTCTCCTGATGCAGTAATTTAAGATAGGGTTACCAAATATGGCCTGAAAAGTCTTGGATGATCACTAGGAGGCAACAAAGAATTAGAATTAGAATTCTTTAGTAATGGTCCAGATTTTTGCAGTTAGACCTTGTAGCCATAACTTTTAAAATGTGGCTTCTAACTACTGAACATTTGTCATAGAAAGGACTCACTGTAATACTCCTCACTACATGTAGTCTCAACTTAAAACCACAATTGAGCCCACAATTTCTGTTCTTAAGTGAAACATTGGTTAAGTGAGTTTTGTCCCATTTTACGACTTTTCTTGCCATGGTGGTTAAGTGAACCACTGCAGTTGATAAGTTAGTAACCTGGTTGTTAAATGGACCTGGCTTCCCCACTGACTTTGCTTGTTGCAAAGGGTGATCATGTGACCTTGGGACACTGCAACCATCATTTATTTATTTATTTATTTTGTCGCATTTCTATGCCGCCCAATTCCCAAGGGACTCTGGGCGGCTTACAACAGAGAATAAAACAATGCAACAATATCCCATACAAAAGTTAAAAGAAAACATTAAAACATTAAAACATTGAAACGTTAAAACACATACACTCCAATTTGTGGCTGGGTCTTGCAAGATCACTATAACAAGATCAACCGCCCCAGGCCTGCCGGAAGAGCCAGGTCTTCACAGCTTTCCGGAAGGCCAATAGGGTGGGGGCGGTCTGGACTTCAGGATCATAAATACGAGTCAGTTGCCAAGCATCTGAATTTTGAACACATGATCATGGGGATGCTGCAACGGTCGTAACTGAAAAACGGTTATAAGTCACCTTTTTCAGTGCCATTGTAACTTTGAACAGTCACTAAATGAACTATTGTAAGTCGAGGACTACCTGTACAGAAAAATGGAATTCTCCAGTCCATTAAAATTAAAATAATATTTCCCCTGAAAGGGTGACCTGAAGCATAAGGACTTCAATTAAAAACAAAATCATTTTTTTTCCTGAAATGATTTTCCTTCTCCATTAAGAAGCAGGTTTGACTCACAAAATGACTTTTACGACAAGCTCATAAAAACGTAGCATCTAATTAAGTTCTATCATGACATTGAAAATGGTTAGTTCTGATTTTAGCTTTCCTCATTTGCTGTCCCCTCTTCCTCCCTACATTTAGAGGCCATTCTAGTCATCTGCTTCCTTCTTTTTCTGTGGAAAAAGTGATTTACTCCGTGCTTGACTCCAACTCTTGTCCCATTCCATATGTATTCTCTGAGAACACATGATGCAGTCACCTTGGTGAAGCTAAGCAGGTTTTTATCCATTGCATGGGTGTCAAACTCGATCGCGTCACATGACGTATCGTGATGCATTGTGACATTTTTTGCTTTTGCGGAGATGGGGTGGGTGTGGCCTGCACGTGACTCATCCAGACTGCAGGCCGCCAGTTTGACATCCCTGATCTGGTGCCTACCTGACACTCCGAGCAACGTAGTACCTTGTAAAAAGAAAAATGCTCCCCAGTGAATTTTAGCAGATTGGGATTTTCGATAGATTCTACTAGGAAGATAATATTCCAATCATTACAATTTCAATAATAACAACAAGAGCCTTCATTTCTGAACAGTAGAATAGTTTGTGCAAAAACAGATTATTAGCTATTGTAGCTATTTGTTCAAGGTATGATAAGGTGAGCTATTAATTTCTCAGAAATACGGCATTTAATTGGAAGCTTTGCTTTTTAAAAAGCCCACTTTAAAAAAAAAAGATTACAGCTCTAATTCTGTCATCATCTCCAGGCCATTGTTGCCAGAGCTTCTCAGCATCTATATTACAATGAGAGCAGCTTCCATTAAAAATTAAGACAATGCCTCCTTGTTTTAGAAAAGCTCTCTGTCAGCCCTAGAGGTCATCTTTTTCTTTGGATCTTCAGGGCTACCACACTTAGTGCTGTGGGAAACGGGGGGGGGGGGTTGCATGGAGTTGTAGAGATATCTAGCCATAATAACATTCTTTTCTCTGGGAGTCAAGGGAATTTTGCCTTTGCCCTGGAGTGGTGTGACTGGGATGCATCGCCAGTTGGGACAGTGCACCATGTGGACCATGTGATGGACATGTGGGTGCAGGGGAAGGGACTTGGGCTTTCTTTTGGGTGGAGACAACCTGGAAGCTTTCAGATTTGGGTTTTCTCAGATGTGCCAATATGACATCTAATAAAATGGAACTTTGAGGAACTTCTAGCCTCGGAGTCTTCTTTCGTTGGTGGTGTTACTTGGAACCCTGACACTCTCTGGAGCTCAAGGAGGAGACCTGAACATTCAGAGTTAGATTTTTTTTTTCTCAAAGCAACAAAGGCATGGAGTTGTTTTACAGATGTAGTTCAGAGTGCCTTGTCTTTTATTCAAACTAAAGCTGAAATAGAGTCCTTAGCGATTAGCACGAACCAGATGGAAATTGCTATCAGAAATTAAAAGCCTTTGTAGCCGTCAGAGCATAAACATTCTTCGTGCGAGAGAAGCTAAGTGAAGCAAGGCAGCTTTTCTTCATTATGGTACCAGAGAATATGCAACACATGACAATCCCCCTTTTCTACTCACCAACTCGGTTGTGATTGGGGCAAGGAAATAAGGGGAGAATGAAGAATGACTTGTGACAACCTGAGCATTAATGATGATAGTCCCAGCAGATGAACAGGAAATGGAAGCAGCTGTTGTGTTCAGATGAGAGAGAAGTGATGACTGGAAAAAACACACATGGGTATTTCATAAACCTGATGTTAGTCTTCCTGAAAAATAGAAAGCATATAGAAAGGCAAGCTGTCATGTTTGGACTTTTTTCTTTACAAGGTACACAGTGCTTCATGATAACATACAGATGTAAATCTGTCTTGCTTCTTCTTTTTAGGATAACAACTCTACTTCTTCATAGAACTGGAAATGCCATTCATTGGGAAACATCCTTGTTGACAGTCAGGAAAAACTGAACGGTATTTCTTTAAAAGATTTACAGAATCCTATGATGCATTGTAAAGAAAAAGAAAGCCATGAACATTAGCCACTATTAAAAAAATAAAATAAATAAATGTTTGGCTCAGAGTATATTACAGTTTCTATATTTTTTATTGTATATTGCCTGGGTTACTTATTAGTATATGTCTTAAATGCTTTGGTAATACACCAGGAGAACTAATTGAGTGAATTAGAAACATTATTACAACTGCAATTGATATACAATATAATTAGGGAAGGAGAAGCAGATGATTATTCTTCACTGGTCAAACCACTTTCTATCAGAAGCTAGTTCGACCAGGGATGACAATCTTGAATCTTTGATCTGAATATACATGTGCATCAGTGGTGGGTTCCTCCCGGTTGGGCCAGGTTCGGCCGAGCCGGTAGCAATGATGATATGATGTCACCCAACCGGTTCTCTTTGTTTGGGAGATGGATCCTCCCGCCCCCTCCCCCACGTTATTCTTACCTTTTATTTGGGCCCGCCCCCAATCTATTTGCTGCCTCCCGAGTCCCAGCTGTTCGGCTAGAAGGAAAAAAACTGTTTAAACTCTTGCCGCAGGGCTTCAAAGGACCGCCCTACAGCTGATCAGTGTTAAAAGGCAGTGTGGTGGTAGACCAGTGCGCTTGAAAAACAAATGGTGCCTCCAAGAACAAATGGGTAGACCGGAATGCTCCAAGAACAAATGGGTAAATCGGTACAGCTCTGCAAGCAGTTAAAAGCATGGTAGACCAGTACCTCTAAATCCTAAAGAATTGTCACATGACCATCAAACCACACCCACAAAATAAGCCACGCCCAGAGAACCAGTGGTAAAAAAAAAATTAACCCACCCCTGATGTGCATAGGTATCATTTTTTTTAAAAAAATGGTAGCAATTCTTAAATTTCTTTGCATACCTTTAAGATGACACATTCATCATAAGCTTTTAGGAAGTTCACATCACTCCATAGCTGCTTAGCAGAGCCAACCTTTTAGAAAAGTAAATATAGTTGCAGGTTTTCAAATGGGTTCACTGTAAGAAACTACTTTACCCAGAAAAATAAAACATTTCAATTTCTTATTTGCGTATTGATGCAATCAGAATTCATTGCGTAAATTAGGGCCATATCAGAGGTTGCTGGCACTGATATATACAGTGCTATATTTATAGTATTTTTTTTTACATATAAAAACTTTATTGTGAAAGTATTTACACAGCTGGGGTATTTAATTTCTTCATGTTATAGTGGCAGCTTTCTTACAAAAATACTAGACTGTTTTGGTTAAGTTAACACCTCATGTGAGCCTTAGAATTTCTTATGCAGTGCAAGGTCATAGCATGTGATCTAACAATGTAAAGTATATCTGCTTATTAAAGCATGCAAGAAAGGAACAGTTTAAGGTTAATTTTCTTTTCAACAACTATTATATCATGGCTTTTTATTTTATAAGAACCTTGGTAGCTAACTAACTATATATATATATATATATATATATATATATATATATATATATATAT
>WNWU01000053.1:3612401-3629121 GCA_012654045.1 Ptyas mucosa | reverse complement strand
AAACTTTATCTTAATACCCTTTATGTACCAAGTTGTTTCCCTTAAATACTTCTATATAATGCATTTTCTAAGAAATGACAGCACACTGATTTGATCTTTTAACTTTGTGGGAGAAAATAGCAGATCAGCACATTACTTTGGGTGGGGGGTGTTAAAACTCCATAAAAATGTTGGAGTTTTACAAGAATACAGCTAAAAACAATACTGTGCTAAAGGGTAAATGACCAAGTAGTTAATGTTCTTGCTATGCCGTAAGCAACCACATAAATTGAGAATACTTATAAATTACTTTTCTTTCTTCAAAACCAATCTTTCTTTCTTTCTTTCTTTCTTTCTTTCTTTCTTTCTTTCTTTCTTTCTTTCTTTCTTTCTTTCTTTCTTGCTTATCTACCTTTTCCCTTTCTTTTATCACATTTCCCTTCATGAAAGTGAAGGGAAGGGAAAAAAGATATTCTATATTCTCCAGCAAGGTGGAAGAATTACATCAGTCCTTCAGGACTCATATGTTGTTTGGACCTGATACAATAAGAACATTTCTTTCAATGCTTGTCTTAAAATGTCCCAGTTGATAGCTTTGTGACAGGAAACTATAGGAAGGAGGGGACTTCTTGGAGGTAGCCTCCAAAATTTATGCAACAGGTACATCTATTATTTTGATAGGTGTCATTTCAGGACCAATGATTACCTTTTAAATACATTTTCCAATTATGTCTGACAAGTGGTACTTTTAATGTAATTCTTTAATGTTGTCTTGTTAATGAAATGTCTATTGTTTTACATCATTCTCAGTTTTCTTGAGAATTTTACTTAGAGAGTATTTGGGTTTTCAAGTGGCTTACACAGATTAATATAGGAGTGCTCGTAGGAATCACATTTGCTAACTTTCCATGCTCAAAATCTATTTTGCAGGTGAAACCTTAGAAACACCCAGAAAATGATTCTCGACAAACTGAGATTTAAAAAGCACATTATACTATATATACAAAGCCTTAGTAAGATCACACTTGAAATACTGTATCCAGTTCTAGTCACCACAACATAAAAAGATGTTGAGGAATATCTTTTCCTCTACACTCTGGAAAGAGTGCAGAGAAGAGCAAGAAGAAAAATTAGGAGGCTGGAGGCTAAAAGATGAAGAGTGTTGGGTATGTCTAGTCTAATGAAAAGAACTAGGGGAGACAAGATAGCAGTGTTCCAATATTTGAGGGGCTCCTATAAAGCCAAGGGGGTCAAACTATTTTCCAAAGCACCAAAAGGCAAGACAAGAAACAACGGATGGGAACTAATCAAGGAGAGAAGCAACCTAGAAATAAGGAGAACATTCCTAATAATTTCAGCAATCAACCAATGGAATAGCTTGCCTTCAGAAATTGTGGATGCTCCATCGCTGGAAGCTTTCAAAAAGGGAACAGACAACCATTTGTTTGAAATGATACAGGGTCTCCTGCTTGAGCAGTGAGTTGGGTTGGACTAGGTCTATTATAGTATGTTCTATGTTCATTTCTCCTTAGCTAAGTTACTATACTGATATCCATGAGACATGATACATTAGACTACAAATACTATCATCTCCAGACATTTAACATATTTAATGTAGAATGACTTTGCAAAGTATGCAACTTTGCAAACTGTCTACATAGCTAGCTGGTCCAGCAGGTCCAGTCCAGTTCTTTTAATATGATTTTATTTGTGGTTGCTAAAAGTAGCATATTTGTTCATTGGATTTCAAGTACAGAAATTGTGATTAAACTGTCCCTCTAAAAGATGTTACTCATGTTTTACTGCAAATTGGAACTGATTCCTTCTGGATCCTTTTTAAAGAAGTTGGCGTAAGGGTATATATGTGAAATATACAAAATTTAGTTATTTAATAAATGTCTTGAACATTCCTCTTGGATGAATGCATGTTTAACTTCTCAACAATGAGACTGTGCTCAATATAAGTCACTCTTTTGAAAGGGAACTGCTTCTGTTTGTTATTATTTTCTCTGAATGGTTTCTTTAGCACAGTAAAAGCCTGCCTTAATTTCCAATATATTTGAAATATAATACATAATGCTACAGAGTATAGTAAATGTAAAATCATGAAAATATAGCTGTTATGAATTTTTAAAGCAATTTCCTTGATGTACTTTTCCCAGAGAATACAGTTAAAGTAAATATACTGAGAAACCTTTTTTTAAAAGCAAATTTTCTTGATACCATTTGTAACACCAACTCCCCAGGTATAGGTTTTCCCAACATAAATTACCCAACCACTCCTTCTACAGCTTTCTACTTTTTTTCCCCAACACATCCCTAAATTATCTAGATATTTTATGCAGCTGCTCCTTTTCATATTTTCAGAAACTATTTTTTTTCACATTTATCCCTAAATTATTCCATTTTTTAGGATGTATTTTAAAATTCATTTTGTATTTTCTTTTTGTATTTGTAGATTTTGTATTTTGTTGTCTTTTCAGATACATTCCATAAAGACTTTTAAAAAATAATAATAATAAAGAAAAGATGTCTATATTATCATCATAAGCATGATGAAGTCCCTTTTTGTGGATTTCACAAATCATTGTTTGCAGGACTTCATGACTGATTTCTTTTCTTTTGTACATACAGCTGGAAAATGGCTTGTTAAAAAATAAAAGATTAGGATATAATTTATATCATTTTTTCTCAAACTGGGCAACATCTGGATATGTGGACTTCCACTTCTGGAATTCTTGGTAATAATAGCTGTGGGAGTCTGGGAGTGAGAAGTTCACAAATTTGAAAGTTGTCCTTAGGAAAGACTGATTTACATGATGTAGGAGGAAAGAGAAGGATTGGAAAGAAGAATGGGAAGTTGCATAAATAAATTAACTGAAGGAGGAACTCAAGAATAGAAATCAGGAAATGAAACTGGGAAAAAAATAACAGCATTAGCTTGGAGAAGAAAGTGCCATCTTCATTTTTCATAGTTCCTGGAAACGTATCTTCCCAGAGACTGAGACTAACCAACTTCTCTTTGAAGCAAAGCTTAAAAACCAGTCTGTTTTCTTAGGTCTTGGCCTAGGGTGTATGAGATTGGTTTTGCATATTTACTTACAAGTATTCATTCATTCGTTCATTCATTCATTCATTCATTCATTCATTCATTCATTCATTCATACTGTATGGATACTATTCTCCACAAGTGACTAGTTTATTTCTATTTCCTCATTTTTTTTGCAGGGGGAGGAGACCACTGAAGTAAAGACAAGGATAGATAAAGCTCGAACCACATTCTTCAAAATGAAAAAGGTCTTCTGCCATCACAACATAAGCCTAAGATTGAAAATCAGGCTCGTCAGATGTTACATCTTTTCTATCCTGCTCTACACAGTAGAAACTTGGTCTCTGACAGAAACCTACTAGAAGAGACTAGAAGCATTTGAAATGTGCATTTGCAGATGACTGTTACGTGTAAGCTGGGTTGACAAAATCAGAAATGAGGAGGTGATAAGGTGCCTGGGAAAGCCAACAGAAATCATCAAAACCATTAAAAAATGAAAGTTAGAATATTTCGGACATGTGATGCGACACCCAGAAAAATATGGCATACTTCACGTAATCCTCCAGAGAAACATTGAAGGCAAATGAGGTCCATGGCTTCAAAATCTAAGGGACTGGTTTGGAGAAAATTCAGCAGTACTTTTTTGTGTGGCTGTTAATAAAAATAGGATAACTAACATGTTGCCAACGTCCGATTCTGGATATGGAGGAGGAGGAGGAGAAGGAGGAGGAGGAGGAGAAGGAAGAGGTGGTTTATGGTATTGAGGTGTTGTTTTTTTCACTTGCTATATTGCCCAGAGTTGGCATTTCTGGAATTCTGGAAAGTTATAAATCAGTGCAGAGAGTATTTGGATGACATTACAGATAATTATGTATCTGTACCTCTCTTCTTCAGCTTTCCTTTTCTCAGAAGCCTTCAAGAGCCGGTATTGATGCTGTAAAGCCCCAAATGTCATTATCAGAGAAGGCCTTTATCAGCTTCAGCACATTCAAATCCTTGTTTGTTAGACTCCTGCAATTTACTCTTTGTCAGTCTTTGCAGCTATTTTGAAATTTGCAGTCTCACCCAGAGTTATTAATAGATAATGGCATATAAACCGTGTAAAGAAAGGAAGAAATGCACAGAAGTAGTAGCATTGTGAAGAACTTATAAATCCTTATGAATTAAGTTAAAGATTAATCTAGCTATATTCACACACTAGAACCAACCAAGAATGAAAGGGTCCCTGAGGATTCTTCTAGTAAGACGTTATGAAGATCACATTTAGAAATATATGCGATCTTGCAAGAGAAACATGTTGAAGACCAGAATCCAGAGGGAGAAGAGATGGGTCCAATTAAAAGAATGGTAAAACCTAGCATGTTTGAAGAACTATCAAGAATGTTAACTTTTTTTTTCATTTATGACATTATATTAATAAATATGCCCTTATTCATACCACATCCTAGCATATTTTTGTACTGGCAATTAAAAATAAGCATATTTATTTTTCTCATTGATTTTACTTTTTTTTCTCTCTTCTAGCACCACTTTCTCTCTCCACCTCCATCAAAAAGCTCACTTTGCTTATAATTTCCTTCCCCACATCCATGTTCTCCCACCTTCTCCTGTAATAGCAGCACTTTAAACTTTTTAAATGTTACTTTTCTTCACATCTATCTTCTTTCATCTTCTCCAATCAGAATTTCATTTCACATATAATTTTCCTCCTATCTACCTACTCCAATAATAATGTTTCCAAAAAAAATATCTAAAAGTTTTCTATTTTCCATTAATTTTTTATCTCCCTAGCCTAGTCCACTTCCTCCTACCTTCTCCATTAAGACACACTTTCTCTCCCCCCCCCCCCGACTAATTTTGTAGGTGTTTTATTCTGCATTACAAGATTTTAATAGACATACTGTGACTATCCCCAGAATGTAGAAGATAGACTGTTTGCTGGTGGACACTTCAGGGTACCTCTGAAGGACAAGGAAAGAAGAATTAGGAGCAGTAGTATCACTACCACCACTACATGCAGTGTGATAGTGCGGTGGTTAGAATGAAGTATTGCAAGCTAATTCTGCCAACTGCCAGCAGTTCAATCCTGACTGGTTCAAAGATGACTCACTGTTCCATCCTTCCAAGGTCAATAAAATGAGGATTCAGATTGTTGGGGCAATATGCTGATTCTGTAAATCACTTAGAGAGGGCTATAAAGCTCTATGAAGTATATAAGGTATATAAGCACTGTAAAGCACTGTGAAGTGGTATATAGGGCTATTGCTATTCTCTGAGACTGAATTCAATTCCTGATAATTAGTTACTATAGTTTTCTTGGAGGTGGTTTACTACCACATTTTTCTTTGAATTTTTTTTTAACTTCCCAGGGTAGTTAACAGTTTTGACATTTTTAGTGTGAGTGTATCAAAGTACTAACTAGACCAGGAATGGGCAATTGTGGCTCTTTTACAACCTGTGGACTTCAACTTCCAGAATTCTTGAGACAACTTGGCTGTCCAATCTTGTTTAGTTTGTAAAATCAGTTAAATTCAGTTAGATATTGCCACCTAGTAAATCTATCTACCTGGTTTTCCCGAAAATAAGACATCCCCTGATAATAAGCCCAATTGGGCTTTTGAGTGCATGCGCTCAAATAAGCCTCCCCCCGAAAATAAGCCTTCCCTGAAAATATTTAAGCAGAGCTGGAAATCTGGGAAGATGGGAAGAGGAGCCCCATCTTTCTCCATGCACCCCAAAATAATCATACCTCCCTGAAAATAAGGCCAAGTGCTTATTTTGGGGTTCGAAAAATGTAAGACAGGGTCTTATTTGGGGGGAAAACACAGTACTGTGGTAAATTATAGTTGTTAGAATGTCTGCTCAACAGTTAAGACAAAGAGTGGTTGGAGGTATACACAACCTTTTATATTCTCAAATGCAATTTCATAAACAACATTTCTCATTGTCTGCATGAGAAGTTAAAACACACCTCATGATGCTGCTGAAAATTGAAATTAATCATATCATTCTAGTAGGTTGATGATTCCTGTGTATTTACTAAGCTTTGATTTCAATCAAATTGAGATGAATTAAAGTTTATTTATATATTCTGCACCTGTGTAAACTGCATGTGTAACATGGCTAATTGGCTGATTTCCAGCATACTTTACATATTCTTGGCTGTTCTGAAGATAGGAGGCCCACATTTGTAATGTTCATGTAGGGAATGATTTTACTCTATCTCATTCAATTACTTTTTTGTGAAAAGGGCTCATTTGCAAAGCCTGTTTCTGAAATTAAACAACGGCATGATCATAGCATACATACATTTTTGTATGGTTTGACAGCTGCAATTTTCATCTGCAACACCATGCTGATTTGTTTACTAGGGTAAACAAAATGCATAAAGTAATGACCAGGCAAAAAATAAAAATAAAACATCATTCCCGATGTGTGATTTCAGAATGCAGAGGTCATAATATATAATTACTAAGGTTGAACAGTTTGTAACTGTGACGGAAAGACTATTTGATTGAATTTCTGAATCAAACTGATTTTCTGAATAAAATAATTTGGCTGAATGTTTGGACTAAATTGGATGCCTCTGATTCTCTGAACTGATTCTAATCAAATTCTAAGTGGACTCAATACATTTTCCCCTAAAGGTTACATGTATCTTTACATAATTAATACAATAAAGTTTAAAGATGCCTACTGATCATCTATCCAGTTGTTAGAGAACATTTTTGCCACAAGAAGCATGCAGAGAATGAACAGTATGTAACTGTCTGATTAACCTACTCGAAGGCACATAGATCCATAATTCTACAGTTCCTACATGTCATGATCTTGAATAAAACTGTCTGCTAATTAAAAAAAAAACCTAAGGATCAGCAAATTAAACAGCACAGGTTTCCATTGGGACTAGACATTTGAAAGAAGAGGTAAATTAACAGGACAGAATTGCAGGAGCATCTGGCTGAAAGCATGCCTTAAATTTTGAAAATGGAAAAGAAAAAAAAAATGAGTGAGAAATATGCATAGAATAAGAGACCGGATCACAAATGTGCTCATCGTTAGCTTTCTGTGTGAAAGTATATCCATAGCAATCATTTAATCATTTCCAGACTTGACGATCATCGTGGTAAGTAGTAAAAAAAAAGGCAAAAGCATGAAAGAATCAATAAATGAAATGAATACAATAAAAAAAAAAGAAAACACACATAGACACATATAGAGAGAAAATTGATTACCACAGCAATTAGAAAGCTGGAAAGTTTGAATTCTTTAAATCCCAAAGTATTTTGTAAAGTTAAATGAAAGAGCAACTACAGATTTTCAGGTTCAAAGGTAAACAGCCAATATAAAGTCAGATCTGGTTGTTCAGTTCAGTTGTTAATGAAAATCAATATATAATATCATGTTAAAATGAAAAGAATCATATCTTGCTATCATGTCTAATTTTAGATAAAGCTGGAAGTTCTAACTCTATGTTAATTGTTATGACAATCCAGTTGTGTCAATCATGTCAGATTGTGGGAAGTGCTCAGAAAAATGAGAATGCTAGAACACCTCATTGACCTCATGAGAAATTTATATACAGGTCAGGAAGCCATTGTATGGAAGAACATAGTTCAAGGAGTGTGACATGACTGCATAGTCCTCCCCTTATTTATTCAACCAATATGCTGAAAATATATAAAGGGAACCTTTATGATTATCTGAATAAAATAAAATAAGACATTTCAAAATAAATGTTTAAAAAGTGGGGGAAGAAACACCTATGCTGTGCTGATAACATTACCCTGATAGCTGAAAATTCAAAGGATGTGCAAGCTTTAAGAGCTAAATTTAAATGCAAACAAGACCAATGACCAAAAAGTAATAAAACCAGCCTTAGAATTAACAGTTAAGATATTGAATGGTGGATAGTCTTTTATCAACAGTAAAGAATCAAATAATCAAGAAATACACTGCAGAGTAGCACTCAGCAGAGCAAGCATGAAGGTTTTGGGGGGGGATATGAAAATGCAATGATGTGTGTATACCTAGAAAGATCAGAATTGTATAAGCTATGGTATTCCTTGTGACACTCTATGGCAGAGGTGTCAAACGCATGGCCCGTGGGCCGGATGTGTCACATGCTGGCCATGCCTACCCTCGGTTTAGCGAAGGGGAAAAAAGTCCTGATACGTCATGTGATGATGACATGATGACATGATGACGTGAATTTGACACCCCTGCTCTATGGAAATGAAAGTTGGACTTTGAAGAAGATAGGGAGAATATTAACCCTTTGATATTTAGTCTGGGTGAAGATTCCTGAAAATACTGTAGACAGCCAAGGAAACAAACTGTTAGATCATTGAACAATTAATCCAGAGGTCTCATTCGTGCAAATGACTGCTTAAATTATCCCACTTCAGTTTCATTATCATCCACTCTGTCTGGAAAAGGATGTAATGCTGAAAAAGTAACAGGAAAGAAATGAATTGTAAGGTGGATGGACTCAGGTACAATAACAAGGAATACACTGCAGGATCCAATCTGGGTTTGGTCACCAAGATCAGAAGTCTTCCAAACTTTCGGACTTATGCTGGAGCTCATCCTCAGGGAATTCCTTTCTAGTAGAGTGTAAGCTTTGGGCTATTCTGTGTGTGGTAGTTATATGGTGTCTGGTTGTATATGGCTTTTAGTAGTTGATTGGGAGCTGTTTCCCAGGCTTCAATCACTTCCCTGGCTGTTTTTGTCCCTGCTCATCCAACAATCTTAGAAGCTGCAAAATTGAATGTATGTCCTAGTTCACTGCAATGTGCGGCTACCAATGAGATTGGGTTTCCTTGTTTGACAGTTCTTGTTCTTGCAATCTGGTAGTTAGCTTCCTTCCCATATGTCCTACATAGTCACAGGGGCAACCCATGCAAGGGATCCAATAGATTACATTGAAAGAATCTCCTAACTCCAAGCTACCTTTACACTGTGCAACGATTTGAAAGAACAAGTTAGGGATGGATCATCATAAAGAAAATATATTGACATGGTCATTAGGAGTCAAAAATAACGGTTACACATAATCAATCAAAAAGCTGATAAATTATCAAACAGCAAAAATTTCAATGAAATAAGCATATTCAGCTTGAAAAAGAAAATATAAAATGATTTTTTTGAAGGATGTGATGCTGTGGGTGATCAGCATGATACAAAGAATATCTTGGTGTGGACCTATTCTTTTTCAACTTGTCATCTCCCAAAATACCTTAATTACAATGTATCATAATTCATCCTTACAATTATGACATCTGTTAAAGTGATTCACCCGAAATGCTCTAATTTTGATTAGTTCAGGAAACTTTGTATTAGACTGTTAAAGACTTTCTACGGAGAAGGAGGAGGACAAAGAGGTGGTGGTGGTGGTGGTGGTGGTGGTGGTGGTGGAGGAGGAGGAGGAGGAGGAGGAGGAGGAGGAGGAGGAGGAGGAGGAGGAGCTAAGAAAATAGAGAAATTTAATACTTTAACAAAAAAAAAATGTAAAAATTGACTATCTTGTCTGCATAGATAGTTTTGAACAGTTTGGCCATATGACCAGAGGCAAAGGCTTTGGCAGAAAAACAACAACAGGAATAAAAACAAAATCAAAGTAAGCAAGCAATTCTGGTAACATATAAAAAGGCTATATATTTAACTTTGCATTTACGTATTTTCTATTTAGTAGGATCTTGAATAATTTTAGAGAAATATGGAGCATTTTTGCAAAGTATAGTATCCAAGTTACTATGTAGGGCAATGACAAAATGATGGGCAAGAACAATTGTCATTATCTAATCCTTCAATGGAAATATATTTTTTATTTATCTAACAGTGAGACACATGGTATCTCTAACGTCAGTGATATAATCAGCTAGTCAAAAAATAATATAGAAGCTAGATGTAATTGCTTAGCAGCTGCAAACTTATATACTAAAAGTTCAAAACTCCAATTAATACTGTAGTCAAAATGTTATTTGTATAGATCTCCTGCCAGGGTGCTAGAATATAGGTGCTCTAAGAGACATTGTTGCACTATTTCGAGGCATAAGGCTTTGTTACAGTGATTCCTAGTGACTTTTAGTGACCTCCAAATGTCTAATGTTTATTTGAAAATTCCAGTTAAAGAAAAGTCTTCCATTTTACCAGCAGTCTCAAATCATAGAGCTGTATGATTCTCATATGCATCCCTAACTACTGAACTCTTGCATCATTAAGTATCTGTATGAAATCAACTGGCAAATGGTATTCTCAGGTGTTTGAATGGTTGTGTGTGTGTGTGTGTTTTTTTTTTTTTGTGTGTGTGTGTGTGTGTGTGCCCGCATTACTTAACAATATTAAAAGTCATACGTAAGTATACAGTGGAAATTTGGTTTCTTTCTTTGTGGTGCAGTAAACACTTTTTTCCCTTCCTTTTCTGGAACTGTCAATGTGGTTCCCATACTTGTAGCAGCTTGACAGTGACACTTCTGACAGATGCCTCAAGCATTCCAACTTGTCCTCTGCAGTGACAACACATTTCTATTGGTTGCACTTTCGCTTTTGCAGGAATTTGTCATTATTTCTATTCCGTCTTCTCTCAGCTTCGGCTGCTAGCGGAGCCCTTAAGATGGGATGTGCATTATGGCAGCAAATGCTAAACAATAACACTAATTTGAACCATAGACTAACCTCAAAACCATCAGATTTTGATGGATGGTTTTGGACTGTCTCATGTCCATCCACGTATTTTTGTTTTTTTAAAAAAGGCAAGTCCCAGATTCAAAGCCATTGCATCAGAATTACTTGCTAATGAGAAAAAGAAATCCAGACTCTTTTTAAACATTTTTTTCAATATTTAAATGAAAATATTTGGTGCCCCAGATTAGCAGTGTGGTGGCCTGATGGTGAAGACCCTCACATCTCACTGTGAAGGTTGAGAGTGCAATTCTAGATAGTTGTTTCTCTCTTAGGGCACAGAAAAAAAAAATCTGCTGCAAACTCCATGTGGGCATCAGGGAGGGCATCCGGCCAGTAAACACTCAGCTCCACCCAGTCACCCTGACTCTACCTTAAATTAAGGGACTATAAGGTTGTAAAAAGAAAAAAAAATGATGCCACACATTAGTTTCCAGAATATAGCAGATACTTAGTTCTCACCAGAGGTGGGATTCACTTACTTTCCCTACCGGTTTGCAAGTGTGAGCGCCCACCTCTGCCCATGCGCACAGCCTTCTGCGCATGCACAGTAGTCACACATTACATCCAGGTGGGTGGGCGGAGCCTCCCACAGTTGGCTCTACCAGTTCGTGCAATCTGGAGAGAACCGGCTGAATCTCACCACTGGTTCTCACTCTAGAAATACAGCATCCACCCTTGTGAGAATGACATGATTTGAACCAAATGACAAGCAGTTTTGAAAGTTTGTTCTTGAATCGACTATTGGTAACTTAAGAAAAGAATATCCCTAATGTATTCACCTGTTCTATTCAAGGGTCTCTCCTCCTGGTCCATCCTGAACAACAAGTGATGGAATGTGGTGGAATAGAACTTCATCCACATGGCAAAACAAGATTTAATTTTACTAGCTCTTTTTTATATATACGCAAAATTAAAATGAATGAATGAAAACTATCTCTATATTACTAACCATGTAATTGAAACAAGTGATCAGTATCATTGATACAATGGAGAGGATGAGGGTGGAATTACATGAAGCAGCTGTCCAGTTTTGCTTCCATGTTCTTTTTGAAGCACATTTATTGAACCAGATAACTTTGGGGATGTCTTTGAATATTCACAATTGTGTAAAATCAATACCTGGCCCTACCTGCTTCAACCTCCAAGACACAACATTGCCTTTGCTTGCTTTTAAAGCTATATGCTAGTAGCAGGGGCAGAGAGGAAGTGGCTGCTGAAAGTGATTCTCGTTTGTCAGGGGCCCAATCAGCAGAAGTGAAAAAGATTATTTAAAATTAGAGGGTAGTATTTCCTCCCCTCTTTCATGTGACTCAGAGCTGTGGAGGAAATCATGAATCTGAATGATTATCTTATTCCTTCAGGGCCTTGTAGTTGGATTGACACGAGATCTTTATGAAGCTGTACCATCAGAAAAATAGCTGTGAGGAAAGAAGAAAAGTGTCAGCCTGCCTTTTCTGCAGACCCACATACGTGTGATGGACTGATAAGCCTCTTCATTAATATCCAATGTTTGGTTGGGCTTGCAATGAATGGGCAATTGCTTTCTACCTAAGATAATAGTGAAAGGCCGCCCATTATCTTTTCATTGCCCTTAACGACCGCTTATGCCCTTAATATTCTGTGGCCCCTTTATGACAGAAAAGAAACTAATCAGAAAAGTAACCTCTCTGGTATTAGTGGACAGAAGGCATAATGATGAGTTGGGAAGAGAAATGAATCATAATCACTCTTCATTGGATAATATCTTCCACTGAAGTCTAATAGTCCATTTCATGTTAAAAGGTTATTTCCAGATACGGGGGAGAGGGGAGGGAAGTGCATTCTAATGAGCAGTGATGAGACTCACCTCATTAATGACCTTAGCAGATGAAACTTATATTTCAAGTTGAATTGTTATCATGAGAGATTGATTAAATTGATTCAAATTGCACCTGGTTATAATGGCAATTTGAAACACTTTTTTGGTGAATGGCGTGAACAAATTATGCAGTAAGAATATCTTTAAAAATACAGTTGTTTAATTCTGGAACAAATCTTCCTCTTCCTCCTCTTCTTCCTCCTCCTTTTCCTCCTCCCTCCTTCTCCTCCTCCTCTTCCTCCTCCCCCCTCCTCCTCCTTTTCCTCATTGCCATACAAAAGTGTAAAATATTACTGTGCAAACCTTCTCTAAGGAAAATCACATCATCTGACAGTGTACAGTTTTTGGCTTTAGCTTATTTTTTTTTCTTGCTGATCATTTTTCTTTCAATCACCCTATTTTTTTTTTCAAGTTCAAAAGCCTTAACCGCTCTCATCAGCAACACTCGCCCCCACTTTGCCAAATGTAATCTGTTGGGAACATATGAAAGCCCTAAGGTGAAGGGAAAGATTCCCATCAGGATGTACTTAGACACTGGCATTAGTCTACATCTCAGCAGGAGCCTGCATTGTCTGTGAAATTCCCGAGCCCTTGCAATTTCAAAGACCTCAACAGTGGCAGATGCAGCCTTCACATAAAGCATCAATTTATAGAAATAGCACACCCATCTAAACACCACCTAGCTATCAGCAATGTGAATTCTCAAACCATTCAAATGGGTTCAGAAACATTTTGTATGTTATAAAAAGCAAAGCTGGGGGTGGGGCAGATTGGCTGACTCAGATCTCTGTTTTCCACTGTTCTATATATAAAAAAAAATGACTTCACTTCACACAAGAGCGAGATATACATTTTACCCAGAAATAGAGAGGAAAGAATGGACAAATGACTTGAATAATCAGTTTTGCAGCACTATTGCATTTAGTTCTCAGTCAGCGACATCCACAAATATTAATACTGTTAATCCTTTTGCTATGATAGAGATATTCAAGCATGAAAAACAGAAGTAAGATTTAATAGAAATCCTAAAAAAAAAAAGATATCCCCCTATCAATTGTGTAGCAAAACATAATATTGATCTGACTTCATCTGATGGATTCACATTTTGGTGGAGAAGTGATGACCACAAAATGGGATCAGTCATTTTTCTTAATGCTAAACTAAATTTATTACAAGTTTTTTTGCCACTAGCATTTTGAAAATCTGTGTGCTTCATTGCTTTCAGCATAGGACTATATCTAAGAATTGTCTTGGACCTGCCAGGGATATGTCATCAGGAATAATTGTGTCAAAACTAAAATCTGATCCTTTGGATCCCAGTATTAAACTTGCACTGCTATTATAGTAAGACCACTGTCTAACCAACTTCAGTCAAATTCTTAGCTACTTTTTTCCCCCTTGACAAGAATAGTCTATCCAATGTTATCCACAACTGAAATGTAAAACTAATCTTATGTTTAGGATAATGTAAAGCACTGTCTCTGAAAATATCTTGCACTTGATCTGGAAGTTGCAATTAATCCATAAATTGTCAAGCAGATATGATGATTTCTCTGCCTCCCCTGCATTCTTTAATCCCATTAAGTTTATTGACATTTTAACATTTATTTATTTAAATGACTTCTATAGCTATCCATCTTACTAAGTAATTCTAGGTGGCACAAGAGAGTTAAAACCACAACCAAACTAAAACCCAGTGACATAATTTACATAATTTACAAATCAACACCAAGTACAAATATACAGTTGTGATCAAAATTATTCAACCCCCAATGCTGTAAAGGGGTTTAGGGACTATAGTGTACATTTGTAATTGTATTCAGAATGAAATCCTACAAGGACGTTTTACAGAACCAAATGCAACTAAAATGACATCAATTGTTTTTGTAATACAGTAGTAAATGTTTCTTTTGTGGTTTCTTCATTGACACAATTATTCAACCCCTTAAAGACTACCACTCTGGAGAACAGAGGTTCATTCAGGTGTTTTCGATCAGGTATTGAAAACACCTGTGGATGTCACCGAGCAGCAATCAAGCATAATAAGCACCAATTAGGCAGCTTTAAAATGACTGTGATACTCAGCTCCTTCTAGACATTTACTGGTGTGGTTACAAACATGGTGAAGGCAAGAGAATGGTCCAGGAAGACAAGAGAAGAGGTGATTTCTCTTCACAGGAAGGGCAATGGCTATAAGAAGATTGCAAAGATGTTAAACATATCAAGAGACACCATAGGAAGCATCATTCACAAATTCAAAGCAAAGGGCACTGTTGAAACGCTACCTGGTCGTGGCAGAAAGAAGATGCTGACTTCGACTGCTGTGCCCTACCTGAAGCATAGAGTGGAGAAAAGTCCCCGTGTGACTGCTGAGGAACTGAGAAAAGATTTGTCAGATGTGGGTACTGAAGTTTCAGCTCAGACAATAAGGCGCACACTGCGTAATGAAGGCCTCCATGCCAGAACTCCCAGGCGCACTCCCTTGCTGTCTCCAAAGAATAAGAAGAGTCGACTGCAGTATGCCAAAAGTAATGTGGACAAACCACAAAAGTTGTGGGATAGTGTTCTGTGGACTGATGAAACAAAATTAGAACTGTTTGGGCCCATGGATCAACGCTATGTTTGGAGGAGGAAGAACAAGGCCTATGAAGAAAAGAACACCTTGCCTACTGTGAAGCATGGTGGAGGGTTAATCATGCTTTGGGGCTGTTTTGCTTCTGCAGGTACAGGGAAGCTTCAGCGTGTGCAAGGTACCATGAATTCTCTTCAGTACCAGGAGATATTGGATGAAAATGTGATGCAGTCCGTCACAAACCTGACGCTTGGGAGACGTTGGACCTTTCAACAGGACAATGATCCCAAGCATACCTCCAAGTCCACTAGAGCATGGTTGCAGAGGAAAGGCTGGAACATTTTGGAGTGGCCATCGCAGTCACCAGACTTAAATCCGATTGAGAACCTCTGGTGGGACTTAAAGAAAGCAGTTGCAGTGCGCAAGCCTAAGAATGTGACTGAACTGGAGGCTTTTGCCCATGAAGAATGGGCGAAGATACCCGTAGATCACTGCAAGACACTTGTGTCAAGCTATGCTTCACGTTTAAAAGCTGTTATAACTGTAAAAGGATGTTGTACTAAGTACTAAGATTGAATGTCACTTGGGGGTTGAATAAAACTGATAATGATGTGAGCACAGAAACGACATTTGTGGTTATTTCATTATAAATGTTATGTTATATTTGTCTGACCTACAAGTGCCTCTTTGATGTAAATGTAAGCAAGATGACTGAATGATCAAAATCAATGTCAAACTGGCCAAAACACTCAATTTCAGTGGGGGTTGAATAATTTTGATCACAACTGTACATCTAAAACGCATTGTCAGGGCTAAAAGTCATTTTATGTCCAGTCCATGAAGATAAGAACCAGAGAAACCAATTAGCTTAATTTCCTGACCCAAATGCCTAAGGAAACATCCATGTTTGTAACATCTTTGAAAGACCTTCCAGTTCTCTGGGGAGATGCTATTGCATAGGGTAGGCACTGAAACAGAGAAGACATGATTTCTAGGCCCCACAAAATAGTATTTCATAAAAGAAGGGACTTATGCCAACCCATAGTTCTGATGGGGTAGGTAGTCCCATAAATAACCTGTTCCTGTGCCTTTTAGGGCTGCATAGATCACAACCAGCACCTTGAATTGCATGTGGAATCCTCCAGAAAGTCAATGCAACTTATGAAACAGAGGTGATATACGAATGTATCATGGAATCCCCAAAACTACTCATGTGCTGAATCTGAGATCATTTATATTTTCCCATGCAGTGTGTTACAGTAATCCTGCCAGCTGTAATTAGGGCTGCCAGGAAGAAAAGGGTGCAGCTGATGCACAAGATCTACAAATATCTTCCTAGTTAAGGTTGTCTCCTACTTTTCAAGCAGAAGCCATGAGGCCAGAAGGAGCCACAAAATCTATATTGATATTGGGGATGACATATGGAAATCTGTGTGTAGGCTAAGAAGTATGGGTCCTACTTAGAAATGTTCCCTTTTGGGTTATATATAACTAGAGTCCATTGGATTGAGATTGGCGGCTATATAAACTGAATGAATGAATGAATGAATGAATGAATGAATGAATGAATGAATGA
>WNWU01000053.1:3596175-3612391 GCA_012654045.1 Ptyas mucosa | reverse complement strand
TGAATGAATGAATGAATGAATGAATGAATGAATGAATGAATGAATGAATGAATGATTGATTAAAAAAAAACATATGGAATCAAAATTTGGGCAGCAATGAAGCCATTGTTATCCAAGGACTCTGATGGCTTCCAGGGATGCTGCTCTAGAAATAACAGGTTGTAAGACCGTGATTTGGGTCTCTAAGCATCAACTTGAACTGTTAATGGTGCGTCAGTGTCCCTTCCTCTCTGAGCTGCTGAAGTCCATGGCTGTTGGCACTGCAATTCCCCAGGCTTATACCACTGATGGATTTTAATTTACTATCCTTCAGTCCAGAGTCAGGGGCTAGTCAAGAATTCAGAGTCACCTCAACAACTTTGGACCTGACTGAAGTTGTGATTGCCTCAATTATGGGTGTGTGAGAACATCTCAACGGTTGGGGGGGGGGGGGGTCATTTAAAAAAAAATCTTGGGCAATAGTAATGTGAGGTTCAGGAAACTATTATGATTGTTTTAGGCATGTTTCAGATAATATTGCTCAGATTCCCTTAGAGTTGGACTTTAGATGCAGAAGTCCCATGGAGGTGACTGACGCATAGAGATTTTTGAGTTTTGAGACTCCATGGATCCAAATGTAAGATAAGGACTTTCCATCCTTATTTCTGCAGACAGCTGGTCATTTGCTTTCTTTTAGCGGGTCATTAAGGTCACCTGGAGGTTTATGTCTTCAAATTAAAACCAGAAAGTCCAGTTGCCTCTTGAAAAAGCATCTTTGGGGTATCTTTTTTTTTAAATTTTATTTATATGCCGCCCTTCTCCGGAGACTCAGGGTGGCTTACAATGCGTTAAGCAATAGCCTTCATACTTTTTGTATATTTTATACAAAGTCAGCTTATTGCCCGCACAAACCGGGTCTTCACTTTACCCACCTTAGAAAGGATGGAAGGCTGAGTCAACCTTGAGCCTGGTGAGAATTGAACTCGCAGTAATTGCAGGCAGCTGGATGTTAAATGCTGCCTTAGTAGGGGGCATTAGCCTCCTATGCCACTCAGGCTCCAATATTTAAGTATTGTCCTATAATATGTGGGGATTAATTAGGTTATTCCATGGGTAATTACCCCTGAGTCCACTGACCCAACTTCTGAACCACTCAACGGAATAGTAAGTTGAATACTGAGATTCCACAGAATAGCCATCTTGGAAGACCTGAAATATCAACTTATCATGTCCATTATCTTAGATAGAATGAGCAACGGATATCAGTGTACAGAATGGACCACAGAACTCTCCCCTTTGTCTACTTGCTTAAAGGAAGACACAAAGTTTTCATACTCTGTGAAGCAGAAAAATATTGTATAATGATTTTTGCAGGGGAAAAAGATGTAGACAAAAAACCTTACCAATTTTCCAATGTTAGACATTCTCTAATTTCTGGTTGCTTCTTTAACATGTTTTATTTTTTTCTATTTATTTCTCTTTCTAGATTATCAATAAGTCACACATACAGATCTCAAAAGGTAAACTAATCAACAAATAATAGCCATAGACCTCTTTTATCACTATGTTTAGTTTTAATATATGATATAAACACAACTTCCTTCTATAATGCATTTTGCCATGTGCTTATTTTAAAAAAATCAAAACATTATAGTAGGTCAAAACAGTTCCTGAATTGGCAGTCATTACAACCACATATAATTTGAAATTCCAATTTCCTCAGCCTCATAATGCATAAGGTGCTACTTCTTTCAGGAGCTGCTTATAAATATAATTGAAACTTATGGAAATAGCATATAAAACAAGTCTTTCACTGAGAGACATATTGACCTGGTTGCCAACTATTTCTGAAACTGCATTATGGATTGTTTCCGCTCCATTCCTGACAAAAACAATTTAAGTGCACTTTTGATTTTTAAGATGCCTGACCATGAAAAAATCAAGTTGGAATTCAGAATTGAATAACCAGTTATAACATATTAGTACTTCTATACTGATAAATTAATTGCTCAAAGTTGTGCATTGTGGTGGATCAGAGTGAAAGTCTACATACATTAAAAATTTGTGCCTAAATTGGCCAAAGTAGTGTACTACGGTAGGCTACAAAAAAGTTTTGAAAACAAAATCTCATTATTTTCCCCCAACAACTGTGATTTTTGTTGTATAGCTTTCATGTGACCAGTCTGACTACTAGCATTCAAAAAATTATTTAATGCATTTCTAAAGTCATTCAAATTAAAGCCATCATCACAGTCTGTAACAAATAAATTCCATGAATTATCTCTTGGAAGATAAGTACTTGTTCTTGTTTTATTGGCTTGAACCTTTTGCTAATTGATCACTTTGGATGACCTTGAATTCCAGTGTGATTGTGATGAAAAGTTATTTTTAAGTCTACATTATCCATATGGTGGGTAAGTTACACAAACATACAAATCTCTCTGTCTCTGTCTCTGTCTTTCCCTCTCTCTCTCTTTCTCTCTCTCTCACTCAGAGGGAGGGGGAGGGAGGGAGGGAGGGAGGGAGGGAGGGAGAGAAAGAAAGAGAGAGAGACAGAGAGAGAGAGAGAGAGAGAGAGATTCTTTATGTGTGTTGGCAAGGGATAAAATTTGACTGCTATTTCCTCTGGTAACACTATCAGGTTTTTAGGTTGATTTAATCATTTTTCTAATTGTCAGGTTGACCATGGTCCTTTGAAATTAGGCAGCCAAGAAAGTGTATAAATTAATATATCTTGATTAGTTCTCCTTATTCATTCTCACCCTCCTTCCCTTATTCAGTCCAAATGTTTGGTTGTATGCTTACATTTCTTTTTCCAGTTTCCATTTTGTTCTAAGTAATTTTCAGTTAGTTATGGTAATTGGAACTCAAATACCACTCATTCAGTTCCATTGATCCGTGGGGGCGCAGTGGTTAGAATGCAGTACTGAGGCTACTTCTGCTGATCACCGGCTACCAGCAGTTTGGCAGATCAAATCTCACCAGGCTCAAGGTTGATTCAGCCTTCCATCCTTCCAAGTTTGGTAAAATGAGGACCCAGATTGTTGGGGGCAATATGCTAACTCTGTAAACCACTTAGAGAGGGCTCCTAAAGCACTGTGAAGTGGTTTATAAGTCTAAATACTATTGCTATTATGTTTCAGCAGTCACTGAACCAGTGGTTGTTCCTTAACTCTCTTGTTTTGCTTTTGTTTCTCTATTCTTTAAAACCCAATCTAGAAATAATTTTTATCAGGATGATGATGATCATGTTGATGATGATGATTTGAATATCTTTATTATTTGAGTTCTAAAATCTTGGTTCTCTTTTTCATTCTAGAAAAATGTCCAATATGAAGTTTTTAATGTTACACATGTTTCCTAACAATGTGAGAGTTCATTTTTAACAGGGAAAAAAAAGAACTGTTGCAAAACTGTCAGATGCCACATGGTATGCATGGTGGGCTATGCTTCAATATGCAGAGTAATAGACAAATGATTTATTTACTTTGAATTAAAAGAAAAAGATACACTCTTACATTTAGCAATGTAGCTAAGTTAAACTCCAAGGCATTCTCAAAACATCTGTCATACCAACATCAATTTAATTGTATACATAGTTTTCACTGATTCTGACCAATACTCGGTATTTCAAGTGAAATTGATTTGGAAGTATATTGAGCAAAGGTCTATAGCATTAAAACTTCTAATTCACTCTTTCTTGAGAAATATTTGGCAGTCTGTGCTGGAAACAATACACAGTTTAGATTATTTTGAATGAGATAAATGGTCTACACATTGATGTTTCATAAAGGCCAAAGAATCAGAGTTCCATTGAGATTAAAAACAAATCAAAAATAGTTTCACGTAGCTGTTTTTTCCATCATTTATGAGAAGGACGATATCTAAACCAGAATTGCACAGCAGAAAATATTGTTTCTCACAACTAGAGAAACTAATTATTTATTAGTGTCATGGGCAAATAATTCTATACAAGGAGCAAGAAACAAATATTAGAGACAATCTCTCTCTCTAAAAGACTACATATCTCTGAGGGGGAAAAAATACCTAAAGGAACAAACTTCCCAATCAAGTTATCAAAATGAAGGGATAACTTTTTTTAAAAAAATAGACTGCATTTACATGGGATGCATTTACCACTGCATTTACCATGGGATGCATTTACCACTATTACGAGAACTGGAAAAGAGATATTTTAGTGATATTTCTTGCCTATGCCATCTTCCATGAAATTCCAAAAATAAAAAAAAATACACTAGCCCCCTATGGAAAATATGGATTATCCCAAAGCCTCCTTCCACATACTGCTGGTAACTGAGCTCTTTCAGCACAGCAATATCAGTTTGATGTTACCTAGAAATGATGCTGCTACTCAGATATTTCCTTCAGTTAGATGAAAATATATCTGAGGATTTCATTATCTTTGGACACAAGAAGGAAAATTGGGGGGAGCTAAAAAAAGGAATTATAGTCAGATTAGTGCAATTTCTTAGGAAGATGCCCTTCACGTGGCCTGCTTCTACTACATTCAGGATCAGGTTTTCTAACTAAACTTCATCCATTTGTTACCTCATCCTGTCACTTCGACCTTCTTATTTGTGTTGGATTTTTCTTTATAGTACAGATTTTAAATTCGAGATATTTGGGGATGGAAGTGGAATTTGGTGCTATTATTTTATGATTGAATGGTATCGAAATTTATAAATAATTTGGTTCCCTTGAAATTGACCTACAATTCTGTTTTCACTTTGTCATTATGAGGTACTAGATTAGTGAGAAAAAAAATGAATTTCAATAACTGTAGAATCAGGCTGCAGCATAATAAAATTGACAAAAGTGAAGGGGGTCTGAATACTTTTGGAATGCACTATATATGGAAAAACTCTTTTGATAACATTATCAATAAAGGTTATTAGTATACAAGTCTCATGTAGAAACAACTACCATACAAAAACCATATTTTCAGTTATAAATACATACCAGGAAAATGCATGTTCCTCATGAGACAAGCAAAAAAACCCAAAATGCTGAACCAGAGATTTATATTTTTTATTAGCCCCTAAAGTCCCTTGTTCTATTAAACTTGACAGCTCTTAAGTTCTTTATTCTGAAGCAGTTTGAAGGCTGCTTTAAAGGAATTAAATAATATGTTTGGCAAATGTAGTGGCAAGTTGGCCTGCACTTCTCATAAATCTTTTTGTGTGATCAGCTCTGCTCCTCAGTGACCAGCATGAAGTAGAAAGCCCTTCTTTTAATCAAGATTCACTACACATTACCAAAAACTTGCAGAGGAAAAGGTCTCTCATGGATCTACCAAGTGGAATTAACTTTTATGGAAATTGCGTACATAATAAATGCCTACATTAAGAAAATGTAGTTAGGAAAAAAAGTGCACTGTGACAATTTATATTTTTTTAAAAAGGACTTCGAGAGAATTGAATAAAAACAGTGTGGTGTGTGTGTGTGTGTTGAAAACTAGATAGCAGTAGCACTTAGACTTATATACTGCTTCACAGTGCTTTACAGCCCTCTCTAAGTGGTTTACAGAGTCAGCATATTGCCCCCAACAGTCTGGGTCTTCATTTTACCCACCTCAGAAGGATGAAAGGCTGAGTCAACCTTGAGCCTGGGTAGATTTGAACTGCCAAATTGCAGTCAGCAGAAGTATCCTGCAGTACTGGACTCTAAGCACTGCGCCACTGCAGATAGATTAGAAATAGATATATACACAAGGCTTATACTTAGGGAACATTGGAAACCAAACTAGAAGTTATTTACTATAGTTTTTTTTTAATGGCTCAGAATAATGAAACCAATAAAACAGATTGCAATTATCACATTCTGTATATGCAAAAGAGAATTCTTCCACCACACTTTCAAATTAGCTAAATTTCATGGACATTGTATCAGATCTTCAAAGCTTCACTGTTCTACTCATTCTCTTCCTGGAAGGACAGCCCCTGTTGATACCATTTTAAAATAACACTGTGTTCAGTCAAATGGACACACATTATTTCCCTCTTTCATTTCCTAAGAGTGTCACATGGAATACCATGGCTTTCATGATTCTATCTTTGTAGATAAAGAAATGTCATTTGAATATTTTTCCCCAAGGCCTTCATGGCTGCTCTACTGAATGTTAATCTGTGATGTGCTGTAGTTCTTGACTGCTTGTCCCTTTATAGTTGATCCTAAAAGGCAGAAACTATCTAACACTTAGATATCTTTATTACCTACTCTAAGGCTGTTTGTTCTACTTGTTGTCATTAAGACCATAAAATTTGGTCTTCTTTAATTTAATTTTAGTCTCATGTTTTTCACTGTACTCTTTGACTTTCAGTATTAGGCCTTGCAGATCCTTTGCATTTTCAGTGATCAAGGTGTTGTCATCAGCACAGCACAGGCAATTAAATACTTCCTCAACTGATGCTATTTTTGTGTGCAGTTTTTAGCAAAAAATATATATATATAACACCAGCAAATTATGTTCACTGCAGTTGACATTGCCAAGCATACTATTTTACTTCCATTGAAATCTCAGTGGAATTGCATTGCCCTATTTTTTTTTTTACCTATAGTTACTTTTGTTTTAAAACCAATGCTTGCTTTCAAAAACCCCTTAAAGTGTTTCAATTGACTAAAATAATTCTTTACACAATTATTGCATATTTTATTGCGTTTAAAGGCCTGGAAACAAAATCGGAACATTAAATGGATAATTTGGTGGACATCTTAATTTTGATGTTCATGTCAGTTCAGCAGCTGTGGGTCAGCTCATTTGATACTTGCTCAGAAAGATCAAATCCTTCAATCATCTGTGTAATGGGGAATAATTGAGCGTCATGCTTTACAGGCAGGATTTGGGTTTGCAACAGTGAATTTAGCACTTCCTACCGAGAGACACATATCACTACACACTTGGAAATACTCTCTGTCAGTTTGTACTACAACTGTCAAGCGCAAGACAATTCCTGCTGAGAAGAAATATTAATACCAGTAACTTAAAGTTGCCAAGAGGATGCCTGTTTCCAGCTTTATTACAGAGCATATCAGTTTCTCTCAATAGTGCTCAGATTCTTTTCCTGAGAAGATGGCTACACATTGTCTTGAAGTATAATCTAGGCAGAAATTTGCTGACAATATTAGTAGTTCATTATTACCTTACAGCAACACAACCACCTTGATAAGACATAATTTATAATGTAAGTTGGAAATGTCTAATATACGTGTAAATATGGGACTAGACATGGTGAACTGTTCATTTTCTTGTAAAAGTAAAATGATTAGGTAGTTCTTCTCCTATGAATCATCCCACAGTTTATTAAAAATTTAAAGTTTCTCCAGTATGAATTTTGCTGCAGGCTTGCCCAATTTTTGTCAATCTGCAAAGGCAGTAGCCCAAATTGCCTCTTGTTAAGGAGAAGGATAGTTTGAATCTGTCCTTAAAGTTCCAAGGTGCCAAAGAAACTTACTCTTACTTGGATGTTATAGAGATTGCTCAAACCACAATACTCAAATTATGTGCAAGTAGTATATGGAAAACATACTAGCTTCTTACATCAGGTTTTGGAACATTACCTTTATATTATGTGGAGCCGAGAGGAGGAGAAAGAAGAAGAAACTTACTGTATGAATTGTGAACATTGTAGAAGTAGGGTCATATTAGTCTGTGGTAGCAAAAAATATGATAGCACCTTTTCTGACTAACAAATGTTATTGAAAGGCATTTTTCAATGAACTGTATCTTCATAACCAATTTATCTTCTCCCTTTTCCCAACACCTTTGCTCCCCTCCCACTACCTCAGCCCAATCTGAATACTAAATCAATCTAATCACTCTGTGCATCTGATGAAGTCAGTTATAGGTCACAGAAGCTTCTGCTTTTCAATAAATGTTAAATAAAAAAATGTGCTACCAAATATCTGTTTTTCTGAATGGTAGGAAATACCTCCAAAATTTGAGCTCACTTCAAAAGGCCTTGCTATATGTTCAAAGGTATGACGGTGGGTGGAGACTTTGGTGATGAGTTCAGTATTTTTTGTAACACTTGCATAGGGTTTAAATCTGATCAGATGCAAACATATCCACCAATATATTTATGACAGTTCTCATTCAACAAATCATATTTCTGACATATTGCTTCTGTGATACAGTATATTAATAGTTCATATACTATTAATAGCTCAATAGTAGTAACCGTAGAGGGATCTTGGAATCCTGGTGGACAACCATTTAGATATGAGCCAGCAGTGTGCTTCAGCTGCCAAAAAAGCCAACACAATTCTAGGCTGCATAAACAGAGGAATAGAATCAAGATCATGTGAAGTGTTAATACCATTTTATAATGCCTTGGTAAGGCCATACTTGGAATACTGCATCCAGTTTTGGTTACCACGATGTAAAAAAAATGTGAAAACTCAAGAAAGAGTGCAGAGAAGAGCAACCAAGATGATTAGAGGACTGGAGGCTAAAACATATAAAGAACAGTTGCTGGAATTGGGTATGTCTAGCTTAATGAGAAGAAGGACAAGGGGAGACATGATAGCAGTCTGCCAATATCTAAGGGACTGCCACAAAAAAGAGGGAGTCAAGCTATTCTCCAAAGCACCTGAGAACAGGACAAGAAGCAATGGGTGGAAACTAATCAAGGAGAGAAGCAATTTAGAACTAAGGAGAAATTTCCTGACAGAACAATTAATCAGTGGAACAACTTGCCTCCAGAGGTTGTAAATGCTCCAACACTGGAAGTTTTAAAGAAGATATTGGATAACCATTTGTCTGAAGTGGTGTAGGGTTTCCTGTCTAAACAGGGGGTTGGTCTAAAAGACCTCTAAGCTCCCTTCCAACTCTGTTATTCTATATTCTATAATACATACAGTGTCTCAGAATCATCAGACATAGCTAGAAACCATTTAGAAATAGGAATAGCACTTGAACTTATATACCACTTCATAGTGCTTTACAGTCCTTTACAGAGTCAGCATATTACCCCCAACAAACTGGGTCTCATTTTACCAACCTTGGAAGGATGGAAGGATGGATTAGCTTTGAGCTGTTCAGGATCAAACTACTGGCAGTTGGCAGAGATAGCCTGCAATACCGCATTCTAACTACTGCACCACCACAGCTTTTTAGGGACCCCTCCAGAAAGAATTTAAAGTGGAAGTTATTACAAAGAAAGGAAATCACTATATTAGAAGGAAAGATGCATAACATGCATAAATTATATGGAAATAGAAACAAGCTCTGTTTGAATATATTTGTGATAACTTCCTGGTCAAAGGCAAGGTTGTTCTTTATTCAAATCAACCAATTATTGTTTGATAAGGTTGGGGTTGTGAAGAGTCGGACAGAACAACAACAACAACAACAACAACAACAACAACAACAAATGTTTTCATCTTTTTCTCCAATAAGGTCTTCGGGAAGAGGAAAGTATTCATTTGCATAAATTTTTTGATTTCTCCTGGCAGAGATCTTTCTGTGACCACAATCCAAGTAAAGAACCTTCAAAGCACTCTTCAACTGTTGCTTTGTGCTTTGTGGGGTTGGCAAAAATTCCCCTATAAATATATACATTCCCATCAAGCTATTTCCTTTTGATTTACATTATATAATGTACAGAAAGAAGAGTATGAAGTAATAAATAAATAAATAAATAAAAGAAATTGGAAGCAAGAATAAAAGAAATGAAAATCCAAGTCTAAGTTATGCCAAAACCACTCAGTATAATTTTCCATACTTCTCTATCTTGCAGACTATATTTGCTTTGCTCCTATCCAAAAACCAATTCATATATTTCTCCTTTTATTTAACTTTCCCAACTTTTTGTTTCTGAGACTCTCAGTGCTACATTTTGGGGTAGAATCTCTACCCAACTACAATTTTTCTAGCTTCCCTTTCATATTAATCACTCATTCTTCTTCCATATATTATTTTTTAATCCAATTCTCATTCATTCTTTCCATCTGACCAAAATATCTCAACATACAACATATTTTTCATATTAGTTATTAACTTTTTCATTCCGTCCACATTAATTCAGCACCCATTCATTCTTGACATTATCTTTTCTTTTGCTGTACTTTTTTTAAAAAATCCTTTTTAAGGATTATTCATTCACTTAGTTTATTCATAAGTTCATTCACTTCATGTCTTCTGATAAACACACCCTCAATAGATTTGAAGATTTTATATTTTTTAGAGCCTGCTCTAATCAAAACCCTCTGGCAAAATTTTAAGAGAATATATAATGTCTAAAGCAGACAGGGGACAAGAAAGAATAAGCAGAGGAAGTACCATGGCATGACAAGACCTTATATGCAATTTAGCAATAGATAGCTAATGTGGCTAATACTGGGAAATCCTACCAGTGGATGGAAACTGATGGACTAAAATGCAGCAGTGAGGCATTGATCATTGATCATAGCAACCCAACAACAGGGACTAAGCACTGGATTCATAAAAGCATGGTTCTACCATACAAGACAGGATCTTTGCTGCAGACTATGCAAAAAGGCCTCAGAGACAGTCCAACAGAGAGTGATTTAATTAATACAGCAGGATTAGCATACCCTGAATGATACAACCAAGTAGCTAGAAATGTGTATAGAAACATCAGGAATTGTAAGGGTTAGACTTTCCCATATCCAGATTCAAGATTCTAACAGAAGGTCATGAAGAATAATAGGGTTAAGATACTGTGGGATTTCCAGATCCTGACAGAGCGGTAAGTACTGGTCAATCAACCAGACATCAGGATAGTAAACAAGGACCAGAAGATAGCAGTGGTGATAAATGTAGCAGTGCCTTCCCTCTAATTTCAAATAGAGTGAAGCTTTTTACCAAGCTTTCAAAAATGGTCTCACCAGACCAGCAGATTCCATTAGGGCAAAATGATACCCGGATTAACCCAGGGCTACAAAATATATTGTTTTATAGGTGATAACCAGCATTTAAAATATATTTATAGTAGTTTTTGATAGGTTAATTTAGATTCTTAGCCAACAACAAGGCAACTGGAATCATACAAAATTCATATCCTCAACCACTAAAACTCTAGTATCACACAAGCATTCTGTTTGCCTCTGCTTCTGCCTCTGCCTCTGAATCTGTCCCTAGCCCCTAGCCTGTCCCTAGCTCTAGCCACCTATCCATAAATGTGTTAAATGGTTCTTCATATTACACTTTACCTGGAATTATGTGAGAATTTGAGGTGATTTTTTCCTGCCCCCATCTTTTCAATATTTACTAGGATCACCTCTTTTCTGCTCCTCTGCCAGACAGGAAGTAGCTACTAGGAGTAAAACTTTGCCCACCCTATATTTCCTGTAAGTGAACCTTTGCGAAAGTTGCAAAGAGCTACTTCTCCTGTTCTTTCTCTGACTAGATTCTTACTCTCTGAGAATACATCGTTTTCGTCTGAGAAAATAAACTCTTATATTCTTATATTTCTTGCTGTAAAATAAAAATCTTCCCAAATTTTCTCCATTCTCCTAGCTTGATTACTTTCACTCAGAATTCTGCTACTTCCAAAAAGGTGCTTTGTAACTTAATTATTTTTATTCATTTTCAAGCAATTTCCATAGCACTTCTATTATCCATTTATCGGGTACAGCCATCTGTTTTTTAATCATATGTTATCTTCCTATAGTCATTCTTCTTTTATTCAAGTTTCTATCACCTTTACCTTTTCTTCTGTTCCATTTTTTGCTAAGATCAAGTCTTGATATTACCAAATTACAGTCTGTCATACATTCAGAATTTTTAAATTGTTCTTATAACCTTCACTGACTCCTTGAATCTTTATGATAGACAATCAAATTAATTGTGCCTTTTATCCATTCTTTTTGTCATACTTACCCAGGAATTACACTTTATTGTTTATTTGAAGCAAAAATAACCTTGTGCTAAACAAATATTCACCAATCACAATTTTTGTTTATTCTAGAGTCTATCTGTAGTCCAACCAATTTTTCTTTGATTTTTTGCCTTGTTCTCACCCTTCATTCAGATACCCTAGAAGAATAATATTTTCCTCTAGATTCAGAAAGTTTTACAATTTTTCACAAAAGCCACCTTTTTCTTTCATTAATACACTAAAGCAGGGGTACCAAACTCGTGTCATCACGGTGGTATCACATGATGTATCAGGACTTTTTCCCCCTTCACTAAACTGGGAGGGGGAGGGGCAAGCTTGTGACACATCCATCCTGTGGCCGCGAGTTTGACACCCCTACACTAGAACATTGCATACAACTATTATAGTATAGAATTCTTACTTTTATACATTCCTATAACAATACTAATAACACAAATTCATATTATGTGACATATATGATAGACTTTATTTCATTATTAAATCTATGCTTCACTTCCCACTTCATTTTACAGGATCAAACTGCATTCATTTCAGAATTGTTATATTGTTCCCATTTCTTTTTACAAACACACAATGCAACTTTTTTTTTATTTCATTTCACTGGTTTATTAATGTTCATCATGGAATAGGCTGGTGTTTGTCAATTATACCTGACCTGTATAGATTTACAACTTACAAAATTACAATTTAGAGAAAAATGCATAAGTTTATTCTCAGTTAAAAGTAAAATATTTCAAGCACCCCTGAATATATCTAGGAAGGCCTTTTTATCCTATAAAATTGATGAGAAAATCTAGACTATAGACATTGGTATAGTTATACAACTTAATTTGCACAGTCTCATTAAATATTCAATTTCTCAGTTAGGCTGTAGCTGTAAGAGTTAACATGAAATTTAAGTATTTCAGTCAGCAGTGGAAAAGAAAAACAGGTCCATTAAGGTACTTATATATTCCCATTTCAATATTGCTTCTTTTTAAAATCCATCTTTAGACAAATGATTGTTAGCTTTTTATCTTCTAAATCTTCATAGTGCATAATGTTTTTTTTAAAATGTATATTATTTTGGTAGCCATGTAATAAAATGTAGAAATATGCAGTTTGCTATTTTTTTTTATTTCTATAATCTGGTCAGAGGAAGCTTTTCCCACAATTTTCATACAGCAAAGTATATTTTATAGATTGCTGATGAGTTTGCCCATAGGAACTGGAACACTCAAGTAGAAACAAAACCAGCACTTTCAAAAATTAAACAGTAATAGTGTTTCAAAAAGTCTCTCATAGATTTGAAATTGCAGTTGAGGTTCTAATCCTGAAATCAAATATGGAACTTTATATTGCAATGACTTTATGTGGCAAGAGAGCACAGATTCCTGGCCCTACGTGCTCTCTTAAAAGAAGAAAAAATGTGTCCTTCTAGATCTTTCTACATTAAAGCTTCCTTCTTTTGCATCCTACTTATGGAACACTGTGGCATTTTATCCCTCTAGGTTAGGGATATTATTATTATTATTATTATTATTATTATTATTATTATTATTATTTATTGAACTTTTATACCGCCCTTCTCCCAGAAGACTCAGGGTGGTGAACAGCCAAATAAAAACATAATACAAAAGTTAAAATCATTTTAAAATAATTTAAATACAATTTGGCCCCTAATTTAAAACATGTCAATTAAAATCAATCAATATCAAATGTTAAAACCAATAAAGGATCAGGCCAGCCCGGCTAACTGAAAGAAGTAGGTTTTTAGGGCCCAATGAAAAGTCCGGAGGTCTGGGATCACTCGTATCTCTGGGGGTAGATCATTCCATAGGGTGGGTGCCACCACAGAGAAGGCTCTCCCCCAGGGGGTCGCCAGCCAACATTGTCTGGCTAACAGCACCCTGAGGAGGCCCTCTCTGTGGGAGCGAATTGGCTGGTGGGATGCAATTGGTGGCAGAAGGCGGTCCCGTAAGTACCCCAGCCCTAAGCCAGGTGGTCACCAACACCTTGAAGCACACCCGGAAGTCCACCGGGAGCCAATACAGCTTGTGCAGGAGAGGCGTCACATAGGAGCGCCCCGTCGCTCCCATAATCCCCCGCGCGGCCACATTCTGCTCCAGTTGGAGCCTCCGGGTGCACCCCAAGGGGAGCCCCATGTAGAGAGCATTACAATAGTCCAGACGAGAGGTGACGAGTGCTTGAGTGACCGTGTGTAAGGAGTCCTGGTCTAGAAAGGGGTGCAACTGGTGTATCAGGTGAACCTGATAAAAAAAAAAACCCTGGCCACGGCCGTCGTATGCTCTTCTAAAGACAGCTGTGCGTCCAGTAGGATGCCCAAGTTGCAAGCCCTTTCCGTGGGGGCCAGTGATTTGCCCCCAATAGCTAGCGATGGCACTAGCTGGCTATACCGGGATGCTGGCAGCCACAACCACAGACACTTGGTCTTGGAAGGGTTGAGTCAAAGTCTGTTTCTCCCCATCCAGACCCGCAGGGCCTCCAGGCACTGGGACATCACTTCCAAGGCATCATTGGGATGGTCTGGGGTGGAGATGTACAGCTGAGTGTCATCAGCGTACTGATGGAACTCCACCCCGGATGATCTTACCCAGCAGCTTCACACAAATATTGAACAGGAGGGGCGAGAGGACCGACCCTTGTGGCACCCCACAAACAAGGTGCCTCTGGGTCAACTGCTGCCCCCCTGCCAACACAGATTGTGACCGGTTGGAGAGATAGGAGAACCACCGCAAAATGGTGCCCCCCACTCCCAGTCCCGCCAACCGGTGCAACATGATACCATGGTCGATGGTATCAAAAGCTGCTGAGAGATCTAACAGGACCAGGATAGAGGAATAACCCCTATCCCGAGCCCTCCAGAGATCATCCACCAATGCGACCAATGCCGATTCCATGCTGTACCCAGGCCTGGACTGGAGCGGATCTAAATGGACAGCTTCATTCAGGTACTGGGGAAACTGCCGTGCCACCACACTCTCGACAACAAAGCGAAGGTTGGAGACTGGACGATAGTTGGCCAAAACAGCTGGATCCAGAGAAGGCTTCTTGAGGAGGGGGCCTCACCACCGCCTCTTTCAAGGCGGCCAGTAAAACACCCTCATTCAAAGAAGCATTAATAATCCTCTGGAGCCAGCCTCGTGTAACCTCTTGGGAAGCCAGCACCAATCAGGAAGGACACGGGTCCAAAAAACATGTGGTCACGTTCAGCTGTCCCAAGATCCTGTCCACATCCTCGGGAGCCACAGGATCAAACTCCTTCAGATAACACTCTCAAGACCTGCCTCAGTCATCCTGTCTGAACTAAGCCAGTCAGCGGCCAAGTCTTCCCGAATCTGAGGGATCTTATCATACAGATACTGTACAAAGTCCTCAGATCGGCCCTGCAAGGGGTCATCCCACGCTCCCAGGTGGAGGAGGGAGCAGGTCACCCTAAACAGGGCAGCTGGGCGATTTTCTGATGATGCAATAAGAGTGGCAAAATAGTTAGATTTTGCCGTTTTTATCGCTACTAGGTAGGTCTTAATATGAGACCTTACTAGTATCAGGTCAGATTCGGATCGGCTGGCCCTCCAACTGCTCTCTAGGCGTCTTTTCCAGCACTTCATCTCCCTCAGCTCCTCGGTAAACCAAGGAGCTAAGAGAGTTTGGGGCTGGGTCAGAGGCCGCAAGGCACAACATGGTCCACAAAGCGCTGGTGGCCGCACTGTTCCAGGCAGCCACTAGGTCTTCAGCCGAGTCATGAGCCAGAGTCTCAGGAAATGGCCCACGCTCCATCTGGAACCTATCAGGATCCATCAGGTGCCTGGGGCGGAACCACCTAGTCAGTTCCACCTCCCTGTGATGGGGTGTAGCAGTCAGAAAGTCGAGTCGAAGGAGCGAATGGTCAGACCATGACAAGGGTTCAATACCTATATCCCCTATATCAAAGCCACTCAGCCACTGACCAGAGATAAAAACTAAGTCCAGAGTGTGTCCACCCATGTGAGTAGGGCTGTGAATTACTTGAGTCAGGTCCATGGCTGTCATGGAAGCCATGAACTCCCGAGCTACCTCAGACATTTCGCCAACAGATGGCAGGTTAAAATCCCCCATGACCAGAAGTCTGGGGGTATCAACCAACACTTTAGCTATAACGTTGAGAAGCTCAGGTAGGGTCGTTGCCACGTGGCAGGGAGCCAGGTATGTGACCAACAAACCCATCTGCACCCCACGATCCCACTTCACAAAGAGGGACTCACATCCAGCTATCTGAGGTACAGTGGCCTCCCTCGGATCAAGACCTTCCTTTATAATAACCGCTAAACCCCCCCCCCCCCCCCCCCCCCCCCCCCCCCCCCCCCCCCCCCCCC
>WNWU01000053.1:3571850-3594297 GCA_012654045.1 Ptyas mucosa | reverse complement strand
GATTTTAAAGAATTGATTTTGGTGAGTTATTCCTTCTCAGAAAACTGGGAAGTTTTCTTGTATTCTTATGTATACATTAAGAAATAAAATTGAACTGCTGCATAAGTACTGTCTAGCTAATTGATCAGTTAATGGTAACAAAAATAGTATTTCTAGTTTTTTAGATCTGCTATATTGTATTTTTTTTTCTTTGCCATTAAGTTTTATAGTTAAGTATTGGGCTAGTCACTCTCTCTCAGCCTCAGGAAGGAAGCAATAACGAATCACTTCTGGAATCTCACCAAGAAAACTACAGTGACGAGTTCAGGCAGTCACCAAGAGTCAATATTGATTTGCAGCCAACAAATAAACAAACAAATAATAATAAAAAAGCTAAAGTGAATCCATCAAAAAAAAAAGAGGGAAATGTTATTTCTTTTTCAAATATTGTTTTTCTTCTTAATTACAACTTCCAGACACTTCCACAGATTTTTTTCCTTCTTTCTGCAAGCAATAACCTTTTTAAAAAGATTATTGGCTGTATAAAGAACCCCTCTAAATCCGAAAGCATAGCAAAGCCCTAGAATCTAGTTCAGAGGTCTTCAAACTTGGCAGCTTTAAGACTTGTAGACTTCAACTCCCAGAATTCTCTGAGAATTCTGGGAGTTGAAGTCCACAAGTCTTAAAGCTGCCAAGTTTAAAGATCTCTGATCTAGTTCATAGAAGCAAGTTCTTTCCAAGAGACATGCTTTTTTAAAACAAAATATGGTTCTTTTTCTTCCAGGATCATTTATATCACAATTATTTTGATTTGCCAGTGATGGATTATGGATAGCAAATATTGCTGAAGTCAACAAGGGACAGGATGGTATTGACAGGGGTAGTCAACAAAATTCAATCATAAAAGTAATTGAAAAGTGGGAGGGAAGAGCAGAAGGGTCTGGGTAGAGCTCCCCTAGATCCCCAGGTTTTTCTTTTTAAGCCTGGGGGTTGCAGGGTGCGAGCTTCCTGAAAGCCCTTCATTCTCTGGACCCAGGATGATTCTGCTATATGCAGAATGAGGCGTTGCGTCCACACCAGCAAGCAATATTAAGGATTATAAGAACTTCGACTTTGGATGCTGGCAGAGCAATTCAGGAGAACAAAAGATTGTAAATACTGATCTTTAACTCCGTTTTAAACAACAAAGGGGAAATGACACCTGTCTGACAGCCTGCCCTTTTATAGTGAAATTACACAGGATATAGAGGTTTTGCCAGAGGCCTCCACACAACTAACAGGAAAACAGCAATCAGACTCTTCACTGCAAAATGGCAAATATTGTGACAATCTTTGGTTTTATAGACAGAATCAACATTTAAGGGATGAAATGATTGATTATAAGAGCAGGAAGAGTTGGGACTGCAGTTTCAAATTAGAGGATATAACTGTAAGAGGAGAAAGAGTCTTAAAGATACATCATCCTCAACTTAAAATTCAAAAAATTTTGAAAATAAAAGCAGAGGGAAGAGCAATGCTGAAAAAGAAAAAAATACTGAAGAGAAAGGATTGGAAAAAATATAGAAAGAAATGAAGAATGGGAGATTAATTTTTTTGGGGAGGAGGATTTTGGTAATAAATTTAAAAACTTTATTGTTTTATTGAAGTTAAAAGGTTTAATTAAAATTGGATAGCTTTCTTAAATTTAAACTTATTGAAGTATTAAAATGGTTAATTTAAACTTTAATGGATAGTTTTGTAAAAGTTTTGAAATTTTTAAAATGTTCAATTTAGGATTAAGGGATTTTTATAAGTTATATGTGATAAAAGGTTTAAGTCAGATATGATTTAAGAGTAATGCTGAAGAAGTACTACTGAAGAGGAAGGATGGGGGGAAATATAGACTTTTGAGGAGGATCTTAGTGATAAATTTGATAAGTTTATTGTTTTATTGAAGTAAAAAGGTTTAATTAAAATTGGATAGCTTTTTCCAAATTTACTGAAGGGTTAATATTAAACCTTAATGGACAGTTTTGTAAAAGTTTTGAAATTTATATATTGAAGGATGTCTTATTGATGCATTAAGAGATTTTAAAATGTCCAATTTAAGATTATGGATTTTTTAAAAGTTATATGAGATGAAATGTTTAAGTTAGACATGATTTAACAAATGGAAAAGTGACAAGAGAATTTATAAAGAGTAGGTTGATGGATAATTGTTAAAAGAGGACTTAAAGAGTGAGAGGGAGTTTTGAATTCTGTAGTAAGCTAGCTTATTTTAGTTTATGTTTGTTAAATGTTATACCCTGTTTTTGCTCTGGGAATCGGTGTGTGTGTGGGGGGGAAGGGGGGTTGAAGGATGGGAGGGGATAAAATTGAAGTACAGATAAATGTATTATTAGTAAAGTAAAGAAAATGGAGGGAAATGTCACAATAAATGAGATGATAAAATTAAGATATGGCAAATGTTGTTAGAACAAGAAGAAGATATAAAAATGTACTTAAATGATACATTATATGATTGACTATGAATTGTATGTTTGTTTGATTATAAAATAAAAACTTTTTCTCAAAAAAAAAGTAATTGACATGATCAACTTTTTAAGATGGGATGGGGCAAAAAAACATGGCAACATGTGTTTCTCAACAATAACAATTAGAATCAATAAAAAAAAAAGTTGTAGCCATGGTCAGGCAAAGCCTCCACCAATCAGATTTTTGGAGTCTTAATTTACTTTATATACAATGCTTACCGATATTTCTTCAGAGGAAACTATTAGGATAAACTTGAAAGAAAATGCTGGGGGGGGGGATTTAGATCAAGAAATCAGGGGTGAGATCCAGCAGGTTCTAACAGGTTCTGGAGAACCGGTTTACGGAAATTTTGAATAATTCAATGGCAAATACCATCTCTGGCTGGCTCCAGAGTGGGGTGGGAATGGAGATTTTGCAATATCCTTCCCCCAGGAGTGGAGAGGGAATGGGGATCCTTCCCCTGCCACAGTCAGTAAGTCATATCCACCAAGCCCCACACCACGCCCACCAAGCTACACCCACAGAACTGGTAGTAAAAAAAATTGAATTTCACCACTGCAAGTTCACCATACTGTTTAAGTATGGATGGGACTGTTCCTTGTTCTGGTACTGTTAGCAACATTGAGGGAACAATCATGGTTTATTTTGCTGTTTATGCAAACTTAAAACTTGACCCAGAAAAGTTCTGCAAAATTTTATAGGATTTTACTGCCTTTTGTTCATTGTAAGAAAGCAAAAATTTGAAATAGCTGAGAAGGATAAAGTCCTGTAACCTTAGTAATGGGATGGTGGGGAAGAGAAGGATAAAATAGGGAAAAGATTTAATCCTTTTCCCCATTGGTGTGGTAAAGGAACAAAAGAATATTGATGTGGAAGTTTAACAAATTCCAACATAAAGAAAGTGATTTCTTAGTTTATATAAAAGTTATATGTTATTCACCAATTAATTTTAACAGATTAAATATATGTTAATATACGGTATCCTGAATTTTAAATAGCTACAATTCAGATATTAATCATACCCACACCAGACCTAAATTGGTAGTTTGAGGGACTTGCATTTAAGCACATTTCAAACTGATTTATAATAGTGCAAATCACTATTACTTCAATCAGTATTGGGCAATGATTCAGCTTTAGTTTCTGTTCTAAATTGTTTTTTAAAGCAAATTCCATAAAGATGGGCATTTTCAAATCAGCAAAACCATTTCTTTGAAATAATTGCACAGTTGTTCAGGTAGGAACTGTCTACTTTGTTCCTTCCTACACGTCTCTGAACACTCTTTATTCTCTATAATGACATATATTTATTCACTCAAAAAGAAGTGATGAATATGAACTCAGTATTTAAAATCAAGTGTTTTCCCATACTTTTCCCTTTTTTGTTTTTTTCATTTTGAGAAGGGAAATCGACATAACTTTTTGGATCATTATAGTAACGATCAAGAGACCTCAAGCAACCATAATGCAACTTGTAACTTCCAAGTTGGAGCTGAATAAACTTATAGGTTACATCATCCAATAATGGTGGCATATATTACTGAAAACATCACAATGTCTATCAAAAACTACAAGAAAAGTTCAAAAAAGTTTGATGATTGCAAACAATTTACTTTGTTTTCTGCAGTGCGGCTAGGAAAACTATTTTTTGATGTCCCCAACTTTTATGTTATCAAGATGTATGGCTATTTCAACATTTCTGACAGACCGGCAGAGCTGAAGGACTTCTGTAATTACATTAAAGTAAATGACTGCAATCCAGGATGGCATGTTTTGACAAGATAGCTATCTCTGCTTCAGACTATGTACTGTTAAAATCCTGGTGCTCTTGACAAGTTACTTTCAAGTTTAAGTGAGGACAAATGCCCTGGGATATTATGGAAATATAAAAAATATTGAAGAAAATGCAATCAGAACTTTTATTTTTGTCTTTCCTCGTTCAACTGCTTCCACTCCATATTTAACCAACAAGGGCAATGGGACTTCCGGTGAAGAGGGCCAATTAAACAACACCCCCCAGGAAAGATCCCTGAAAGGTTTTTCCCTGGCTGTCACTTTTTCAGCTTACCTAACCCTAGCCCAACTGGCATTCCTTTGGTTCAGGGGTCAGCAACCCGCGGCTCTGGAGCCACATATGGCTCTTATATCCCTCTGCTGTGGCTCCCTGTCACTGGTCGGCGCCACAATTTTGAGAGGAGCTTCCGGTTAGAGGGGGAAAGCATGGCATGCCAGGAGGAGACTCTATGGCAAGGGGCAGATTTTCCGGTCGGCTCCACAATTGATAGGGCTTTTGGTTAGGACAGGTAGAGGAAAAAGGACACCACACTAGGAGGAGACTCTATGGTGGGGGAACCAGACTTCCAGTCTGCTCCAGAATTGAATGGAGGGTTTCTGGTTAGGACTTTTGTGGCTCCTTGAGGGTTTAAGGTTGCTGAACCCTGCTTTAGTTTATATGACTGTTCTGGGTTAGGGAAAGTCAAAGAATCATTCCACAAGATCCTGCATACAACAATGGGTCTGCAAGTAGCTTCAGGGATTGTGGCTTTGAAGCAGCCTATATGGTAATAGCTGGAGGGTGGAGGATGCAATCTGTTCATTGTTGAAGAAGCAGCCATTTTGGAATTTATTTTTCAAACAGACAGTAAGTTGCACCTTTCATTTCTTAATCATTTTTTAGGACTAGTAATCTTTATTAGAATAAGATAACTCTCTTCACAACAGCCTGTTAATCCTTTTTTTAAGATCTGTGCCATTTTGAAGATTTCTTCACCATTAAACAACAAGGAAGAAGGTTGCTAAGGCAAGCTAAAATAAGGAAGTGTGGAGTATCTTTTAAAAAATGATGGTGAAATAGGAGGGCAGAAAGTTGTGATTTTACTTTATTATTTTTAGTCATTTGTAGCTTGGTCTGCTTTGCTGATTTGGTCTAAAGCATTCTGATTTTTATGATTCCTGATTGGCCAGCAATTCTTCAGTGACTTACAAAAATCCTACTGTTTGACTATAGAGGGAGTTAAGAAGATGGAGGAGCAAAATATTAGGAATGTATTTGAAAAATCCTTAAATAAAATCCAACAATTCATAGACTAGCTATGCTCCAAGGATGTTAAAAAAACAAAAACTAGACAAATTACTTCAGAGATGCAAATATATGTAGAAAGTTACCAAACCACCAAGGCAATTTCACAAATAGCTGACAATGTAGAGAAGTCAATTGCAAAATATAGAGCTGACACCAATCTTTATTGTGATAGTTTAAATATAAACCTCCCAACACAATTAAAAGAAGAATTCCAAGAAAATCTTCAACTTTCAAAAGGACAAGTATGGGACTTTTTCTCTATAAACACCAACAAGGTTGAGAAATCCTTGAGAAAAAGATTCCAGAGAAGAAAAAGATTTTATTTCATGAAGATAAGCTGGGAGGAGTGACTTAAACTTAATGAGTCAATTGGCATTAGGATGAATTTTTATTGGTATGATATTTGTAATTGAAAGAAAGTTTTAATGCAAAGCAGGTCTAAAAATGCTTTTATTTCCCTTTATATACAATGCTTAAATAATTCTTAAACCTTCTAAAATATTACGGAAAGAGCAGGGGTGGGTTCTAATTTTTTTTACTACTGGTTCTGTGGGTGTGGCTTATTTTGTGGGCATGGCTTTGTGGGGGGTAATGTGACTGGGTGGGTATGGCCAACTTTTTTTTTTTACTTTTAAAAGCATTTTTTTTCTACAAACTTAAGAAGTTGCAGAAAAAAATGCTTTTAAAAGCCTCTGACAATCCCAGTTGAGCTGCGCGATCATCAGAAGCTTTTTTTTTACTTTTAAAAGCATTTTTTCGGCCAAAGAAGTTGTAGAAAAAATGCTTTTAAAAGTAAAAAAAAAAAGACCTCTAATGAGATGGGCGGGGTAAGCGAGTGGTGACCGGGCTGGGGACCAGTTTGGGGGCATGGCCAGCCAATGTTATTACTGGTTCTCTGAACTACTATAAATTTTTACTACTGGTTCTTGAGAACCACTGCGAACCGGGAGCAACCCACCACTGAGAAAGAGTATTTGAAAGTAACCATGTTAAGAGAAAGTTAAAGAAAAAGATGTATTAGCTTAAAGAAAAGTTAAGAGTTTTAAAAAGGATGTATACAAGAAGAAAAATTTTATTTTATAAGGGAAACTTGGAGGGAGTGATTTAAATTTAATTAATTAATTGAGGTTAGTTGGAACTTTATTGCCTAACTGAAAGTGAATTTTAAAAGAGGAAGTTAAAAAAAGATTTATTAGAACTTTTTGATCTTAGAAATATTTTAAAGAAAATGTTAATGTTTTAAAATAGATTGAAAAAAAGCATTTTCCCTTTACAGTTAAATAATCTGAAAGAATACAGTGAATTTTGTTAATATAAATGGCGATAGTTTATAAAGATTATTAAGTACAAACAGAAATATATATTATTTCCACAGCAAGGAAGAAAAAGCAGAAACGGTTAAACTGATTGCCTTATTCAAAGAGGAGAATATATTTAATCATGTTTTCTGTTTGGAAATCATTTCTGGATTTTGTGCTTGTGATGAAAAAAAAATGAAACTTTGACTTTGGCTTTACCGATTAGATAGACTTGCTTTTATATAAATGGCTAGTATATACTAATGTGTAAAAGTAAAAAGTTGAGACTATAATGTTATCTTCTACTGTGCTAAAAAGAGTTGGTAGTCAACCCTTTTTCCCCTTTTGTACCCCATATTTTCTATCTCTCTTTCTTTTTCCTTCCCCTAATTTCCTATTTCTATTTTCCTTTATATTTTATACTTGGATAAAACAATAATCGTTGGAGTTTTAAAAAGTCAACAAAAGCAATGGATGCTATATCATTCAGCAGCACTTCAGTGTGTGAATTCTTCACTGATATCTATAGAAAACTTGATAGTAAAGAAGTTTCTTGACCTGCAGTTAAACTCAAGCAACTACTAACAACGAATAATGCACAGAAATGTAAAAGTGACTTCACAGTGTTCTATGTAAGTGCCAAGAAATACTTGAGTGATCAGTACAATTTTAGAATCCGAAACAGCCCTTCCAAATGCTGTTGCCTTTTCTTTTAGATTTTTTTTTTTAAATTCAGAACAGGCTTGCAATCTAAAAGAAACTAATTTGGATGCACTCTGTAAAAATGTAGCATTGTTGAAAGTGGAACTGGTAAGTTGCCAGAGTAATGAGGAGTGAAACTTTTAAACAGAGTTGTCAGACTCCATTAAAGAACATGGAAATAAAGATGAAGTAATACCAACACTTCTGTATAATGTAACTCATCCAGAAGTTTTACTCAATGTCTTCTCAGCAGTGACTACTGCTTGGACTGGAAAAAGATATTGTTGAATACTTAATTTGGAGTGAGCATAGGCTTCACTCAGGTCCACCAGAATGGTGGGAAAATAGTTGAATCTCATTGGCTGAGCCGTCTGACAGCTCCCTATAAAAGGGCAGGCTGTCAGACAGGCCAGCCACTGGGTTGTACCGATCTACTTGAATAAAGAGCTGTTCCTGTTACTCAAGCTGCGTCCTGTCTCTTCCATCACCTGGATTTAACAGATATGCTAAAGTTACATCATTTTTTAGAAAGAGAAAACACCTACAGAATTTTGTTAAACAACAGAAAGTTGTTAAACTGTATCAGGAAAGGGCAAAAATAAAAACAATAGTTCCATACGTTTGATGAGGCATATGTAATATTATTTAATTGTCACTTGTTTTAAAATTGGATATGTTTTCAGTCTTTTTTTTTCTTTTAATTCTCATCATCGTCCTCTTCTTAGGATATCGTATATTCTATGAATAGAGTTGATTGGATCACATTAACAATGAAATCATATTTATGAATCAGAAATACACTACTTTAAGTTTACGGCAATTTACTCTGGCAGACTCTGGCTAAAAAGGACAAAATACTGAATTTTTGACTTCCGGTCCCGGTCCCGGAGGCGACGGACACTGATCGGGCTAGCTCTGGCCCCAGTGTCCGATCCCCCCCATCTGGAGGCCCCCTGGGCCAAACGCCCTAATTTTGGGGGCATTTGCCGTTTGAGGGCGGCTCACCAGGGGTCCCCTGCCTCACATCCAGGGGCCGGAAGGCCGATGCTGGCGCTTACTTACAAGACCCTAAGGGGACCGGCGCTTACTTACAAGACACAGCGGACTGGGAGCTGGTCGACCGGAGAGTTGAGGTGGCATGATGGAGTTTTAACTGCAAGGAGCAGAGAGCTGACAAGGCATCCTGGAGGTGAGAGGGGGGGTTGGAGTCCCCCCCCCTTGTAGCTGGAAAGGTGCTGTGGCTGAGAAGTAGGGGAAAAGAAATGGAAAGAAACCCCTTCCTTTGTTGACTTTTTCTTGAGGATGGCTGAATCAGAATTTGTCAAAGAGGTCTGGTGGCCTCTCTTCCCGGTGGAGAGCTATGGTGGCGGTCCGACTTCCTGCTTCTTTGTTTACAACTGAAGACATTACCCACCTCGAGCTTCCTGTTTGACCTACTCTGCACTCCGGACTCGTTGCTCCTGTGAGCGCCCACTGGTGGATATTGGAAAAAATTATACTGACTGTCAATCCCTCTTTCTTTCCTGGAGGCTTGTTTTTTGGGATTTTTCATCTTCTATCATTGCAAGATGGCCAAGGGCCACAAATCAACAGCAGCTGACATGGAAAAATTTTTGGAAAGACTGGCAAAATTGGATCAGAAATTGGATAAATTGGATGATTTACAAAAAGGACTATCTGAAATTAAATCTGAAATGACACTTACGAAAAAAAATTTAAGTGAGGTTCAACAGCTGGCAGAGCAAAACAAGAAGAAGATGGGGGGTCTGGAGGGGGAGGTACGGGCACTCCAGCGAGTGGAAGAAGGGAGAGGAAATGCAATGTTAACTTTACAATTGGATAAGATGTCTTATTTTCTCAGGTTTCAAAACGTGGAACAACTCGACCAGGAAAATTTGAGAGAAGTGATGGTCAAAATGTTGGGTGAATTTCTTGAAAGAGATTTGGAGTCTACTGGAAGGGATGTGGATCTGGTGTATAGAGTAAACTCACAATTTGCAATTTTACATAGTGTCCCAAGAGAGATCCATATTAAATTTGTAAGAAGGGAACTGAGAGATGAGATATTGAAAAAACAAAGACTGGGGGCGCTGGTGTACAGGGGCAAGGAGGTCACCATCCTAAAGCAGATTCCCAGACAGGTACAAGAATTAAGGAGAAAATATTATTTTTTATCAAACAAGTTGTACCTTAAGGGAGTAGGCTTTAGGTGGTTGATTCCGGAGGGTTTGATGATTTTCTGGAAGGACAGTAGGAAGAAAATTAATAACGTAGTGGAGGCTAAGGCCTTTTTTGAGCAGCATAAGTCCTTCCTAGAGGGAGAAGATACAGGAGCTGAAGAGGGGGAAGTATTAGATCAACAAGGAGCGGGGGCGGACGGGGCTGTGGCGGCCCGGGAGGAGGGGGAGGCCAGGCCATGGTTCTAAGAGCTAGAACTAGGAAATGAAGAAAGGAGGGGAATCTATTATCTAATGTTTTTTTTTTGATATCTCTTTTTACTCTTTCTTTTCACTGTACTTTGTATAATATTTTGGCTATTGGCTTTCTTTGTTTACATAACTTTTATATAATCTGGTTGTTTGTTTTGATTTAACATAATAACGTCTGTTGTGTGAGAATTTAAAAAAGAGAAAATAATAACCTAAATATCTTTTTTATAAAGATATTGAAAATTCAACATATTGTAAACTATAATATTGTATATTTTTAACCAATAAAAACTTTTCTTATAAAAAAAAATTACTGAATTTTTATACAATACTGAAGATAAGAAATCAAAATCATAGAATTTTACCAACAAGTACTAACATGAGTTTCTAACCCAATTGTTTGCAATTAAAAAGCTTATAACCTGTTTGCTGACTTCAGCTGACTGAGTTTCCTGTTTTCCCCAGGACTTTAAACAGACTTAGGTCTTTGTTTGCTCTCTATATCTCCTAAACCGAGGAGAGAAAATAAACTCTCCATCAGCTCCAACAGAGCTGTTTCCTTCCGTTTCTCCATTGAGATAGTCAAGGAGCAGGAAAAGTAGAAAGGATTAATTTGAAAATGCTCTTTGAAGTGTGCCTTTAAATAGTGGCTCTCTAGACTTTAACGCAATCCTTCCTTTCCTTTTGGCAAAGTTTAGGAAAATAGAAAAAAAGTTCATAGAATTGCTGCCTTAAAGCACTCTTGAACTGGCAGATCTTAGAGGGCTGTGTGGCTATAAGAAGGGAAGGTAATGGGCTCCTTTTTTACTGAATGTGTTCAAGGAAAGTTAATTCAAAGATCAAGAGGTGAGCCATATTTGAGGGTTCCTTTAATTTGGGATTCCTGCTTTGAGCAGAATAGCCGTATAGCCCCTTCAACTATTGATTGATTGTTTGATTGATTGATTGATTCAATTTATATGCCGCCCTTCTCCGGAGACTCAGGGCGGCTTACAATGCATTAAGCAATAGCCTTCATACTTTTGTATATACCTGCTTAGTAGGGCTTTCGCCCCGCCTAAACGGTGTTCTTTTTTATACAAAGTCAGCTTATTGTCCCCACAATCCGGGTCCTCATTTTACCTACCTCGGAAGGATGGAAGGCTGAGTCAACCTTGAGCCTGGTGAGATTTGAACTTGCAATAATTGCAGGCAGCTGGCAGCTAAGTGCTACTTAACAGTGCTTTAGTCCGCTGCTCCACCAAGGCTCCTTACTATACTATGATAGCAACAGGGTTGAAGACCTTTTAAAAATGTTTTTCATGCATGTCAAAATTACTTGATGCTTAACACACCAGTTTCCCTGGGGGGAAATTATTCCCCTGTAAGTGAACAGTTTACTGGTCTCTGCTCTAGACTATCATCAATAGGCAGACTAGCTAAGGAAGGATGGAAAAAGGTCCTATATATCTAGAAGATAGTAAGGTTGGATGATGGATGGATAGACTGATAGATAAATTGATAGAATAGAATAGAATAGAATAGAATAGAATAGAATAGAATAGAATTCTTTATTGGCCAAGTGTGATTGGACACACAAGGAATTTGTCTTAGTTGTATATGCTCTCAGTGTACATAAGGAGAATAAAATACATTCATCAAGAATAAAAAGATACAACACTTAGTGATAGCGTAATTCATTCTAGATAAATTGATTGATGATAAATGATAGAACAGATAACCAGCTTAATTTATTAAACTTGCTTCAAGATTAGTTATATTCAGATAATATTTTTTAGTTATGGGGTTGATTCTGTAGTTCTTTATGTTTCACATCGTACATGGCTAAGAAAAACAAATCCTGCATCTTTTCACCTAGGATATTTCTGCAAATAATTTCTATTGATGAGATACTCACATCTGTAGAAGATAACTATTATTTAAAGCTCCATCAATAAACACACCCAAAACTTGATTCAGTAGAACTTTCTGGCTCATTTGACCTTTGACCTTTCTTGAATTGTTTGGCAATTACCTGTTGTGAGAAGGAGGCATAAAGCTTAGGATCACTGAAGGAACTAATACTGGTAATCAAGAGGTATCTATTCTTTTTGATTCTTCACAGATAGGAAAAATAAGATTATATCCAAAGCAGTGAGGTTACTATAAAAGAACTCAATTCTCTTTGATATTTTATCTGCCAGAAAAGCCAATAACTCTGATTTTAGCATTCCTCCCTGAGTTTCCAATATTATGGGATCTGGGTTAAATTCCTGTGGTTGCTTTGTTGTAGCTGTTAAAGTTATATAATAAAGATAACAGAATATGGTATACTGAGTGAAAGATTTTAAACATAGAGAACAAATGTGAAATAAGATTTTAGGGAAAGGCAGCATGTCCCTTTCTTCTTGCTGTGTGGCACAAATCTTCCTGCAACAACGTTCTTCCCACCTTTTCTCCATCATTGCCACTTTAGCGCATTTTGTGTACTGTATATCTTGATTAGGATCCATGGCATAATTGGTCACCAGAAAATACTGCAAAGTTGTTGTTTGAAAAAAGGGGAACATAATTTGGTCTAATGTAAAGAATGGCCTTGAAACAGTTTTGGACATTTGTAGTTGGAAAGCTCGTGCCTTAAGCATTTTTGGTTTTGGCCAGACTGGAGAGTAAACTTTCATATTCAACCCCCATAAGCCTAGGCAAAAAAGCAGGACTGAGTAAAGCAAAGAGGACAGCTAAAACATCTCCTGTTATCTAAGGAGAACTACCAGCTTCAAGATAACCAGTAAAATATGGCCCATGGCCAGTGCTGAAATCCAAACTGGTTTGCTACTGGTTCGCTGGCCGCGCATGTGTGCTGAACATCAAACATGCACTGCATGTGCATGCGCAGTATGTACCAAACACATGCTCTGCATGCACACACACATGCGCAATACGTGCCAAAAGGAGGCTTTGGAAGGTAAGTAGAAGCGAGTGGGGGGGATTAGCTGTGGTGGGCGATTTAGCTTCACTAGAAAGCACCTTGTGGCTCAGCAGACTAAAGCAGTGTTATTAACATTCAGATGCCTGCAATTACTGCGAAGTTCTAATCTCTAATCTCTATAAATATACAAAAGTATGAAGGCTATTGCTTAACGCATTGTAAGCCGCCCTGAGTCTCTGGAGAAGGGCGGCATATAAATCAAATTAAAAAATAAAAATAAATATGTTTTTTTAAAAAAAGCTAAACTGCACTGCACAGCTGATTCCCCCTCTGTTCTACTTATCTTCCCAAGCCTCCTTTTGGCACATGTCATGTGTGTGCGCATGCACAGTACACATCAAAAGGAGGCTTGGGAAGATAGGTAGAAAAATGAGGGGTGGGGGATCAGCTGTGACGTGTGATTTAGCTTTGCTAGAAAGCAGGATTTCCTGCTTTCTAGCAAAACGAAACCCTGCTGCACAGCTGATCGTCGGAAAGCTTTTTTTTACTACCAGTTCACCCAAACCAGTAGTTTTTATCACTACCGGTTTGCCCGAACCAGAGTGAACCGGTAGCATTTCACCCCTGGCCATGGCTACAGACAAAGAACTGAGCAGACCACAGAATTCTTCAGTGAATCCTGTCTCAATTCTGCTTTTGTATAACCCATGTGAACAGCCTTGTTCATTTTCTCATGTGTTCCTAATAGTTATCTTTTTTAAAAAAAGAAATCTTTATTTAAAACCTTACTCTTCTGACTGCTGAACAGCTTATGTTACACAAGCATGATAAATTACGCATAATTTAGCAAAAATGATTATAAATATACTTAGCATATTTGTTACAAAAATCTGCTTTCTTTTGATTGTTAGATTTAAATCTTGTTTTTCTTTATGGCTGAGGGAGTGATATGTGTGTGTGTGTGTGCGTGTGTGTGTATGCATGTATGTATATGTATATGTATATGTATATGTATATGTATATGTAATGAATGACAGCAATAAAAAGGAAAACATGAGAAGGGACACGGAGAGAACAGAGTTTGCTAGATGTGTAGGAGAAAGCTCAGTAGATGAATGTCAGAGCAAGTTTAATCGCTTACAGAAGTAACCATTCAAAGAGCCTACAACTTCATGTTCCGAAATCCAAAGACAAGTGTGAAGGCAAAGAAAATGAAAAGATGCACCAATGGACTTTAAAAAAAAAAAACCCTACAAAAAAACAGAAAAGTTGAAAGGAACAAAATACAGTAATTAAAATAATTCTACTGGGTTTCAGATCAGGGATGTTGAGCATTTCATACAAATCACAAAACCACTATGCCAAAGAAGTAAAGAAAACCTTGTCTGACAGAATCTGTCCCAGATGTTACAGACATTATTTAGGAAAAGCAGGGAAAATACAAGAAAAGATATTGTCTTGGGTTTTTTTAACTTTAAAAGTTGATTGTTGTCCCTGCATATATTTACTTTTTTGATACTTTATCTTTGTATATATAATTTTAACTGGGTGGACTTATATATATATATATATATAAAAAAAAGACCATCTAAAGGAAAGAAAGCAATTAGCAGTTGCTTTCCTGGAAGAAAAAGTTGGGAGGGGAACATCATCTGGGAATTTCCAGTAGGAGGATGTTGTATCCTGAAGTCTGGCAGAATATCTTGCAAACTGCTAGCAAAGCATCTTAATAAGGAGAGGATTTTCTAAAGCCAGTTTAGAGTCAAACTGGCATAAGCACAAGACAAGAATAACTTAAGCATGCAGTACAGATAGGGAAAAAAAAAGAAAGCTAGGAGAAAAAAAATGTATGAAAGTATTTCAAGCACCACAAATGAACCTACCTACCCCCCCCCTTTCTCTCTCACACACACTCACACATGTACACATTGCATATATTGAATTCTATCACTAATTTATTTATTATACAGGTTGGGATCAGATAATCTCAAGTAGACAGAAATTTGAACAAATTTGGCCCATGGCTTTAACAGAATGCATTACTGTCTCCTTTCATTAATGAATACTCCTTTCTTTGCATGGTAGGAAAGTTTTGCTGCACTATAATTTATCTATTCCAAACCCCCCTCACAAAAAAAAAAGGTTAATAAATTTTACATTTCAAAGGTGCCATGGTTTCCAGAGGTTGGAGTTTAAGAATCTTGAAGTTATTTCCAAGTTCTTGATGACTTTAGCTGGATGAGAAACATGGTTCAGGAATTACTGACAAATCCAAATGGCAACCTATTCCTAAGGTAAACAAATTCCCTTTTTTAAAAAATTCAGAGATTAAGTGTAATGTCATATTTTATAAAATTTGGGAATTCTATAGCTCCTGATCACCAGCGGTTATTTTACACACAGCTATGAGACTGCAGATTTACATTAGCCTGGAAGGTATTTTTCAACAGCACAGGCTATAAAACCAAAATGAAACATTTTCTCCAAAGCATAATATTTGAGAACTGCTTCATATGTATAATGGTAAAGGCATGAAAGGAAAGGCCTCAATAGTAGAAGATTTATTCAATTTCTAACCCACAAATAAAGCAGTTCTCTGGAAGAATTCAGCAAGAATCAAGGACTGGAAATAAGCTTTATTTGAAAATTGCTTGGTTAACCCTAACCCTAACTACCTCACAGAAATACATCAGGATTTTTTAAGACTCAAATGGGCCACATATAGTAACTTAGTCATAGCCATGAAGTAACATCTTCCCCATGCTTTGAATCCTGAAAAGAAGGGGAAACATGCCCTTTCTTCTGATGGAGCATCAAGTCCCACATTTCCTCTTGGGATAAACCTTAGAATCAGTAAAAAATTGTTGTCAGCTAAAATTACTGATTTTGTTCTGACCTAAGCTTCCTTAGAAAGTAAACAGTACAAACTTAGTCCCTGCAAACCTCTTTAATTCAAATGGCTGTGAATTATTGCCATTCCCAGTCTGAAAGGCTTCTTAAACAGCCTATCAGGGGAGTGTTTACAAACACTCACCTTATCTCCGTTGGAATGCTGCCAGAGAACTAATTGCCAAACACAGGGCAAGGCCAAACTTAGCACAAAGTCAAACAGAGCTTTTCCCGACTAGATGAACTGATTGCTTCCTGCAAAAGCTCACGTCCCGTCTGCTTCTCTTTTATGTCTTATGAGAGGGGCCAATCATCTCCAAGCCTTATTCCCAAATTAACCCTGTTTCCTTAATTGTTCCTGTCTCCTGGCAGCTCTGCGCATGCACAGACTGGGAATAGGCTCCCACTGTTCTGCCTCACTGATGTCAGGAGTCTGGAGACTCCAGAGACAGCAAAGAATTACCAGATGGCCTTGGCCCCCTCTTTGCCTCTGACTCAGAGTCATCGTGCGAGCTGTAGTCCAGGCGAGAGGTGACGAGGGCATGAGTGACTGTGCACCCGGAATCCCAATCAAGAAAGGGGCGCAACTGGTGAATCAGGTGAACCTGACAAAAGGTCCCCTGGCTACAGCCGTCAGATGTTCCTCCAAGGACAGCTGCATATCCAGGAGGACTCCCAGATTGCGCGCCCTCTCCACGGGGGCCAAAGACTCGCCCCCGATAGTCAGCGATGGAGTCAGCTGACTATATCGGGATGCCAGGAACCACAGCTACTCAGTCTTGGAAGGGTTGAGCTTGAGCTTGTTCCTCCCCATCCAGATCCGCACAGCCTCCAGGCACTGGGACATCACTTCAAGGGCATCGTTGGGGTGGTCTGGGGTGGAGATGTACAGCTGGGTGTCATCAGCATACTGGTGGTATCTCACCCCAAAACCACGGATGATCTCACCCAGCGGCTTCACATAAATGTTGAACAGAAGGGGCGAGAGGACAAACCCGTGCGGCACTCCACAGATGAGAGGCCTCAAGGTCAACCTCTGCCCCCCTGTCAACACAAACTGTGACCGGTCAGAGAGAAAGGAGGAGAACCACCGTAACACAGTGCCCCTCATCCCCAACTCTTCCAACTGGTGCAGCATGATACCATGGTCGATGGTATCAAAAGCCGCTGAGAGATCTAATAGGACCAGAACAGAGGAACAACCCCTGTCCCGGGCCCTCCAGAGATCATCAACCCACATGACCAATGCCATTTCCGTGCTGTGACCAGGCCTGAAACCTGACTGGAACGGATCCAGATAGGACATTTCCTCCAGGAATTGTGGGAACTGTCGTGCGACCACACTCTCAACAACCTTCGCCACAAAGCGAAGGTTGGAGACAGGATGGTAGTTAGCCAATACTGCCGGGTCCAGGGAGGGCTTCTTGAGGAGAGGCCTCACCACCGCCTCTTTCAAGGCAGCGGGGAAGTGACCCTCACTCAACGAAGCGTTGATAATTCCCTGGAGCCAGCCTCATGTAACCTCCCAGGAAACCAGTACTAACCAGGAGGGACACGGGTGCAGTAAACATGTGGCCGCATTAAGTCTCCCCAAAATCCTGTCCACGTCATCCAGAGTCACAGAGTCAAACTCTTCCCAGATAACGCTCTCAAGACTATTCCTCGCCATTCTGCCCAGATCTACCCAGTCAGAGTCCAAATCCCATTGGATCTGAGCTATTTTGTCATACAGATAACATCCGAAATCCTCTGCCCTGCCCTCCAGGGGGTCCTCCCGCATTCCCAGTTGAAGCAGGGAGCGGGTCACCCTGAACAGGGCCGCCGGACGATTCTCTGACGATGCAATAAGAGCGGAAAAGTAGTTAGACTTCGCCACTTTTATCGCCACTAGGTAGGTCTTAATATGCAACCTTACCAGTGTTCGATCAGATTCGGTGAGACTGGCCCTCCAACCGCTCTCCAGGCGTCTTTTCCGGATATTTGGATATGTCCTGTTATAATACAGAAAACAAAACCTTTAATCAACTTTATTCACTAAAGTTAGAAAATTACTAACATCAAAAATATTTAGTCTACTGGGATATGGTGTTCAGTTAAGTTCTTTCTACAAAACAAAAATATCTTTGAATTATTAGTCATTCAGATATTGTATGGCTGACTGCAAGTCTTTTGCCATAATAATTTTTGCAAAGGCAAAATTATTTCCCCTAATCATTATCATGGATTTTTCTTTGTGACAAAGGTCACTTTGGACATGCTGGTAGCATTTCCAACTGGGCTTGCATTGCAAAATTTCTTATGATTGAGAAATATCAACTTGTTATTCTGGTTTGCTCATCTGCTGCCATAAAGCCTGTGAAAGAGCTAATACTGATGATGGTATCTGGAGGCTAGTGGGCCATAAAGACGGGAAGGGCCAGAAGTTGTAAAGTATTCTGCAGATTTTAAGTGGAGCAGAAGACAGCAGTGGGCACTGAAATTTTTGGAAAGTATTTGGATCTGAGAAAGTTCAGATGAGATGAGACATAGCAGTGTTCCAGAAAGAAAAAACAAATTCCAAAGCACCAGAAGGCAAGACAAGAAACAATGGATGGAAACTAATCAAGGAGGGAAGCAACCTAGAACTAAGGAGAAATTTTCTAACAATCAAAACATTAACCAGTAGAATGACTTTCCTTCAGAAGTTGTGGGAGCTCCATCACTGGAGGCTTTTAAGACGAGACTGGACAGCCACTTGTCTGGAATGATATAGGGCAGGGGTCCCCAAACCCCTGGCCATGGCCTATTTGGAATTATGCCATGTGAGTGGCTGGCTGGAGCATGTGCATAGGCACACAGTTCAACTTGCTCGAACTGCGGGCCAGTGGCAGTCATGTGTGTGCGTGCTGGCCTGTCTCTCGCTCAAGGGCTGCGTGTATGTGCATACTGGCCTGCTGCTCCTGTGGCCCAGTTCCCCTCTACCCCCCTCAGCTGGGTTGCCAAGCCCCAAAAGTTGGGGTTTCCTGCTTCAGCAGAGGGTTGGACTAGAAGACCTCCAAGATCCCTTCCAACTCTGTTATTCTGTTATATTCGGACAAAGTAAAACAGCCTTATTAATCATTCTTCCTTCTCAGCTACAGTTTATGGGGCTTGAGATCCAAAAATATTGGCAGTTGGTTGGAAAAGATTGGAACAAGAGGGAGAATGTGAAGCCTGACAGCTATGATTTATTTAACAACCAACAGTATAGGTTCCTAGCCCAGTATATAAAACAGATTATCTCTCTGCTTTGGATCCTATTGTTATACAAAGGATAATATAGCACAGGGTAATATAATAGATTTTTGTGGCTAGGGACAGCACACACACAAAAACTGTTTATAGAAAAATAATTATGTTATAACCCAACAGAAATACTCTTATTTTCTTGTGCAAGAAATGGTGCATGGAGAAATGGGACTAATGGTGGTATTAGACATAGGTATATGTGTAAACAACAAATGGATATGACAAATTTTGCATTTGTTTCTGTGTGGAGTTAAGTTTAACCTCAAATTATGAATTTATAACTGTTCATCTGAGATTAATTCCACACAGTCATCCTTTTTCTAAGAATGGAACAAGTGTTTGTGATAGGGCTGTTCCTTTTCTCCCAGTTTCATACAGGCAGTCACTGACACAGATTAATTTTCAGTTGGAAGAAACCATGTAATTCTTCCAGAAAAAAAAATAACAACAGTCACAACATTTATGTGGCACCTGAAGAACTAAACGATGCATATCAGATGCGTATGTTAATTACCATGGAATAATACATTTTAAAGTTGAAGCACGCTTTTGAGCTTGGAGGAAGATCACTTCAACCATAACAATCCGTCCTAGTTAACTGACAGTTTTTAAGATATATGTCTTGATTTGGGTTTAGGGTAATAGAAAAGACTATTTTTACAGCAGTGAATGCCGTTTCAACCCTAGTTACTGATATCTTATTCTGGTAAATCTATCCATTTAGGCTAAAAAGGCAGTACGCGTACTTCGGCTGTCAGGAAGAATAGTACAAATTAAATAAACCAAAGCATACATTTTAAAATGTAGCGGTATGCACATTACATTAAACTACCTGCTGTTCTGTGACTCTTCTTTGAACGGTGAAATATGATAGTCTTGGTGTCTCTTTAACATTGTGATATGAAATATGAAAGGAATAATATGAGTAGGTTTTTACTTTCAGCATGAAAGTAAAAATAACTTTTGCTAAGATTTCTAATTCTCACAATAGGCCTACAACCATTTACCTTGGAATAAGCCATTGCACAAAATATGAGGCTATCACACCAGTGATTTATAGTAACATCCAACCATTGCTGTAGTGATTTATCATTAATGCACAAAGACTTTACATAGCCCCCGTGATGCCTGGATAATACTATAAATCACTAGTGTGCATAGGCTTTATGACTTAGTTCTGAATAAACAATTCATAGGACTGATCACTAAAAGCCCATAACATTCCCATACAAATGTTCTGAACAAACATTTGGGTTTGGTTTTTTTCCACACTAAATTATTCCTTCTAGATGTGCTACTCCTAGCGGAAATACAAAATAGCAGCTTTTCTGCTACATGCCTGGATCACATTAAAAATATATGCACATGCATTGTAAAATACAATCCAAGATGCAGAGATTCAGGAGTCCTGCCTTGTAGACTGCTCATTAACGAAAAACAGTTGCACAAGCAATATTATGTAAGTAAATAGAGGAAAAAATCCTTAGAACATGAAGTCTGTGTTGTTTTCAAATGGTAACAACATAAATGATAAGATCATTTTTTTTAGAAGATATAAATCAGTGATAGCTAACCTTTTTGCCATCGCGTGCCAGGAGGGGGCAGGTGGGGGGGTCACACATGTGTGTGCCCACACCCATAATTCTATATGCCCCACCTTCGCACATGCGTGTGTGACCCCCCCTGTCCCCCCCCACTCTTGGCATGTGATGGCCCAGTAGGCCCGTTTTTCTTTCTCACCTGGCTCCAGGGCCTCTCTAGGAGTCTGGGGAGGGCAAAAATGGCCTTCCACCCCCCCCCCCCGGAGATTCTCTGGAGGCCGAAAACTCCCTGTTTGATAACTTTTGGGCCTTCCGGTCCCACCGGAAGTTGTTAAATGGGCCATTTTCAGCCTCCGGAGGACCTCCGGGGGGAGGCTGTTTTTGCCCTCCCCAGACCCCTAGAGAGGCCCTGGAGCCAAGTGAAAAAGAAAAACGGGCCTTCCCCACCCCCCAGGCCCTCCAGAGGCAGGAAACAGCCTGTTTCCCTACTTCTCTGTGGGCCCAGAAGACCCGAAAATCAGCTGGCCAGCATGCACATGAGCTCACGTGCCCACTGATATGACTACATGTGCCACCTGTGGCACATGTGCCATAGGTTCACCATCACAGGTATAGATAATATATTTATTTAGCAGATTCTGAATCATTAGAATTTGGACTGAATTCAGGTTTCATCTATGGTTTGAGTTTAAGAACGTTACCTTTGGAGGCACTTCATTTTAAAACTTAGTGTTATGCTGAAAATTGATTCATTAAATGTTGATGGAAATGAAATGGTGTGTGTATGTGTATGTGTGTTTAAAGACAACAGATAAGCATCATAGTAGATTTGTTGTAGGATTCTTATCCAAGGGCACCTGAGAAATGTGCCTTCCATTGTACAATTACATCTCAGCAGCCTAGAGCCTTTCAATATCCTCAACCAACTCTTGGTTATAAGGCAACTTCAAAAACACTATCAAAAATAAACTGGAAAATATCCAGCGTCTGTGGCAATAAATTAAATATTCATAAGAGAAGAAAAGTTTAGAAATTAAAATAGATTTCAATAGAAATAAAGTCATATAAGGATCTAGAATAGTTGTAATGTACAAGTTTTTACATCCAAAATTTAAAAACTATGAGCAAGGCCCTTTGTTTAGAATCAGCAACACACATACTGTCAGGGTTCCAAGTAACACCCCCAACAAAAGAAAACTCCGAGGCTTGAAGTTCCTCAAAGCTACATTTTATTAGAGATGTCATATTGGCACATCTGGGAAAACCCAAATCTGAAAGTTTTCAGGTTTTCCACACCCAAAGAAAAGTTCAAATCCCTGCCTAACACCCACAAGTCCATCACATGGCCCAATCAAACATCATCCCAACTGGAGATACCTCCCAGTTCCAGTCTTCCAGATGCAGGGCAAGTTGTCCTTGACTTCTTGAGAAAGGAATGTTATTATGACTATATATCACCCATGCTCCATACAATCCCCCCTCCCAGTTTTCCATAGTAGTAAATGTGGCAGGTCAGAAGGCCTAGATACATACATACATGCACACACAACACACACACACACACACACACACATATGAATGAATGAATGAATGAATGAATGAATGAATGAATGAATGAATGAATGAAACAAAGCACAATAAAAACACTTTAAAAATGGAAGGCATATGATCCAAATCTTGAAGCATTTCTGCTGAAAATTCACTGAAATCAATAGAAAAATACTTAAATGCAAATGATTTGTTTTATTAATATCTTAATATCAATATCTTAATTAATTAATTAATTAATAACTAGAGTGACTTCTTTTGGATTTGAATATATATATATATATATATAT
>WNWU01000053.1:3534900-3568260 GCA_012654045.1 Ptyas mucosa | reverse complement strand
TTCCTTCCTTCCTTCCTTCCTTCCTTCCTTCCTTCCTTCCTTCCTTCCTTCCTTCCCAAAAACAAAAAGTGGGGAAAAATAGATAAGCAATAAATAAATACCCAACAAATTTGCAATACAATGAGACCATGTAAGTAAATTATTCTCAAAATAACATTTGTGTTTTCAAACACTTTAAAGTCATTTTGTAACTGTAAAACTACAGATCATTCTCATAATTGATTTAATGTATAAATAACAATGACAATAATAAGCACAGTATACATTTGAGTCAAAAGTTTTAGTCTTATCTAATCAGTAAGAGAACTTATTCTTATTTAAACATCATCCATAACCTAAAAATTAAAACTTTATATAAAGAGAAACTAAAATATTGGATATGGAACAAGCCTATGGATAGAAATATATTAGTCAAAAATTGTTTCCAAGTTAAAATATGAGTCAAATTTATTTTTCAAATATGAAATGAGCTTAGACCCGTGGTGAAATCCAAACATTTTTACTACCGGTTCTGTGGGTGTGGCTTGGTGGGTGTGGTGTGGCTTGGTGGGCGTAGTTTGGTGGGCATGGCAGGGGAAGGATACTGCAAAATCCCCATTCCCTCCCCACTCCAGGGGAAGGATATTGCAAAATCTCAATTCCCACCCCACTCTGGGGCCAGCCAGAAGTGGTATTTGCCAGTACTCTGAACTACTCAAAATTTCCTCTACCAGATTCTCCAGAATCTGTCAGAACCTGGTGGATTTCATCCCTGGCTTAGACCTTAAGCCAAAGTCCTACAATTTTGTTTTCCATTCTTCTACTGTTTCTTCAGTCGTTTCCAACCATAATTATAGAGTATTGTAGTAGCTGTTAGCTGTTAGGAGATTATGACTGTAGTGGTTAAGGTTGGAATTAAAGCCACTGCAAACTTTCTGCGAGTAAAACAAACTAATGGATTGTTAACAAAAGGTTTTGGAGTTAGTTTTCTGTTGTGGGGCTTATCTTTCTTTTTACAGTAGATAGATGATAGGTCAAATTATTTGGGTGAATAGAATTTTAGAAGCTTATATATTGTAGACCTGTTTTGCAAAGGGGGGGGGATTACTAATGTTGTAATATAGTTATCCATATTGTACTCTGTGTGTGTGTGTGTGTGTGTGCAGAAAACAATATATGTGTATTTTCTTTTTTTTTTAAATGCACTTATTTTTCCTTTTTGTCCTGTTTAGTTTTGTTCTGTTCTTGGTTATTCTTTTGTAAATTTATATTTTAATTCTTGATTTTTTTAAAAAAGAGTGTCATTAGAAAATACAGAAAATATTGAAAGGATAGCTTACTGTAACTATAGATCCAATTGTAACTATGAAACTAGCTGACAGCTTTAATATTATGTATGCTTATATGCAGCCACAGACATATACCCTTCTCACCCCATAGATGGTCTCTGTCTTCCTCAATCTCAGGTCCTGTACCAGAAGTCTGGAATTTAAGGGTTCAGCAGAGTAGCTTAATTGTTCCTAACACTGCACTCTTCTGGGCAGAGCTTTGACGTTGTCCCTGGGATCTCTTGGACCCATTTTCCCAGCTTAGGAGTCACAGCCATACTACTACTTGGGTCCACTTTGGCCTTTACTTTCCTTATACTTTGCTTCTTTCTTTAAGCCTTAGTACTTCTCCAGCCTCCTTCTTTCTGACATTGCTTTCATTTGGCACTGCTATATCTATCAACATTGCTTTCTTCCTTTGTTTACTGTTATAATGTCTGGTGGATTGGCTAGTACCTATCTATCTGTCTCAATATTGAAGTTCCACAAAATCTTAACCCTATTATTCTCTATGCTCTCAAATCTCCCATCTGGATTTGCAAGGGTTTAGCCCATGTACTGTGCCAATGTTCCCATTCACAATGGTAACTTTTTGATGGTGCTGTTCAGTATATGCTGTACCTGCCTAGATTTTATAACTTGCCATTATGTGTTGGCTGTCTCAGGCCTCTTTGTGTAGTCTGCACTTTGGATCCTGTCTAATGTGGTAGAACCCTGATTCTATGGATTGGTGCTTAGTGGCTGTTACTGTTTCATTTTCACAAGTGGCATACCGAACAGGATCAGGATAAACTGATATCAATATACTAATTTTGTCTGGCCAGCTTCAATAATTAGTATTTTCATTTCTCTATTGTATTTAACAGTCAGCAATTACATTGGTTACAAATCTCTCTACAGTTTGATATTAATCTTAGTTTAAATATAGAAAGATTGACTATTTACTCTGCAATGAAAAATTCCTCCTTGACATTCTGAGTTATTATAGATTTTGAATATCCCTATCATTAATCAAATAAAAAATAAATTATTTTACTGCAAGATAAATAGATTATTTGAGTTTATTGGAAATAGCATTTTTCATTATCTAATTTCTCAGTCTTAATAACTTGAACAGCTAAGTGTCAAGTCACAAACAACACAATCTAAATGTAGGTTATGCCCTCTGTTAAATGTCATTTCACCATGTCATGTAATGAAGCATCACAGATCCAGAAAATAGGAGAACATCATGGAGAGATTATGAGCATGGGAAAAGAAGGGGAAGCTATATTTTAGGAATGATGGGAGAGATTCTGCACAATTTAGTTGGCAATCTTTTGACTATCACTATTGTTTTGATATAGTAAAGATTCCAAGGAAGATAAAAGAAACTGTGAGGGTCTTCTAAAACATGTACTATTCTCATTTTGCAGTCTGCAACTTTCAGCTTTTGAAGTCTGGTTTCCCTTGTATTCAGTTTAGTGTCTCATTTATTATCTATTTATATGTTACTCCATGATAGAAGCAATTGCATGCAAAAGGACTTCTGATTCATTATATTAAACATAATCTTTACTGATATGACATGAGATTTTCTTTATATTTTTATAGAGGATAAATAGTTTCTCCAAATTAATGTACGCCCCATCATTCATAAAATATGTTCTCTTCCTCTCCCTTTGTTTCTGATACAACATTTAGAGAATAGATAGATAGATAGATAGATAGATAGATAGATAGATAGATAGATAGATGGGACTTCCTTGATTCTGTTCTAAATTCCTTTTTCACAATGATCTATTGTGAAACATCTTGCTCATGTTTATGTTTGTTTTCAGTGAGTTTATTTTGACTCTCTTAACATTCCATTACACATTTAAACAAACAGAAACATATCCACTATCCACCACAGAACACAATATTCTACATAAAGGTCTCAACTACAACACAGATTATGTCAATCAACTAGAATTCAGCATCAGAAAGAGCATTTAAAACCACTGGTCTTCCCACAGAGATTTTGTAAAAAAAGATCAATCTATCACACCGCAGACCAAATGATGAGAAGAAAACCAACTCACAGCAGAGGACAGCACAGCCCTCCAAAACTTGGGGGCGGGGGAGCAATCATCCCATCACAAACAAAGGCCAAACCAGTGTTATCATGATCAGATCATAATATATAAAAAAGGGAAAAGAATTACTAGAAGACAAAGACACTTACATCACCAGTCCACTATAGAAACTAGACAATTGGATCAAGAGAACTCTCAGCAACCTCACTATGAAAGGCCAAATTATCAAAGAGTAATGATCAGGAATGAGAAGCAATGGACCCATCTTCCCACACTTCTATGGATAGCAATAGCAATAGCGTTTAGACTTGTGTACTGACCCATAGTGCTTTACAACATAATGTGGGTAGTATACAAAGTAAGCATTATTTGCATATTACCCCCAAGAACCTGGGTCCTCATTTTACCAACCTCAGAAAGATGGAAGGCTGAGTCAACCTTGACCCCTTCCAGCATTAAATTCCAGGCTATGGGCAGAGTTTGCCTGCAATACTGCACTTTGACCACTGTACTACCAGACTCCCAAAACATAAGCCTGATATATCTTCCCATCCAATTGTATTATTACCAGGTACCTACAATATTGCGATAGAATCAAGCAAAAAATTTAGGCCCCGCACAGAAGGAAGCAAATACTCCATCAACTCTCCACTGCAGTGCCTCCAGAGAATCAAAGATATGACAATAGATGAGGGTGAAATCGTAGTCTAATTTGATATCACAGTCCTTTTCACAGCCCATAGACCCAGATTTGTCCAACTAGACAACACACTTGAAACCATCAACTATATCTTCAAAGGAACCAAATTCACAAGGAAAGAAGAAAACACAAAACACTACACTTCCTGGATATCCTTATCACCAGAGACTGTGATGGCAAACTAGAAACATAAGTTTACCAAAAGAACATCCACACCAACCAGGTGCTCCACTATCGAAGTAATAACACAACTTCCTAAAAGAGAAGCTCTGTAATATTTAGACAAGCACAAGTACACTACAACAATCCTGAACATCAAAAAAAGGAAACAAATCATCTACAGAACATCGTCCAACAAAATGAATATCCATGCAAGTTCATCAAAAAGTACTTTATCACGCAACCCAATATAGCACAACCATCATAAGCAGTAAATAGGCTAACAATGCCATGATTAAAACGTTTTTTTTATTTCTCAACATATGGACAGATTTAACCACAGATTCATCTGGAAAACTGTGACCATCCTAGACCAAGCCAAATCCAAAAACACTAGAAATTTCCTGGAAAGCTGGCACTCTGACAAATTGGCCATCAATAGACACTTAGACATAAACAATATCTACATACAGTGCAAAAGACACAATTAACAAGCCAAAAAGGGAACAAAAAGGCCAAAACATCTCCCCACCAGCAATCAAAATCCAGATGAACATAAATTAACACCAGGTTTAGCATCAGACCAACAATCAAGAAATAATAAAAAAATACCCCAATCAAGAAACTGCCAAACAATCTAACAATAAACAGTCCAATCAAAGAATCACCAAGACCACTCCCACCAACAATGACAGAGCAAGCCACTAGAATATCAATTGAGAACAAATCCTATACCCTACCAGCACTGAAGATGCTATCTAGTTTGGGTAATGAAATGTCTGCAAGAAAACAAACAAACTTGGAGAGCACCAAGGACACCTCAAATAGAAAAATACAACTCTATAAAATATGTCTGATGACCTCTCTTCTGTTGAGAGACTCAATATAGAAAAAAGCAGTGAGGTTTTTTTAAAAAACATATATAGAGGCAAATAAGCTCTTAGAAGCATTATTCTATCCTTTGGGATTTTTTTTCCAGACTTCATGTAGGAAAGAGACCTTATCAGTCTTTAGTGTAGCAGATATATTTCATTAATATTTAGAAGACTGAGAAGTCTTCTTTGGAAGAACAGTATTAAACAGTTTCTAATATCTCTTTAATGGGGGCTTTGGGAAGTTACGTACTGAAATGATACCCCCATCCTACAATTCTCTTTGATAAGTGGAAAGGACAGAAAGTCACTCTGTCTGGCACTACCCCACTTGCAGAACAAGTCCATACAGAACAGAAATCTGAAGGGGACAATTTTATGGAAGCAAAATCTAGAAAAGATCCCTGAATTCTTTGACTCTGTAGGAAGTTAGCACCCACCCCTCTCCTAGAAGAATGAAATATTCTAGGAAATATTAAAAAGGCAGAATATTATACCTCCCTGATTGAGAAATGGAGAAATATGGTCTTGGAAAGCAGCCCCCACCTTTGCTAATAGCTCCAGAAAGACTGGTGCCAACCTATCTACAACACAAAAGACCTTCACCCTCAGGACATAATAGGATTAGCCAGGGGTGAAATCCAGCAGGTTCTGACAGGTTCTGGAGAACCGGTAGTGGAAATTTTGAGTAGTTCGGAGAACTGACAAATACCACCTTTGGCTGGCCCCTGAGTGGGGTGGGAATGGAGATTTTGCAATATCCTTCCCCAAGGAATGAAGAGAGAATGGGGATTTTGCAGTATCCTTCCCTCGAGTGGGGTAGAAATGGAGATTTTGCAGTATCCTTCCCCTGTCACGTCCACCAAGCCACGCCCACAGAACCAGTATTAAAAAAATTTGGATTTCACCACTGGGTTAGCCCTCTACTCATCTCACCACATGGCACCTGGGATTACATCACCCAGCAAGATTCAACCAAGCCTGGGACTCAAGACAACCTACAAAGTTACCCCTGCATCAGGGGTGGGTTCTACTTACCTTTACTACTAGTTCGCATTGGCGCTTTTACTACCGGTTCAAAAGAACCAAACAGAACCAGAAGCAACCCACCACTGCCCTGCATGGCCCCATGGGAGTCAGACAACCAATCAGGATACATTTCTTACACAGGAACAGGAAGTTCCAAAGTGTGGCCCAAGAGAAGGTATAAATTCTCTCTCTCTCACACCCATGTGCTCCATTGCCCAGGACCTCAAACCATCCTGTCCACCATTAAACCATCTTCCCAAGCAGTCTCCATGTTTCCAGTGTCTTTCTCCCCACTTGGAACTGAACGCAGGTGGACATTTCTTCCAACAACTCCAAGGAATATTCAATGTGAGGCAGAATTTTACTTGAGTGGGCTTGCTCAGTTTAACTATTGCAAAAAGAACAGGAGTGTCACTGAATTGGGCTTCTACAAGTCATACAAATTGGTCCTCTCTAAAGTTAGGGTCCTCAAGTCCTTACTTCTGTGATCAGCCATAGCTACAGCAAAGTATGAACAGAGCCTGAACTGTTTTTAGAACAAGCACTATTTTCTAAATGGTATGATTGTTTATGCCAGCAATAGCACAATTTGCATAAGAATAATTTTGCATGCCTATATTGTTTATATAATGTATAATACATGTATTTGATAAATATGTATTTAATTGACAGAGTGTAACAGCTTTTTCAGAGTGTTTCCCCCTCCCTAAAGGCACGCATTTCAAAAGCCATCTGCCGAAATATGCACAAGCTACATTCACACTTCACAGGTAAAATGATGCATATTTTATAATCCACCATGAAGCAAATAAGAAAACAAGGATCTGGCATTTGTAAGCATTATATTTATTTATTTATTTATTTATTTATTTATTTATTTATTTATTTGTTTATTTATTTATATTAAATTTATAGACCGCCCTTCTCCCTGAGGACTCAGGGCGGTGTACAGCCGGAATTAAAAAACACATAACATAAACAATAAGAACAATTAAAAATAGAATAATAAATTTCGGCTCAAATTAAAATACCAATCCCCATAAAATTTAAAATTTAAAATACTGCTTGAGCCAGCCAGCATATTCAGAAATGTATTAATAAAAGTGGAAATGGAGAAAAAAAATCACATTAAAGTTTACATACTTCTCTGACATTTGAACTTTTGCATACTGAGCAGCCCATTTTTATCTGCATAAGAAACCTATGAAGACTGGCCATCCACTCAGTGGGAAGTTAAGTTTGATGGTTTACTGCACTTTGATCACACAGCATTAAACAGTTTAATGAAAATCACATGGTTTTCCATACATGCCAATAGGCCATTCTGATCCTTAATACCACCGGCACCAGTGAAATTGTGCCTGATATGATTTGAAAGCTCAGCATTCATGATGTCATTTGTAAAGCATATTTCCTATAAATTTATTTCAGCATGATTCACAAAATGATATTACATTAAAATACGACTGCATCATCAAAATACAACCAATCCTTCCAGCCTTGGCAATAACACCAAAAGCACATTTCAAATTCAACCTATTGAATTGGCACAACTCATCAAATGTAGCTTCCTTCCTCTTCAGACATTAGTGGTACATTTCATCTCAGAGGCAAGAGAGTGCAAACATATCTTAACATTGCATCAGATTAATGCACAAACTAGTTCAATTGAAGTGGCCTAACTAGAGCGCTTCCAATTATGCGTTTTAACAATGGTCACTCATTCACGTTCAAGTGATATGTGGATGTATTATCAGTAGCTGAAGAAAATGCACTGTGATTCATACCCCAAAGTAGAGCAATCAGGGAGAAGAAGTCACACAATTGTGTGAATCACTCCTTGGTTTAATCTGGTGGGTTGTTTTGTTTTTTTTAAACATGGCTCTCTTTAGCACCTTAGCAGCAGATCATTTTTGATGTTGTCTGAAGAGTATAACCAAAACTATTAATTCCTATAGTGAGCAAAATCAAAACATTTGCATTCATCCAGCATAACAATTCACAGGCTCTATCATTACAAGCATGATGAATCCTTTTGTATCAGGATGTTATGCATGAGTCACATAAAGACTTCATATTATTGGGAGCTAGGTATACCTTGGGAATATGGAAAGGGAACATTGTGTTATTAACAATGGTGCTAGATGATGTCACACCGCTGTTAGCAAAGGCGCCGGAAAAAATGAAGTTGCCTTTACCCCCCAGTGGGATCTGACTCAGAGAGAATCTTATTGTTTCCTACCCAGAGATACCATGTGGCAAGATGGGTAGCTGCTAATTTTTACAAAAAAAATAAAATCTGTTCAGACTTCACTTGGTACAAATCCATCTGAATTTACCTTCTTTCCTTTCTCTAAATATCTCTGAATTTCTTACTCAGATTTTATTTCTGAACTAAAGTGGTTGACAAGAATAAAAAGAAGTGGTACTTATTTTACTAAACTGTCTGTTTCGCTGCTGTTTGAAGCTCAACAATCATTCAGGCTTATTTGTCCCTCAAAATGCCAAGAGCTAGCATATCAATGTTTTTAACATAAGACCTGGCCAATAAACCACTCAAAGAGAAAAGTATGTGGTAAGAGAAAATAAACATAATTAGCTTTTGGTGCACCACCAGTGTCCCATCTAATATCAGCCCAGCCCTTTGACATCTACAGTAAATATTCCTAATTAGATAAGAGTTCTGCCAGCTTTAAGACTTTCTGCTGCAATAATTGTTCATAGGTTGGGCTGAACCCTTGGATACCATAGTACCATGATGGTGAACCTATGGTGCACGTGTAGATCTTTCTGCCAGCACGTGAGCCCCCACCCCAGCTGAGCTGTATATACATCCAACAGGAACAGGAAGTGCCTCACAGGAGCAGATAGTGGTACTGGTAAATCCTAGAGAGGCAGGAAATGCATCACTGGACAATGGAGATGAATGCTAGAGAGGAATAAAGCTGCATACAAGGCCGACATAACACCTGTAACAGTGTAGGCATGCAGGGGGCGGGGGGGCATGGGGGGGCAGCGCATCCCCCCTGAGGCACCCATCCACCATTTTTGGTCCCAGGAGGCTTCAGGGAGGCCTGCTAGGCCCAAAAGGGGGCGCGGTGGGTTTGCGCACATGCATGGGGGCGGAGGGAGCTCACGCAGGGTGGGGGTGGTGGCACATGCATGTGCAAGGCGGGGATGTCATGCGTGTATTGTATTATGGGTGTGGCCACGCATGTGGCCACGCATGTGCACACTCTCATACACACTTTTGGCATGCAAGGACAAAAAGGTTAGCCATCACTGCCATAGTATAAGATAGGGAACCTCTGTGGAATGGTACCCAGGACTATTGAAAGAGGAAAGATATATAAAGTTTGACTAAACTTAAGAGAATCCATGATGAGAGACAAGCGATTTTTGTGAATAAGCTCAGTGACTACTTACCAATGATAAACTGAATGAAAACCAATGACAATCTATGAGACATGGTGGTGCAGTGGTTGGAATACGGTATTGCAGACTAATTCTGCCAATTGCCAGCAGTGTAATTCCCACTGGCTCAAGGTTGACTTTGCCTTTTATCCTTCCAAGATTGGTAAAATGAAGAGCCAGATTGTTCGGGGCAATATGCTGTCTCTGTAAGCCACTTAGAAAGGGCTGCAAAGCACTATGAAGCAGTATATAAGGCTATGTGTTAAGTACTAGTGCTGAATGATCAATGAAAAGAATCATACCAGAAATACACAAAAATAGAATAGAGGACATTCCATACCAGATTGGCAACACTGCAATGGTACTGGGTACCAAAGGGCTGAAAGATCATGTTTATTCTGATTGATATAGGTATTGTAAAACTGATATCTGAAGATGAAATTATTCAGACCAAAATAAAATATTCTGTTATAATATTTCCCTTCCTATCTGGGAGTACACTTGTAATAATTTATTGCTTTTGAACATTAATTGTTGGTCTGAGTCTTGCCAATGAGTATAAAAAAAAGAGCTAGTTAACTCAGCTTCTCATTTAATTTCCTCTTTAGCAGGCTTACCTTATATCCTAGCAACTTTCCATCAGCTTTCATCTCAACAGGTAGAAACTGAATGGCCACTAGTTCTTCTGACACCTATGCATAAGGGAAAATTACTGTGCAGAATTTGCTAATCTCCTTTTTTTAATCTTTTTTTAATAGAAAGAAGCAGGAAATTCAAGATTATATAGCTGTTTTTTCCCCCTGCATCCTGTAATTTAAAAATTACTGGATAAATGAAAATAACTATTGCATGCTGTCTTTTGCTAGTGTGAATGATGCATTTGACACATGAATAAGAACTGAAGAAGGTGGTAAGAACTACAGTTCTTAAAGGATGAATGGAATGAGCAGAAAATATAAACTTCAGATGTTAGAATTCCAACATGGTATAATAAACTGGGTTGTAAGAGATAAAGGCATATTTCATGGAAAATGTATGAGGTATTAGTGACGGTCTGCAATGTAATAATCCAAAGACAGTAGTCACATCCTTCCAGAGGCAAATTGCAATCACCTAAGTGCCATGATGAAGAGAGAGAGAAAAAATCAGGAATCTGGTAGCACCTTTTCCAATTAACAAATTTTATTAAAAGAAATAAGTTTTGGGAGCTGCATCTGACTTTATCAAGATGTTAGTCAGAAAAAAATGCAATCATGTTCCTGAATTTTGCCTCTCCTCCCAACCCCTTCCAGGCTATGCCAGGTGTCCTCCCACAATGTCTAAGATTCAAGGGATTAGGAACCCTACATGGGGAAGAGGCTTATATCGATGAAGGTTAATGACTGGGACTAAATAATTCTGCTCCAGGTTTTAATCTCCAGGTGATTTCCTGCACTCATTTTCTCTTGCACTAACCTACACTACATTGGAGATCAGTAAGTCACATTCTTAGTAGTGCCAATTAAAATTAGAAAATTCTCTTCACTGAGAAAGAAATGGGTTTGCGCTGGAATGGAGCACACATTAAAGGTGCAATTGCATTGAAATGTTGAATCAGTAATTTTCCTTGAAGTGCATTCTATTGCCTTGGTGGTTTCAGAAATTCTACGTTCATAGAACCTTCTCTATACCTTTGTCCTACATCAGGATAAAATATAGGTCAGCATTTGTTTGTTTGTTTGTTTGTTCATTTGTTTATTCATAAGATTTATTTACAGTAGTTACCCAAGTCATGTAACTGGGGGTTACATGATTCCAGGGTTACATCAAATAAAACTAAAACAAAAAAATATTACCAAAACATATACAATCAAATTAAAACAAACAATAATTAGACTAGACTAGACTAGACTAGACTAGACTAGACTAGACTAGACTAGACTAGACTAGACTAGACTAGACTAGACTAGAACAGAATTCTTTATTGGCCAAGTGTGATTGGACACACAAGGAATTTGTCTTAGGTGTATATGCTCTCAGTGTACATAAGTAGAATAAAATACATTAATCAAAAATAAAAATATACAACACTTAGTTATTGTCAAGGTTACTAATAAGCTATCAAATCGTCCTAGGAAAGAAAGAAAAACAATATAATTGAAAGATACAAGCACCATGGTTATAGTAATAAATGGGAAGAGATAGATACTAGTAAGCAAGAGAAGAATAATAGTAATACAGTTTTAGTAAATTATTTGACAGTGTTGTGGGAATTAGTTGTTAAGCAAAGTGATGGCATTCGGGGAAAAACTGTCCTTGTGTCCAGTTGTTTTGGTGTGCAGTGCCCTATAGCATTATTAATTATTAATAATGATTAATAATTAGCATCATTATGCAACTCTGCATGGACAAAACCAACCAGATGCATACCAAATATAAACAGACAACCCTAAAGAATTGCAAGGTTATGCAAAGGGATCTCCCAAAATTTACTTCCAACGCTTCTTCTTTCAATACAAAACAAGGTGTACCTGAATGTTCCATCAGTTGTATAAACTGTTGCTTTTTCCATAGGGTTGTCTTCTTTAAATATGTGTCTTAATGTGCATTAAAAATTCACTCCTTTTCTACCCAGCTTTCATCCATCCACCCTCCCACCCAAACATAAATGCTTTTTTTAAGTGCTTTGCGTTGATTTTAGTACAAATCTGCTAAGAAGCAAGCTTGTTAAAACCAGACTATAAAAGATAAAGTGCTAGAGGGCTACTGCATAGGCTTCTTTCATCAAAGATGCAGCAATACAGTGATGATTCAGTGCCACAGGGTTACAGATTCAGAGAAGCCTAATGCTCAAGGCATTCATATGCCTTGCTAATCCCACATTCCCATGAGTTTTGAAAAATTCAGCCTTCGATGTAATTCTGCTTTCTTGGAATCCCTGTGCTGCTCTTAGGAGGAGTGAGCAATCCATAGGAAAAAAATAATAATTAGCAATAAGGATTGGAGAAATATGCATACCTTTGGAGGATTAAAAAGAAATATACATATGTAAACCCCTTTAGCTTTAGTCCTCTCCTTGGAGAATCCCATTAAAAATAATTTGTATACTACATACCCTATTAAAATAATTTCACACTAAGTCGGATCAATCAATTCTATTAAAATTCCCTTTGGCAATTCCATGACTGACCTTGCTTGACATCAGATTTGTCATCTATTAGAGATCGCTTAAAAACGTCTTATGTGTCCTTTCCACTTTCATGACTAGAAGCTCTCCCTCCACCCACTTTCCTAATGATTTAGTTAGCTTCAAAATCAGGGAGAAGAAATACTGAGAAGTTACAAAGTATAAATGGATGTTTAGCAAGAACCGGATATCAGGCCCTTAACCAAGTCACAAAGACTTATATGAAAAGAAAACAGGGAAAAGGTGTGTCTGGGACAGAGAAAGGAGCATACAGAACAGAAACTAATGATCGATATCAACTTTCTTGTTGCCTTTAATATTTGCCTATTAGAGAAAATGTCCCAGTGACAGTTGCCAGTGTGAGGCTACATTACCTGAATATGTCAAGAAGTGCCTCACTGGTACAACAGTTATACATACAGAAAACCTAGCCAAGAATGAATGAGAAATGTGTCCCATCCAATATTTTCATACACAATTTCTGTACTTACTTATATAGGTGAACTAAATAGCACGTGCTTTCTGAAATTTAACTATTCTCGAATTTTACAATGTACTACACAATTCTAACATTCCTAGAGAGAAAAAGGCAGACAGTAAATTTGTGTCTAGAAGATCAATATTTGTCAAAGTGCACTTTGGGAAATGTATATATGTTATTAGTAAACCTGAATATGGCAACATACATACATATATGCATAAATTTTCATGCTTAAGGAAAAGTGGGGGGGGGGAGGAAATTACAAAACTAAACACGTGAGTAAAATTGGACTTGTCTATTCCTAACCCTGGCTTCAATTCCATGAAAGTATGCTAAAAATTCAAATAAAAGTTTATTTACTTAATGACGTTTGAAGACATGAATAAGATTGTAAGACATAAATGTAGATTACTGTCCAGAATATAACCGAGGTATTTGAATCAGACATTTACTGTAGTTGTTGGTTCAATCAGCTTTTCCTTGAGTAGACAATTCATCTTGGAACACAGAACATGAGTTGCCCTGAGGATTTAATTAGATTTGTAGTAATAGCAAAGTCCCAGTATGCCGTACTAAAAACTCTGCAAAAGCCCCTGGTTGGTTTCAAGAGTTAGATCTAGACCGCTATAAATGTATTTTCCATCCATTTGGAGTTGTTCCAGAGAGAATTCAATTTTGAAATCAGAATTTCTGTACTTTCAGATTACTGAGGATTGTGAGATGAGGAGATAAATGGCTGTAACAAGCTGGTTTTTCACAATGGTTTGAAATTTAAACAATACTCACTCACAATGTGAATGGGGAAAGCATGCCAAACATCATAGGAATTGATGTAAGGCATTTCAGTGTTATGTCTGTAAGATTTGTTCTTGAAACTATTTATAATGTTTTTGGTGTTTTTTGAGGATGAAATGCATAAGAACAATTGAATAGCCCGTGTGAATAAAATATATTAAATTTATTGGAAATGGAGCATTAATTAATTTCCCTTTTATTGTACCCATAGCCTTTTTTCTTTTCTGGTTTATCTGTTTTTCTTTAGAGACAGTACCTGATGAAATTTTCAGCCAAGATTTCACTATGATGGGAGATTGTAATAAACCAGGTGGTTGTGGGTTGAAGACTAGAAGAAAGTATAAGACATGTCTGCCCTTGCTTCCCCCCCTCCCCCCCAGTCTTTAAGTCAGTTACCTAAATAAAATAAAGCCAAGCAAATTGAACTTGACTGTGCCAGATTGCATCCATATAGTGAAGGGTTTTGTTTTTTTGAGTGTGAAGTAGATTGTCCTTGCCTTCATCCAGGATAGGATGGATGGATTTATATTTTACACTCTCTCAGCTCTTTGATGTATACCTCTTCAGCAAAGAAGTACCTTAAGTTTGAATGGAACTCTACATTATTGAGAAATGCTATAGTAACATAAAGCCAGAATTTTGCTTCCCTCTTATATGCTAGTGAATTACGATAAAGCTATCCTGAGCTTCTTTTTTAATGCTTTTTTGGTTTCCTGGGTTTAAAGCATGCTTTTGTTTTTGTAATTGTTTTTTTTTATAGCTTCTCCAAAATCACCTCTCTTTCTCTGACACACACACACACACGGATGAATTAAATGTCCATGGTCTCCAACCAAACCAGAAATCTCTCTCTGCTCTCTCTCTTCTCTCTCTGCCTTCCTCCCACCCTCCCTCCCTCTCTCTGTCTCTCTCTCCCCTTCTTCCTCCTCCCCTCTCACTCTCACACATACACTAGCACAATGTTGGCGAACCTTTTTAGCACTGAGTGATGAAATGGGAGCACCTGCGCGCATGGTAGAGTGCCGGAAACCGGAAGAACAATTCCCACACACTCATGCAGATGCCGGGAAGCTGAGCTTCTGGTTTCAGGCGGGCGCATGTGCACCTGTCACCTGGTCTTCTGGTTTTTGGCATGCATGAAGACCAGCTGTCCGGCTCGCATGTGTGGCCCAGAACCCAGAAGAGCAACGGGAGATGGCTGGCGTGTCCAGAGAGATGGCTCTGTGTGCCACTTCCAGCATGCATGCCATAGGTTCGCCATCACTGCACTAGCGTATAGCCCTGGAATTTTCAAGTGTTCTCCCATCCAAGCAGAGCTAAAAGACAGCCATGCACAATGTCCACAAAATTTCTACAAATCAATAAATTATAGAATGGGATATAATCGGAAATGAATCTTGAACTGTATCATTCATTTCCAATCTTGTTTACTACTATCCATCATCAAAACAAATTTAGTTAAGGCATTTATATATTTTACAAAAAAAGGGAACAGTAAGTGAAAAAAAATGAAGGAATTAATTTAAAAGATATTTGATTTTAAATAAGGAGCAATATAGATAAGCAACATTCAACTTCAGCTTGTGTATATTCAACATTTTATATAAAGTCTTATTTTCTTTTCAGTAGTGTTCCTTTTTAATTCTTTCCATTAATGTAGCTCATTTTTACAACATTGTGTCTAACCCACTTTTTTTACAACCAATCACCATAAACTGATGCATAGGTCAGAAAGGAACCACTTCAACAAGATCTGAGATGAAATTGTTCATTCTTAAGAAAAATTCTACGGAGGTTAAGGTGCCCCTTGTTGACTGAGAAAAATCTTCAGCATCTATAACAAAAACACATCTCCTGAAAAGACACCTTAAATAAAAGATTCTTAACTCCTTGATAGAGAAAGAAATGGAACAAATCCAAAACATCTTCTCTTTCTTCTATCTATTACAAATACAGAAGAAGAGAGACGTTTTCTGTTTTGATGAAAACATACTTGAGAAGAACTCAAGAGTGGATTCTACCCAGTTCAGACCCTTGTGTTTCTTTGGAAAGCAGAAACTCTTACAGGTACTGAAAAGTTTAGCAACACAATTGTGATTTTTTTTAAAAAAAAATGCTTAACCTGCCTGAGCTCTTCTCAGAATGTGATAGCATTTTTATTGAATTTCCATTTCTGTTCTGCTTAGGAAGCCTAATTCATTGCTCTTCAGGAGACAATTCACATACACTTCGCCTGTTGATGAATGTTGCATACGATCATGAGAATATTAAACTGGTGATAGGATCTTTAACTTGTATAAAGGCTTGTTAGAAAATATTAATTATTTTATGCTGGTGAAAGTTCCCACTTCACCTATTAGTTCATCTGAAGACTTGAATAAGAATGTCTTTGCCACATGTTTTTAATTTTGTTTTTGCCCGAACTCTTTGCTTTTGAAGGCTGCCAATGTTATTCATGTCAGTTTTTAAGAGCTTTAAAGGATATGTGGAAAGCCATTCCTCTGCTCCATAAATAAATTGTGCAGATCTGGATGTTCGTTGTCCACAACTGAGTGACTCAGTGTTCTGCTGAAAATTCATGGTACATGTTCACGCTGAAGGAAGTTATGTAGAGATGTCTCTACATATTCAGTTATGAGCTGACACCTAGGTAGATTTGACATGCCTGCCTAACTTGATCTGCATTCAAAGAGCTTTACATAAAGGCAAGGCACATGTGGCCTTTAGACATTGCATCTCTACCTTCAGCTGGGTTTTGAATTTAATCTCAGGAAAGCTGAAATTTCTCACCTCTAAGTATAAGGTTCTGGTTAACAGTCAAAAACAGTATAAAAACAGCAAACCAATACAAAAAAAATAAAGCAATATAAACAATATAAAAACCATTTAAAATCACAAAATAAAATTTATAGCTGAGGTAACCATCTCCACACAAAAAAGTTAATATAGCCAATGTCCTGGCTGTACCATGCCACAGGTCTCCAGGCCCCTTGGACAAACTATGTTTTTAAAGTCTTGCAAAACGCTAGCATAGTTGAGGCCAGTCTGATCTCTAAGAGGGGGTGACATTCAACAAGTCAGGAGCAACAACAGAAGAAGCTTTCTTCCTGGGCCCCTACAGATGACACTCCCTGGAAGACAGGACTTGGAGAATGAACTTCCTTCTGGACCTGATGGGTTGGGTAGATGTGATTGGAGACAGGTGATCCCTCAACTTCCCTGAATAGCTATGGTGTACTGAATATGGTTCTGCTTTCATGGATTATCAACGTATTAAATTATTAGATAAAATAGAAAAATACGGGAGTGTAGCCGGACTCAAAATCAATAAACAAAAAACAAAGATACTAACGAAAAATCTCACTAACCAACAAGAAAAAGAATTAGAAGACCAATTAGATATAAATGACAAAGAAGGTAAAATATCTAGGAATATGGCTCACCAAAAAAAGCTCATCAATTAAAGAGGATAATTATGATAAATTGGCAAGAGAAGTTAAAAAAGATTTAGAAATTTGGAAAAAATTACAATTATCTTTTTTGGGAAAAATCGCCTCAATTAAAATGAATGTTTTACCCAGAATTTTGTACTTATTCCAAGTGATCCCAATAAAACCGGGGAAAAACTTTTTTAAGGATTTTAATAAATTAATAGCAAACTACATATGGCAAGGGCAGAAAGCAAGAATTAAAACAAAACACCTACAAGATACAAGAGAAAGAGGAGGATTGGCACTACCGGACTGGGAGACATATTATAAAGCATCAGCACTAATTTGGATCAAGGAATGGATGGAACTCAAAAATAAAAGATTATTGACTTTGGAAGGATTCGACTTAAAACGAGGATGGCATGCTTTTCTATGGGAGGGCACAGATAAGCAACATAAATATTTTCAGAGACACATTGTTAGACAAGCACTATATCAGACATGGCAGGGCATCAAAAAAATACATTACAATAAAATCCCGGAATGGTTATCAACCATAGAAGCCCAGATCTATCCAAATACTATGGACATCACCAAAATGAGAACTTATAAAGACTTACTAAATAATCAAGGGGAACTAAGAACAAGAGAAGAATTGAAAGAGTTGGGTATGGATATTGATTGGTGGCCATATCTACAATTGAAATCAAAATATAAGAAAGATTCAGCTCAATTTGGATTCCAAAAAGGCCAATACGAATTAAATAAAATTCTACAAGGAACACAAGATAAATTAATAAAAAAAAGTTTACAATTATTTAAGAGGATACAAATTAGAAGAAGAAGTGGTCAAAGAAAATATGATAATTTGGGCAAACAATTTCGGCTATAATATTCAATTAGATAATTGGGAAAAATTATGGACAATAAACTATAAATTAACAATGTCTACATCATATAAAGAAAACATGTACAAAATGTTCTATAGATGGCACCTTCCACCGGCCAGACTGGCAAGAATATTTCCCAACACTTCTCCATCTTGTTGAAAATGTAAATTGCATAAAGGAACCTATTACCACATGTGGTGGACCTGTCCAAAAACAAAACAATACTGGCAAATGATCAGAACTCAAGTAGAAGAAATCACACAACGAAGATTAGAAATGAGACCAGAAACCTTTCTACTAGGTATAATAAATGGACAATATGAAAAGGAAATAAAATACTTAATCATCCATATAATAACAGTAGCACGAATAATTTTTGCACAAAATTGGAAGAGTAGTGACACACCAACAGAAGATAGAGTAATTAATAAGATTATGGAATGTGCAGAAATGGACAGACTCACAAAAGAATTACAAGATAAAGAGGAACATGACTATTATCTAGTATGGGAAAAGTGGTATACTTGGTTGAAAAATAGAAAAAGGAAAAAAGAATAAAGAACAATTGGAGTTACAGAAATAGGAACATAAATCACTACCATAAGTTAATAGTAATTAAAGTAAATAATAATAAAAATAGATATATGAATAAGATCAAACAAAGAAGAGTCAAAACACAAATAAGAACATACATTACTGTTGCGATATAGTTGACAAAATGTATATTTGAACTCTTTGTTTTCATGTTTGGTTTGTATGTTTTATTATCACTAGTTTTGTTTTGTGTGTACTTTTAAACAAAAATTTATTTAAAAAAATTAAATTGGGTGTTTTAAACTTGGGGTTTTAAATTTAGCCAAATTATCTAATTGATTTTAAATTATTTTAAATTGATGTCTGTTTTGTGCTTTTAATAGGCTGTACACCGCCCTGAGTCCTTCAGGAGAAGGGCGGTATAGAAATAAAATAATGATGATGATGATGATGATGATGATGATGATGATGATGATGCTATGGCATGAAAGAACTATGGCAAAAATAGAAGATGATAAATGGATTGGTTCCTCAAAACTCTTTCTGGATCAAGGAGAGGACAAGCATTACCCACAGGTTTGCTCCAGACAGAGTGTCCCTGCAAAGATATGATAAAATAGCAATTTTGAGTGGATGTGATGGATCTGGGAGCTGTGGGGTGAGGAAAATCATCCTGCCTAAGACACAGTTCTACGCCTTTGAAAGAAATATTGAATTCACCCACTTTCTCTCTTAATTATTTTAGGAAGCTGTTATTATTGATTTCTCAGCAGTTAAGAACCTTCCAAAGGGCAAATTTTATTATGCCGCCAGGAGAATCTCCTTTTAACCTGGATGAAAGAAACTTGATGTAAGTTTAAAGATTAAAAAATTGGAAAACAGTAAAAGGATGACTAGAAGGTGGATTTTTCAAAAATTAAGGGGTGAAATGGACTCAAAAGAATATTTCCTGTGGGGTGTTTAAACATTTATGAAATAATATATGAAGATGTTGAAATTGATTATAAAAAATCCTTCTGTGGAATCTTTTTGATCGGAAAACAAACAGGTGATAAGAGGAAACTTGAAGGCTGATTATGCAATATTGATTATACAGTATAAGAAATTGAAACAATTTGGGAGCAGTATACTCAGATATTGGCTGCTCGATTCTGTAACAGAGGATATAGAAAAATAACAGATTTTATTGGATAAAAAAGAGGCTGTGAATGAAGGAAAATTTGAAGTTTAAAAAAATGTTGGGTTACAAAAATGATATGGAAAAAAGTTGCTGTCGTTCTGAAAATGAAATTAAAGATGCCAACATATAAGAATGATATGGAAAAAGATGCCAAAATGGATTTACAAATGAAACCAGAGAGTGTCTTAATAATTAAAAGGGGACATTGCAAATAATCAGAAGAGTGACTTGGAAAGCTTTCTTATCTTGGATTTTCAAAAGGAATGGGTGAAATCAAGGAAACTGTTCCTAAAAGGAGACAAGGACAAAAAGATAAGTGATCAACATGTGGGATATTATTTTTGATCAGAACTAAATGACAAGGCCTTAAGGATCTGTTTATATGGGGGTTCTTTTGCTTTATTTCTTAAGGAAAGTTGATAAATTGGATTACAAAATTGATTTTTTTAAAAATTAAGGTTAAAATATATGTGTTACTATTTCTGGTAGCTCAAAGTAGAGCTATGCTGGTTGGGACTGGATGATGAGTCTTTTTTTACAGTTTGATTATTGACATGGAATAATATGGGGAAAAATAGATTTTTCAAAACTGAAATACTAGAGAAGTTATTAAGCCGAGCAGAAGGAAAGTTGCCAAATGATAAAGAAGAACAAAGATATATCTACAACTTACATTTAGCTCCCACCAGATGTTATCCAATAGTGTGAACAATGCAATTTCAGACCCATATCTAGGCCTGAATCCCAATTGAAAGGGGTTAAGACATGATATAATTTAGAACATCTACGTTACAGTCTTAAAATTGGAGATTTCTATTTGAGACCCACATAGCCATGTTTGCATCAGTGGTGGGTTGCCCCCGGTTCACACTGGTTCTATAGAACTGGTAGTAAAATCAGCAGGAGTCTCCACCCACTAACCCTGACATCATCAGAATGCTTCTGCGTATGTGTGCGCGGCCCTGTTGCGAACCAGTAGTAAAGGTAAGTAGAGCCCACCTCTGGTTTGCATGAATGTTGAAAATACCTTATGTGACTACTTGATGAACAAAACAAGAATTTGTGTAATGAATTTAACACAACACTGTTAAAGTAGTTCATTTGCTGATAATATTATAGTAAGGGTGTGGTGCATGGGTGGGTTCTACTTACCTTTACTACCGGTTCACAATGGGAGCGTGCACCTGCACGCGCTTCTGTGCATGCATAGATCATCCATGATGATGTCCGGGCAGGTGGGTGAAGCCGCTGGTGTGGTGGGGAAAAAAATCCTCATTCATAGAAATCATAAAAATCATAAATTCATAAAAATCAAAATGCAGGTGAGTTTTTAGGCCTTTTCTCATACTATCTTGCTTCTAAACAAAACAAAAAAATTCTTGCCCCATTTCCAACTCATTTGTTTCCACTTGAAAGTCTTACCTAGAATGAATTGTCCATATTATTTTTTTTACACGTCCCCAACCTTTTTACTACTTAGAACATAACACAGTGAGATTGTAAAGTGTTATCAGACATTCAAGGAGAGTAAAGAATTTCCAGAACCAGTTGCTATTTTTCCTTCAGATTGATTTCCTCAGTACAAAAGCAAGCTCCAAAAGACATTGGAATTTACCCTCAGTAAAAAATTGGAGGAGTTTTAAAAGCTGTTGGACAAATAGCCTCTGACTGTTTATCCATAAACGGGGCTAACAGTGGAAAAGGAGAGAAAGGTTGACAAATGTTGAAAGCTAAATGTTCTTCTCAAAATTACATTTTAAATACATGTGTTTTTTTTAAGGCTTTTCAATTTCAATAGGTATCACAACATTGCATGAATCTGCTTTAACATAATTACCTCCAGCTAAGTAAAAATTGCATCATTTAACTTCAGTTGTGCTAGTGCAGTACATATATCCATATGCTATTTTGGCAGCTCAGAACACATAAAGTATTTTTTCTTTTTCTATTTGCTTTGGGTGGATTTTAAACTGAATTGTGTCAAAATCTACTGACTTCTTCAGATTAGCCTCCTCTTCTCTCTTCTTTTTTGTCCGTGTAGGAAAGAGATGGAACCTTTTCAGTGTATTTCCTGAATGTGGATATTTCTTACAAATAAGGTTAACTAGAAGATTCCCTCCATTTCTTTGACAGATTAGTTTTCCCATTTAGGTTTTCAGTTTATATGTATGTGTATCAGGGGTGGGTTTCAAAACCCGTTGCTACCGGTTCGCTCATGGTCACGCTTGCATATGCGCAATGTTTCTGCGCATGTGCAGAAGCATTTGGGCAGGTAGGCAGAGCTTCCCACCGCCATCGCTACCGGTTTGCCTAATCTAGGGCAAACCAATATCAACCCACCTCTGATGTGTGTAGTGGGGCTCCACAAACTCACACCGAATCTTCTTCATTGGAGCCCCACCCCCAAGGGGCTAAAGTCATCATGTAGGGGTGATAAAGAAAGGAGGGGAACCCTACAGGTTGTGGAGAGTGGCGGCTCTCCAGCTGAACCCAGGGATTCCCTCCCATCCAACACGAAAAGGAGAGGTAGCTATTATGGCTGCTGTGAAGCTGGGGCAGCCAAAGAAACAAAGAATGTGTGTTTATTCTTTTTTTTTTTTACCTAGAACCTAATGACAAAGAAAATAAACCCTGGAAAAGAGACTCTTTGAAATGCTTGTCAAAGTAGTGAATAATTACGGAGAGAAAAATTATAGACCTGAAAGAAAAGGAACTAAAGGGAGAGCACAAAATCTTTAAAATATAGAAAGATTGTATTTGTAAACTTTATTGGCAATATTTTGGTAAGGTATTTTAAAATGCTGGAATTATTTGTCTGAATATTGACTATTTGCAAAAAACTGAAATAAATATCTTAGATTTTGTGCAATGTTGAAATTTAAGCTGAAAGCTCTATCTACTGGTGAATGGAATATATAATAAACTCCTATAACCTTGGGAAGTACTGATAAGACAAAAGGGGGGGAGTGGAAATAAATAACACCTGGAGGACTACTGTGCTATCTACTGTTCTGTATCTGTCTACTTCATGGTTATTGGAGGTGTAACTGTGAGATTATGAAAGACTTCTAAAGAAAGTGATTTTTAAATGCCAGGATCTATGACTGAACTTACAGAGTGGACTTAAGGAGACATTTGGAAATCTTCCTGGATTACCTAAATGGAACTAATTCACTAACTGTGGGACACAAAGAACTATAATTATTGCATTAACTATTCCCCCCGAGGAGCAATACTATGATTGAGCAAACAGTTTCTAAGCTGGCTTTCTGAGGTCATAGACAATTGAGACTTTGGGGCAGCGATAGACTACTGACAGGCTATTGAGCAATATTTGGACCTATCAAAATAAGACGATGTTGCATCAGAGGGAGATGAGTGGCTTTCAAAAAGAAATGGTGTTGATGCTCCAAAGTACTTATGATATGTTGATAAAAAACCACAGGGAGATAAAAAAAACTTAATGTATGATACTGTGAGGAAATCAGAAAATGTTCAACAAGGGACAATGAATAAAGAGCATAAAACACAGGAAATAGAGGAGATAATAGAAAATCCAGAGGAAAAAAATAGAACAGTTAAATGAACATATAAAACAAGAAGAGAAGACAATAAAGACTTATAAATCAAATAAGGGACAATATATATTAAGAGGTTAAGAAAATGGGATTGGATAAAAAGGAAGATATTTTTGAAGAGAAGATAGGGGCTTGGGCAGATCCTCTGGAGGTATGGCAGCAAAAGATAGTAGAGATGGAAGAAATATTTGGGTTAAATAGGAAAGATGTAGACAGAGACAAAACCCAAGGGAGGAGTTTGGGAGGCAAGTCAAAAAACAAATAAGAATTGAAATACTAAAGTGGGCAAGAGATGATGGTTAGAAAGGGAATGCTGTTTAATATAAGATTGGGTTTATTGAGAGCTAGAATAGAGGCAGAAATAAGATCAAGGGGGAATATTATTATACATATTTTATATAATATACTAAAAGTAATAGCTAGATGTAAAGATCAGATGTTGAAAGATGGTATCATTATGTATGTTTTAATAATATTGTGATTGTTATTAGAATGGCACACAAAAACACTGAACAACTAAACAATGAAGGAATACACTCTAATACAAATATGTATAATAACACCACAATTACATAAGTATGATTAATGTAACAAATATTATTATTATATTATTTGTTTTTGTATTTGTATTTGTATTTAAATGAATGATACCCAGATGCCTCACTATTCATATAATGATATTGATGTAAATCCAATTTTTTTAAAAAAACTTTATCATACCATAACAAAACATGCCACCCAAACCTCAGACCATGTCTTCTAATTCTAACATTCACTTATTTCATAACAATAGCCATTCTTTCATCAAAATCAAATAGCAATCAGCAAAATACATTTTAAAATCAGACAATCTTGAAGAATCTTACATTTAATCCTTCATTTCTTTCCTGAACATACAAATCTAGGTAAATATTTTTCCATTGTTTCAAAGGTGCATTAATACAAATATCAGAGTAGGTAAATAAATTATCAAAATAGTAGTAACAAAACAGTAGTAAATTATCAAAAGACAGCTTTTACATATAGTTCCACCATATAAACAGAAACTATTTCTCAAACTGGTTTCTGTTTATATGGTGGAACAGTATGTTAAAGCTGTCTTTTGATAATTTACTACTGATATCTTAACTACTTTGGTATTTGTATTAAGTGGAACTCACAAATGCTTAGCTGAAACTATTTTTACCTAAGAAAGATGAAATCCAGAATTTACAGAGCAGAAAGATATTTACTGTGCTCTCCGACAGCTTCTGGTAGGCTTAAGTAAATCTGTTTTTTTTTCCCAGTCTTTATAATATTTGCCTATTTTGCACATAATTCCATTCTGTCCCATTTTCATTTAATATTAGGACCAATCATCGAGAGAGAGTGGGGGGGGGAGGTCTCCCGGTTACTGAATGTCTTTATGTAGTAGCTTAGATGGTCATCTGTTGAAAAATGCTTTAATAAGGTCTCCTGCAATTAGCCTGGCTTAAATTGCCTCTTCCAATGTTATGATTTTTATTATATTTGGTGCAGGGGTGGGTTTTAATTTTTTTTACTACCGGTTCTGTGGGCATGGCTTCTTTTGTGGGCCTGGCTTGGTGGGGGTAATGTGACTGGGTGGGCATGGGCAACTTCTTTTTTTTTTTTTACTTTTAAAAGCATTTTTTCTTAAGAGGTTGCAGAAAAAAAATGTTTTCAGAAGCCTCTGACGATCCCAGCTGAGCCGCACGATCATCAGAGGCTTTTTTTTTTACTTTTAAAAGCATTTTTTTTGGCCGAAGAGGTTGTAGAAAAAATGTTTTTAAAAGTTAAAAAAAAAGCCTCTGATGAGGTGGGCAGGGTAAGTGAGTGGCAACCGGGCCGGGGACTGGTTCGAGGGTGTGGCCAGCCAATGTTATTACCAGTTCTCTGATCTACTACAAATTTTTACTATCGGTTCTTGAGAACCGGTGCGAACCAGGAGCAATCCACCACTGATTTGGTGTTAAGGTAATATTTAAAAACGCACACACATTTAAATAGCTGGTCAACTAATTTGGTACAGGAATATACACACTGTTGAATAAAATATAGTTATTTGCTATTTTCAACTCTAAATCTTCAAAATCAGCCACACTTTCTATTTAGCATTCTGTGGACCTAGGAACATTATTGGATTCTTCCAGGTTTCTTTGCAGCACTACATCAAGTGGCTGTGATGAACTGCATCAGACCATAGTCAAAGATTGTGAAAACGTCCTCATCACCCTGGCAAGAAATGAAGATTGCCTTATATCCTGCCCTGAGCCAAATGTTGTTCAACATTATAAAGGATCTGGACTATGCAAATATAACACAATTATCTTCCTCTAATAATTGGGAGAAGTGAAATGTTGCTGCACAAGTCAATACAAAAGGGAAAAGATCTTAAGAGAGGATAATTTGTATTCCCTTAATCAACATGTTACGGATATAAGATAGCGTATTCTTTGCTATTTTGAAACACTGCTTTCTAGAATTAAATAAATGCAATATGATATGAAGATTAAAGAAACTCTCTTTACTGTTTTCTTCCAGTCTGCCGAAAGTCCTGAAAAGCATTGTGTGTGCTGAAAAGGTGGCTAGCAAATAGAAAATGTTCATATTTAATAGCAAGAGATTATTAATGGTAGCAGTACTCAAATAATACCCACCTAAAAAAAGGAAGAAATTTAATTCTAGAAAGCAGGGTTTGAAAGTAGCAAAGAATACCCTATCTTATATCTATAACATGTTGATTAAAAAAAAAAAACTGGATTTAAAGGGTTAGGGGAGGGAAGACACACTCCTTACAAATCATGTTTATTTCAGAACACAGTGATGTACCAGTTTGGATATATTCCCAATATTTCACAACTTGTACTTTAAACTTATTTGGGCATGTTTACTGTCTTTATAACATTACTGATGTTATCCAAACTCCCACCCTATTTTAACATAGAAATTAGCACTTTGTAAAAGCATGCAGGCAAATATTTTGACTACAATATATACACAATGTGATGTGGGAAACATCTGAATGTGAGGGATTATCTTAGTTTCTCAAATATCAAAACACTCAACAATTTTCAGTTCTGGAGTTCATTTTTCTCCATAAATGGGAAATTGGCACCGTTTCTCATAATAATAATAATAATAATAATAATAATAATAATAATAATAATAAATAAAATAAAATCAGTAAGGGTATCGTTCTCTCTCTCTGTCTGTCTCTCTCGTCCTTGAAGGCAGCATAATTCTGTATTTCTTTAAAAAGTAACCATACGAACACATTTAGTGCCATAATTCCCCTGTAAGAATATGATATATGACCCAATGAAAATTACTTAGTTCCTGTCAACTATAGCATTGGTCCAAAATTCTTATTCTCTTGATCAGCAGAACTTTTTGTAAATTCTAAACACATATTAATTGATAAAAAGGTACGGTTGTTTTCTTCTTGTCTTGTTTATCCCAATATTAAGGGTTTCAAAGAAGGGAGTAAAAGAAGAGAATATTTGTAGCTCAGTGTTGAACTATGGGCTCCTTGGTGCTCTATGAGCTTTCTTGCAGATGTTTTATTATCAAACTGGATAACTTCGTCAGTGCCAAAAGCTAGGGGGAAACCATTTTACTCACCTACTTTTCACCTACTCATCTGAGAGGGCTACTCTATAATACTTTTCATGTGTTTTGAGATGCTACTTTTTTAAGCTAATGTGAGTATTTTACTCCCTCAGTTTTTCCTGCTAAAAATATATATGACGTTCTGTAAATTACCTATTTTGGAGTCTTCCATATGAACTCCTAAAAAAGGCTAGAATTTTTGAAATAAGTTGAGATATAACTATTTAGGATCCTGATACAGGAGCATTCTGGCTTGTCTAACCCAAGGTCATCAATAAACTGCTTAGAGGATTGGACCATCTGTTCTTTGACAGCCAGTAAAATTGCTTCACTTTGAATACTTCATCAAGGATGACACAATTTATTTCCTTTGACATGAGAAAATTATTACCCATTTTTTCAATTGTGCAGTTTTTTATAAGTTTCTCTATACAGACAATTTTTGAGGATATTATTTACTCAGATCCATGCCACCCTGTCTTCTGACATGATTTGGGATGAAAACTGCTTACTTTGGTTGATTTAGACAGGTAAGAGACTGATGAAATGTAAGATTATTGGTTCTTCTGGAACTGTCAGTGGTTTTGGCTTTAATCAAGCATTCTGGATCGTTTCTCCAGGTGAGTCATTAGTTTATATAAAATATAATTATTTTAATAATTTTAGAAAAGCTTTATTCTGGGTCAGTGGACTCTGAAATTTTAAGGTTTCATGTTGTTTGCTATGTTCTTTAATGTTTACATGAAATTGCTGTAAGAAATAATCAATATGTGCCTATTAAACAATTTCCCTTCTCCAGAAAAGTTCCCAGAAAATGAAAATCTTAAATAAGTGTTTCAAGACATAGTGAATTAAAGCTAGAAAATATAAAATAAACTTGATATTCATGCAGTTTTTAGTAAATAGCAATGTAGTGCGAGGCACTCTTTCCAAAAAGTCAGCCTTTTCTTATTCCTTCTGCAGTATCTATATCTTGGCCACTTTGCATAGACATCTCCTGCTTTCATATTCCCCTTCTTGTTTTGCATCAGTTATCACTGGGTATTAGTGTAATAAAGTTTTACTTTGCAACATTCACAGTTAATTTCAGGGAAAAAAAATACCCCGTAAAAGGTAGAGACTTCCACCTCACTGAACAGTTTATTTTTTCCTCATTGGAATCCCTCCCTCAATAAACCATGTTTAGGATGAACCTGTTGTCCACAAACTGACAAGGAACTAGGAAATCATAAGGTATCAAGTATCTGTTCTTATTTTCATTTATAACACCCAAGCCCATATGCAATGCAATCTAGTGGTGGTGTTCACTGGCTATTAAAAAAATAAATAAAAAATCCTGAGTTCCATTATCAGGGAAGAGTTTGCTTCGTTGGAACTCAGGTATAAATCTGAGTTTGCAGTCCACTCCCGGAAACAAAGATTATTTTCTGGGGAAACAGCCCAGACAATGTTCATACATTTTACATTCATTATATACTATATATGATCAGAATGTGTGTACATATGTGTACATATGTGTGTGTGTATATATATAAATAAAATATGTCTGTCTGTTTGTCTGTCTGTCTATCATCTATCTATCTATCTATCTATCTATCTATCTATCTATCTATCTGTATACATACACCCAGGTAAAATCCATATTTACTATTCAATGGACATTCGGTTTTGTGAATACTATTCCCCCTTTAATCCAGGGGTGGACTCCTGCGTGTTCGGCAGGGTTCAGGTGATCCTCTAGCTAAGAATTGCTGGTGTTTGGCGAACCCCCAAATGATACCCATGGCTGGCCACACCCACTCTGCTCCGCCCCTCCCAAGAGTATCCATGTGGCCTGTTCATCATTCCAGGTAAGTGCAGGGGCCATGCAGAGGGTCTGGGAGGGCAAAAAATGGGCCTACCGGAGGTTCCAAAAGTCCAGAAACGGGCCTGTTTCTGGCCTCCGGAGGACCTCCGGACCCAGGGAAATTTGTTTTCACCCTCCCGGAGGCTCGAAGAAAGCCTCCAGAGCCTGGGGAGAATGAAAAATGGGCCTCCTGGAAGTCTGTTTCTGGTCTCCGGAGGGCCTCTGGACCCTGGGAGAAGCAGTTTTCGCTCTCCTGGAGGCTCGAGGAAAGCCTCCGGAGCCTGGGGAGGATGAAGAATGTCCCCTGCACTGTGGTGCAGGCAGCCGACTAGGCCATGCCCACCATGGCCACGTCCACCCAGCAATGGGGCAGCGAACCCATTGCTAAAGGATCTTAAGCCCACCCCTGCATTAATCCATATTTGAAAATGTATGTTACAGATGTATGTTACAAAATTACAGATTTGTAATTTTGTCTCACATTTCAATTTAGTTTTTGCAAGAAAAACATTTTACTACACTGAAGTACTTTACTTTCATTGAGACAATGAAGGACTAATGAATAGCAGTACTCATAGCTTACTGAGTTTGACAAAACCATCATTGATAATCCACAGTCTTGCATGAGATCCCAGTACAACCATGTTTAATTTCAGTAAGCCTTCCTTAAATCTGTTAATCCAATCATCTTGGGGTTTTTTAATCCAATGTATTACAAGTAACAGAATTTTAGTATTATTTTTAATCCTACCTATATTTGCTTAGCTTTTTAAAAACATCAGTTTTTCTCACGGAAAGGTTCTGCAACATTAAGACATGACTTTACTAACAATTAAGCTGCTTGCCTTACAGAAGAAATATTGGAATTATGTTTCCCTTCCATCCACTTTACTCTCTCTATAAGGATGATAACATCCTGTTTTATAGATTTTTTTTCTGATGCTAAATAGTAGATGCATTTGTTGTCTATGCTTTAGATTTTTCTTGTGTTGCTAATTCAAAGTGTTTTATCATGCAAAACCACATCCTTTTGTGTTCTGATTAAAAATTGAATATTTATATGATTTGCACAACAATTACTGCACTTATTCTGAGGATTTTACTCACACAGCACTTCAGAAGAGAAAGCAGAAATAAAAATTGGGAATAATTATTTGATAGGGCACTATCATAACTATGCTTCAGTAGATGTAATGAGTTCAACAGGAGGTACTCCCAAGTAAAATTGCAAAGTAGGATTATTGTTGAGCTCTCCTTAACTGAAATTTTTCTTGCAGTTGGCACAGATTAAACATCAGAACCAAGGCAAATAGAATGGCTAACATTAACTAAGAATTACAGTATTTCAAGCAAACATGGATTCTTCCTTTGTTCAAGCAAATATTTATTTTTCCTTCAAGAATAAAAAATAAAGATTTGGTGGATAAACTTGTTGATTCCCATGGGAATTTCAAAATCCCTGCTTAAATATAATGTATTACTTTCTATTTGTTGTTGTAACTGTTTTGAATAAAAGATTGGGCAAGTCTTTACCAATGCTTAAATTGCTTCTCTTCTATGTTGCTTCTAGCTGTTCTTAAAGCTAATTTTAAATCTCCAGTCTTAATTGAACCTGTTTGATCATTCTCCTTTCTTTCTTTTTCTTTCTTTCTTTCTTTCTCTTTCTTTCTTTTCCTTCCTTCCTTCCCTCCCTCCCTCCCTCCCTCCCTCCCTCCCTCCTTCCTTCCTTCCTTCCTTCCTTCCTTCCTTCCTTCCTTCCTTCCTTTTCCTTCCTTGCACTATTAGGTAAAGGTAAAGGTTCCCCTCACACATATGTGCTAGTTGTTCCCAACACTAGGGCGTGGTGCCCATCTCCATTTTAAAGCCAAAGAGACAGCGCTGTCCAAAGACATCTCCGTGGTCATGTGGCCGGCATGACTAAATATCAAAGGTGCATGGAACACTGTTACCTTCCCACCAAAGGTGGTCCCTATTTTTCTACTTTGCATTTTTACATGCTTTCGAATTGCTAGGTTGGCAGAAGCTGGGACAAGTAACGGAAGCTCACCCCATTACGTGGCACTAGGGATTTGAACCACTGAACTGCCGACCTTTTGATTGACAAGCTCAGCATCTTAGCCCCTGAGCCACCGCGTCCCATCCTTTCATCATTACTAATGCTATAAAAGAAATGGAATTAGTTGGCCTAGGATGGAAAACAGCAATTTTGAAGCAAAGGGGATGCTTCATTTGCCATGAGATAGGAGACACCACCTATTCCTGTCCTCAAAAAGTGGTGAGTGGGCTCATAATGCCAACGCAGCAGGCAGAAAATCTGGATCTGCTCATTGTTGGAGACTCAGCTGCTTCATAACAATTCTGAGTGCTTTACTTCATCAGGATGTCATTTTTAGGCTCAGGAATCAATGCCTTTGAGTGACCTCCTCAAATTATACTCAAATTATACTATATGGATCCAGGACAAATATTAAATTAGATTTAACTAAAATGAATTAATTGTATTAGTAGAATTGATGCTTCTCCCTGAATATGTAAACATGTATCTATCCTGCTACAAATAACCATGAAAATTTGGTGGAATGTTTTGGAGCACTTGGGAGCCATACCTCAAACCTTGAGAGGTCTTGAGAGGTCTGAAGTTTGTAATTCTGATCTACTGGAATTCAAGTGACTAAAGTCTCAGCGCACTTGGCGAAATTATAGCAATGCAAGATTTCAGGATGGATTTGGAAGGCTCAGCTTAAGTAGAAAAATGAAACTAGAAAATGGAGTTTGTTAACACTAGCAAAATCCAGCTAAAGAAAGACCACATGAATGTTTATTTGCCAAGCCAAAGATACATAGAATAATTCTTTTGAAACAGATGTGGTCAATGCTGGACCAATGGTTAAGCAAAATCTTTACTAAAATAGTATCTCTCTCCTCTGTTTATAAAGAAAAGTTATTGAGACATTTTTTTCTGAACCATATAAGGCAAAGAGAACTGTTATTCACTCTTTCTCTTTTTAAGTCTTCACTGTATGAAAGCAGCCTTTTTTTTAAAAAAAAAATTTTTTTGAAGCAATTGCTATTTTCCATTTTTGGATATGATTTGGCAAATGTATTTTGTGATGACCTTTGGTTGCAAACCATATTACTAAATGGAAAACAGACATTCGACATGACAGACTTAATGCTCAACTTTCCTTTCTCTGATGAACTGGCAATCTTTGCCTTAACCTAAACTATACCTTTAATTACAGATCTTTAAATTACAATGCAGGCAATTTCTATCAAAAAGCTGCAGGCTAAAGACAGGCTTTGGGTTAAAGAGTTATAAGGAGGGTTGCTAGGCCTTGTTAGCCAACATATTTCAGGGCTAAAAGCTTTCAGATGAAAACCACTACCTGAAACAAAAGAAAGCATTTTATATTTTTAGTAATACAAGGAATACATGCTTCTGAATGTTTCTTGCATATAACCTCAGAGGATAAAACAAGTTTGTGGAGGGGGGCTGAGTAGGGCTGGGTAGATCAATCAGTGCATCCTGTATTGTGCCTCTTTTCCCATTCTACCTCATTATATCTTATATAATGAAATTGAAAAAAAGGTGTTGTAATGAAATAGAGGCAAGAAACTGGTCATGCTTGAATCAACTTAGTTTATTGTTTTTCTAACCTTATGTTCTGATTCTTTCTGCATTAGTTTCCCTTTTCATTAAAAAAAATCTATGTGAAATAAATAAATAAGCACACAGACAGAGTTCTTGTCCTAATTTCTATCAGGTTGTCTTTGATTCACTGTCCTGTTTCCATCATTTTTCCTTCACTTCTTCGTCTTGTCTTCTCCTTCCTCCTCGTTGTCTGTGTTTTCAGTCCGTCGTCTTGTCTTTTGTCTTCTTTTTAACTTCACCTTTCTTCCATCTCTTCTTTTATTATTGTCATTTCAGGTTCAGCTGCACTTTAATAGGCAATCTTTTCTTGACTACTGTTTCTCTGGTTCTCTATTTTCTATTTCTCCTCTTAGCAGTCAATAGGAAGAGAGCGAAGAAAAGGGGGGAAAACCAGGGGTGAAATGCTCCCAGTTTGGAGAACAATTCATCAGTGGAACAGCTTGATTTCAGAAGTTGTGGGTGCTTCATCACTAGAGGTTTTTAAGAAGAGACTGGAGAGCCACTTGTCTGGAAGGCTGTAGAATCTCCTGTTTGAGCAGGGGGTTGGACTAGAAGACCTCCAATGCCCCCTCCAACTCTGTTATTCTGTCAGCCTCCGGCTGATGCTATGCAATGCCAGGTCTGTGGTAAATAAGGCCCCCCTCATCTATGATCTTATAC
>WNWU01000053.1:3489891-3532315 GCA_012654045.1 Ptyas mucosa | reverse complement strand
ATAATAATAATAATAATAATAATAATAATAATAATAATAATAATAATTTTATTTCTATACCGCCCTTCTCCCGAAGGACTCAGGGCGGTGTACAGCCTATTAAAAGCACAAGACAAACATCAATTAAAATAATTAAAATTATTAAATAATTCGGCTCAATTTAAGACCCCAAAAATTAAAACACCTGATTTAAAATTATTACATTGATAACCCAGCCTGGCGGAACAACAGGGTCTTAAGGGCACAGCGAAATACCCGGAGGTCGGAGATCTTAGGCATTTCCGGGGGCAGTTCATTCCATAGGGCTGGGGCTCCCACAGATAGTGGCTTCTAAAGCATTAGCAAAGTCAGAATACAAGTGAAGATGGACTATTCAGAATCCATATCTAGGGAAACTGATATATTTCAGTCATTTTGAAAGGCATAAAAGAATATAGAAAGCAATCTGAGATTAGTGCTTGATGGAATGTTAAAAGATAACTTTTGTCTTTTCAATTATTTAATTGCCACTGTGGTATTATGGGAAGGCTCAGCAGATTAAATATCTACAATTAGTTTTGAAATGCCTCCATGTTCTGAAAATGAGAAGTTCACACAGTCTGTTACTATATGATCTAGATTTAATTATAAACTTAAAGACTGAATCCACTTTATATAGGTGCTTATATACTTCAGAAGTCCCCTAAAAGTATTAGAGATTGCAAGAAGAATCAGCCATTCATAACCTAGATGTCATAAAGGCTGACCAATCTCACGAGACAATGGTGAGCAAGCAGAAACCCATATAAATTGAGCAAACAATTCAATTGATACTAGTATAAAATATTCATCCTGATTTTTAAAGAATCTTAAAATGGTTGCCACACAGTACTTCTCTGAGCTACAGAAATGATATATCTGATATGCATCTAGGACTTTGAAAAACTACCCTAGGTACTCAAAGATGATAACCTGTTCTGTTAGATGCTTATCTATGTATCAGTTGTATTTTCTGAGGCTACTAGAAAATGGCTTTATTTTGGTTTTGGATAGTTTATAATTAGAGGTTCTCAACACAAGACTGACTGAATAAAGTAAAGGTTTTTGTAAGTCCAACTTGGGTCGAAAGAGAGGATGACTGCACATATTAATAATTAATATCATTAATGTCATATATTAACATAGGGAGCTGTTTGTCTGCTATTTTGGAGCATGTAAATCACAATGTCTCAAATATTTGATCAGAAAGCTAATGTACTGTATATTAAATAATGTAGAACCAAAATACAACACTGTCTTTCACAGCTCTTGATGATGTTATTGGGTTGGTCAGATATCCATATAGTGCACTCTAATTTTTGTTAGTTCATGCACTTTGTGGATTAGAAGTATATCAATAATGGATTGATCCCATAACTAGAATCTTGAACTGGTGTCAAAGTCTACAGGTTACAGGTCTAAAGGTTACAGGTATACTATTCAGCTAGATGTTGGAAAAGGAGAAGACAATGGTCTAAAGTCGACATTCATTCCCTAAAACATGCTTACTCATCCTCTACTAGAATATCTTGTTCTAACCAGTTGTCCAGCTTACTGCATAGATACTTTGCATACAATTTGTTGTTTATACTTAGATGACTTTATTTTATGGTGACCCTTTAATTCTTTACATTTTGACTGCTCAAACTGATAAGTTGCTTCATGTGGAAAACTACCATGTGGACCAGTGGTGAAATCCCAACTTTTTTAATACTGGTTCTGTGGGCGTGGCTTGGTGGGCATGGCAGGGGAAGGATACTGCAAAATCTCCATTCCCACCCCACTCCAGGGAAAGGATATTGCAAAATCCCCATTCCCCCCCCCACTCTGGGGAAAGGATATTACAAAATGTCAATTCCCAACCCACTCTGGGGCCATCCAGAGGTGGCATTTGCCAGTTCTCCAAACTACTCAAATTTTCTGCTACCAGTTCTCTGAACTACTCAAAATTTCTGCTACCGGTTCTCCAGAACCTGTCAGAACCTGCTGGATTTCACCTCGATGCAGACCATGAAAATCAACCATTTCTGAGGTACAAGAGGCATGGACATTCTACTGATTGCAAGGGGAGAGGGATTAGGTTGTGGACAGAGAAAGAATTACTCTGTAGTCCCGTCTGTGTCTAACCCTTTGCTGCTGCTTCTCTAAAGTGTTGTTTATCTGAGCACATGTCCATCTGCTTTTCTGCACAGTACAGGGATATGTGCATAGAGCATATTCTGTGTTATGTTGTTTTACTCTTCTCCTGGTAGGATATAACAAGCTAAGTGTGAGAAACTGCTATCCTGTGATGTATATTCTGTTTTTATGTTGTAATTACAAAACCCATTTCACTAATCTTTACTCAGATCAGATCAGATTTCCATTATCCGGAACACTCACTCACACATCTGTAAAATATTTCAACCACCAACATGGTCAGGTGAGGTGATTTCTACCCCCTAACTGTACAGTGCTCTTCCCTTTCTTTTTATGAGCACAGCATACCTTAATTTCATCCCAATGTCCTGAACTGCCATCACTACACCTACACTGAGAGAATGGTCCGCATAGTTAGACATGACAGTGTTGATTGCTCTACAGAGCAAAATCTGATTAAATTGAAGTACTTCTGAATTAATTGAAGTGTAGAGTTCTTTGCCTTGCATCTTTGGGAAAAATTATTTGGGGGAGGTGGGGTTTCCCACTGACAAATAGTGAGTGGACTGTGTTTATCACTTGCATATCACTGCAAGGTAACTTAACTGGAGTTCAGATGAAATCAGTGAAGCGCTGTCTTGCACAGCATGGTGCATAGCAACCGCTTGAAGTGCAGTCATTTTCTATAGCAAATGAGAAAGCTTAAATCCAACAAGGCAAGCTTTGTTCCTTTGAGAAGCAAGTCTATAGAGTTTAAAAATATCCACACCACAGTCTCCTGATTGCATATTCATATTGGCACAATAAAATTCTCTCCTCTTCCATTGGGATTATGGCCTTTTTTCATGCAGAAGCCAATTTCAGAAAGGAGATAGGCAAAAGAAGAGCCCTCCTTAACTTAACTTAACTTAGACACAAAGAAAATGCATATTACCTGCTCAATAGTTCTCTTTCTAATAGATATATATGGAAACACTTCCTCACTATCCAAAAATAAACAAATAAACATACAATTATGAAGAGTTGTCATATATGATGCATATTCATGGCCTAAGCCTGAAGAAAGGCACAGAAATACAAAGGAGCAGGCAGATGAAGCCAATTGAAGATCCTGGAAAGAGAGGAGATATTGGAAGCCAGACTGATGCTGCTCCTTTGGTGTTAAGAATGACAGTATAAGGATAGCATAATGCAAATGTCTATGCTACACAGTGCTATCATCTAGACTTAGGGTTGATTAGAATGCTATTAGTAAGGAAGAAAATAGAGGTCGTGGGATAACCATAAGGAGGTCATACCATAGTGTTATCAGATCATATATTCTGTCTGTTAAGGTCATTGTATGTTTTAGATTGCTTTTTTTATCATTCCTGTCTGACATTTCTTATGCAAACAAATACAAACTCCCATTGTAGACATTGCACACATGTCTATATAATTGGATAGTAGTAATTGACTTATATCTTCCATGAGCTGAGGTAAATTCCAGATTAAATTCTTTAACATGTCCTGTGATGACAATCTCAGACACCAGTGTCCCTAAGATGTTTGCCAATTGAAACAATCTCTATGTAAACTAATGATCTGACATTACTATAAGACATATATTCCTATGCAAACCATTATAATAGTCTGTTGCATGTCCTATACTCACTTAAGCTACTCCATGGTCTAATTCTGAAAGTTTTGTTAGAGACTGTGACCCATTTATTGACTGTATTAATATCAATCTATTGATCTATCGATCTATTAGTCTATATCATCTATCATCTATTGGCAATTTATTTTCCAATTTATTTCCAAAACCCAGAATCTTCTCCTAGTGGGTCTAGGTGATACGGCATTGTCATTCTGTACTCAATTAAGAAATAAAACTGTCTAGAACTATTTATTTTAAGTAAACTTGGAAGTCTAATATTTTCTGACTTTTCTCTGAAAGGTTATTTCAGTTTGATATATAAAGAGGAAATAGTAAAATATAATGCAATTACCTTTGGATGATGACACAAAATGGCACAAAATGCCCTTAATTCTTGACATCTAAAACTCTAAAAATAAAATTGGTCTGACTAAATGCCTAGTTTACTTCTTCCCTTATTAAAGAGATTGGCCACTTTTTTTTACAGTGATTGACTGCCAAATGAAAGATCAGAGTTCATTAAATAATAGTCACTATCAAAAATCAAAAATTATTCTAATTCCATTGCAAATTAGCCTTGATATTTTCATCAAGAGGAGGCTGCAGAATTACTGAGTGGCTTTAGCACTGAAGGGGGAAAAACCTGTATGCTTAGGGTAAGGCACAGCCAAGTGCCCTGTGTCTTTTGCTGTTTTGCTTTCTGTACAAATGGGAAAGGTGAAACGGTATTTTCTACTGAAGAGCTGTGAATTTAAGTCTTTGCTAAGGAAATTGGGGAGATGGGTTTTTCAGCAACATGGCACAGTGCTCAACAACAGGCAAATCTAAGAAAAATGTACATTCCTATATCTTACTTGGGTGTGGGATGCGATGGCTCAGTGGCTAAGACACTTAGCTTGTCAATCGAAAGGTCAGCAGTTCAGCGGTTCAAATCCCTAGTGCTGCGTAACAGAGTGAGTTCCCAGCTTCTGCCAACTTAGCAGTTAGAAAGCACTTAAAAAATGCAAGTAGAAAAATAGGGACCACCTTTGGTGGGAAGGTAACAGCGTTCTGTGCACCTTTGGCCTTTAGTCATGCTGGCCACATAACCACTGTCTTTGGACAGCACTGTCTCTTCAGCTTTGAAACGGAGATGAGCACCGCCCCCTAGATTCAGGAACGACTAGCACATATGTGTGAGGGGAACCTTTTCCTTTACCTATATCTTACTTTCCTGTGGCCAATGGTGCACTTTCCAAGATATTTGGTATGCAAAAGATCCTGGAGTCTTAGAATAGCAACTTATATCCTCTTTGTATGGAAGAAGAAGGGGGAATCAGAAAAAAAAGGAGAAGGTTAGAAATGGATAGTTCTCATCATAAGGGTGAATCCTAGTACCTTCAGCAAGCAGAAGATGAAAGTCTTTTGTTATTTCTCTGGCATCAACAGCCAGTTCTGTCTGGTATGATAATCATTCCAACTGTGGGAGGGTGTAAAATCTAGGTGGATGTCAACTGTTTGCAATTACAGGAAAAACAATCTGTTGGAGAAGTAAAATGTGTTGATATTTTTTTTAATACTGATGCTCCTTCTTGTACAAATAAACACCCACCACTCAAACACTGACAATGCTATTATTTCTCTTATCTTGTAAAGCTCAAGTCAAGGTCAGCTCTGGGTAATTACAGTTATACATTTTTCTTGGAAGCTTTATGGTTGTGTTTGCTTTATCCAGGATGCGCTTTTGACCTCTCAGTCTATCTTACAGCTGTGGAATTCCCAGATGTTCCCTATCTAAGTCCTCATTTTGAGACTAGCCAAGGTCATTTATATGCTGCCACCTGCTCAAACATTTGCCCCAAAGGCTACAAATACCATCATCTGCTTGCTTCACAAAAGGTTTACCTTCCAGGAAGAGGACAGAGATAATCTGCTAAACAGTAGTTTGGAAATTATTCTACTAAGGCTCAAAGAAGCCTAATGTTTCAATGCCTGTACCTCAATTGAAGTACAAGTTCAAAGTAAATAGATTTAAAATGATAATAGTTTGAGAGGGAGCATTGTGAATACTGCAGAGAGTTGTAGTCCAAGAACATCTGAAGGGTCATATATTGCTTATTCTTGTTTTGAGGAGATCTTCAAGTAGTTGGAAACAACTGAATAATAAAAAAAAAAACACCTGATGTATGGTGGCAAGAGAAACAGTTGCAAATTCCAGGCAGGAATATTAGGACGCAAATGCAACATAAATTGACAGTATCACAATACTTTGGCACAAATCAATAATAATATAGAACTAGTCCATCTGAAAAGAATTATTATAGAACTGGGGGGAAAAAGACCAAAAGTAAATTGAATCATAAGGTTGTGAATTGTGACAAATTAATGCAGTTGAAGTGTCTAGTTTATAAAGAAGGCAAGTGGAAAGGTGATAAAGAGCCGATAAAATTATGAATGGTTGTGGAAAAAAATGGATAGTGCATAACTCAGCATCAATATTTGTCTGTAATATCTCTCTGAGCCAACTTTAAAATATGTAGTCTTTCAAAGACTATTTGTTCTACTAAAGAAGGATAGAGCTTAGAGGTTGTTGAACTACAGATCTCAACAACCCCGTACAGTATTGTCTCAATCTTTAGAATTCCCACCTCTGTATGAAACATACTGGAATGGCAAAATAGTGGTTGTTCCTGACACACAACATAATTGATGTTGGAATCCATCATTAAACAAATTTTACTGTCACAAGATGGAGAAAAACTGGTAGGAAAGTTAGGAGAAAAAACAGAATAGATCTATCAAAAATTATTAACCTTCACAGCTAAACAGAATTGGATTCAAATGCCTTGTATCTTCCAATGCCAGCTAAGTGAGGTAATGGGAGCAAGCTAGGATAAGAGTTTAAAAGGCATCTCTCTACCAGTAATTGCCAACAGAGAAATGATTTCTGCTCCCCACTGATGACCACTTGGCCTCCAGCAGTGATTACTTTCTATTGAAGCTTAAACTCGAGCTAAATGAGCCTTGTTTGTTTGTTTGTTCATTCGTTCATTCAATCAATCAATCAATCATTCATTTGGAAAAAGGGATCCTTGAATGCATATAGAGTGAGATGTTAACCTAGTGTCCACTGGGTGATTCTGAGTTTTATCATTTATTATTATAACAGAATGGAAGACAATTTTCTGTCCCTATGCCACTCTATAAAACTTCAAAACATCCATGCTGTCTGGGTTGAACAATCCTTTTTAAACCAGAGGCCACACTTGAACTTTGGGTGGCACAGCAGGAACTCGACTCCATGCCAAAATACAAATGAAATTTCATTTAATTCTATTCATATTAAATTCAGTTATTGGAATGTAGCTAGTGTGATGGTTCCCATATTATTCAATAGTTTCTTCTTTATGTCAAATCAAACATTACAGTTCTCCAGACAGTTTGGGGCTTCACAAATGAGGGTGGAGCCAGGTCATTGGGGGAGAGAATAGGAGAGTAACAATGTTTGGTAGGAGAGATTATGCAGGTTGTCCTTGACTTATCACTACAAGGGGGACTGGAAAATTCATTAATAAGTAGCGTAGTTATTAAGTGAGGTATTATGTGACCTTGCCCAATTTTACAATCCCCTTTTGCCATGGCAGTTAAGTGAGACATCACATGACCATTACTTGCAATCTTCCCTGTATGCTTCCCCATTAATGGTGATGACATAATTGCAAGATGCTGCAACTGTCATAAGTGTGAGCCAGTTGCTAAGCATCCAGATCATGATCACATGAATGCCGGGTGCACTGCAATGGTTGCAAGTGCAAGGACCAGTCATAAGTCACTTTTTTCAGCACTGTCATAGCTTCAAACATTCACTAAACAAATGGTCCTAAGCTGACAATTATCTGTAATGGTAGGCATTAGGCTGGCCTTCTGAGTGAAAGAATGGGCATTTTGATATTCGTTTCCATTCCTACTCAAAGAGCACCTTGTTGGAAAGCTTAGCTTTATGCTGTTGTTGTTAAACACTAACTTTGTATCCAATAACTGCACTTGCTTCATGATTTGATTAGCTAGGCAGGAAGGTACAGCAGATAAGGAAACTAATTCACAAGAAGACTTTTGTTAATAACATAATCTGTCAAAATCTGTCCATGTCTTCCCTTCCCTTCTTACATCCAGGGGGAGAGGGGCAGCAGGACAAATGTCTTAACCCTCTCCTGTCTCTCTGACCTAATACATGTTTATTCTTCTCTTGGTATTTCCATAATGGTACTCTGGTTTCTTCTCCAAAGTCATTTCATTAGCTGTCTACAAAGCCATCCCCAAGAGTCTTCCCTAACTCCAGTTGGTGTTCCAGTTGTGACTCTTTTTGGAATCGGATACTCTGGGATTGTTCATTCATGCCTTCATTACCTCCAGATTGAATTACTGCAATATTCTTAATAAAGTCCAGGCTATCTATGTGACCTTCTCCTCCAAGATGACTCTGCTCACGAGATGATGTTCCAAGTTCTCTTGCCCAGGAGAAAAGGGGATTAGGAACAGAGAAGAATTACTTCTCCATAGTTGCACTGAAACCTGTAATAAATTTCCCCATTCCAACCCAGTTGGCCTTAACTTTAGGTGTCTTCAAGAAAATTGCTAAAGCATAGCTATTTCTACAAATCTTTGGAGTAATATCTGCTCTTTGCCGGTTATTTGTTTGGAAATGTGCTATCTGAATTTTATATTATTTTTAAAGACTGTTATGATATAATTTAGAGGCTACACTGTTTTATGATTTAGGTATGTAAGCTATCTGGAAATGTGCAATGGTGGCAGTGTACAAGAAATGGAAAATAAACAAATAAATATATATTTTAGAAGGGCTCCTGGAGTCAGAGATAGAACTATTGGAGGGGAGACACAGGTTGTGCAACTGCAGGGTTACAACTGATTATATACCAAAGTAGGGTATCAATTTAAGAATAGGACACCCAGCTGAGTTCATGGCTTGAAGATGGGCTTCTAGACTGGAGAAGCAGAAGACCTTTATGTAGATCTTTTGTTTCAGCAGCAGTCCTATACGTAGCAATCTGTGACGAATGCTATTGAACTAATTGAATCTTCTGGATAAATATGCATAGAGCATCTGGGTAAACTACAGAAGCTGAGGATTTTTAGTCCTTCCACATAATAAAGAGCTTCCAACATTATCAGATCATTAGAGTCTGAGATATGTTTTTTGAGATGGGAGATGGTGCAGCTCCATCCACTTTGCTCCCTGCAAGTTAAATTTGCCTGTTTTTAACCATTGCCTCTATTCTCCTTCCACTCATGGCCTTTGGATGCTTTTTAACTTCATTCTCCCTAACAACGCTATTGTCTTCCTTGATGTGGCTGCTGCATTTGCATCTTTAAAAGACAAGGCAGGAATGAAATGTCAGAGTTCCCTGACGTTTTATTCTTGCCATGTATTTCATTGGGAGGAGTAAAATGTCAAGTAAACGGCAATTACACAATGAATACATGACATTTTATATAGCTGATGGATAAGCAGAAGGGAAAAATCACAAAAATGGCATCTTTGCTGATGAGAAGGCAAAGAAGAAATTGCCAAGGAATGGAGCAAGGGAAATATTGTACTTCATTTAAAAAAAAAAAAAGAAAAAGAAAAAGTGGTCATGGCTCACTCAATATTCTTGATATAATCTTCAAATAATTTGATGTGTGGCATTTTAAGAGCATGAAGAAGAGTGATTGAAGGACATAGAAGAGAGGTAAGAATTTTAATCTTTTTTATATGGATTTTTGACACTAAGACTTGACTGACAATACTAGCAAATTCGAATTCTCCAGTGTTAGACATGTAAGCTCTTACTCGCACCCATTACATCTCCGCAGGCTGTGTTGCTGGATTCAGTGACCTGCACATAACCTTTAAGAAGGAAAGATAAATAACCATGTCCAGTTATTCAAAGGGCATTGGGATCAAGAACAATCATGAAACTGTTTCTTTTTTTTTCTTTTTTGGTTTTAATTAAGTTTTTATTCATCTGTGAAAATACTATTTTTAAGTAAAACTAATAAAATACAGAAAAGGAAACATGAGCATTGTGACTAATTAAAGTCATATAAAGCATTTCACCTTCACTGACTTCAAGCCAAGAATTATGCATAGATGTAGTGAAAAGGCAACATGAACAACATATGAATCATTACATTTGTGCAACTTTCAAACAATGTTTTTAAAACTAATATACCTTAGTTAAAATCAAATAGTTACAAAAAGAAAAAGGGTATGTATTGTTGAAAAGGAGGCTAACACATATCAAAATAGTGATATATGAAAAATGCAAATAATAAGTTGTCAAGCAAATATTCACAAGGAAAATTATATTTTAAAAATCTACAAAAGCACATCAATAAATTATATTAAAATTTAATCATTGCCTTTTTTAAAAAAATTTGATTTATATGCCGCCCTTCTCCGGAGACTCAGGGCGGCTTACAATGCGCTAAGCAATAGCCTTTAAGTATTAAGTAGTTCTGCTTTAGGAAAACATGGACATAAACCAGCCAAAGTGAAGGACACATATATCCCATGAATTTTGATGACATTAAGCATTCGGAAACCAATGTAATAGTGTGCAACTTTTGACAGACTCTGTAAATGTTTATAAAAGAAGTTCCATAGCTTTAATATACTAGGCAATGCCTTATATATCTCAACTTTTCACTTTAGGCTTGATCTTTGGACCTTTTCCCTACTTCATGAAACTGTTTCATGTGGCCAAAGCTGTCTCTATCATTATCAAATAGGGGTGCATGAAGCCATGGTGAGGCACAGTGCAAGGGTTTTACTGTGTGCCACACCAACTGCCCTGAATCTTTTAAGCTATTCTGGTTTCTTAATGTACGGCGGAAGAGGATCAGAGGTGGGTTTCAACAGGTTCTGACCAATTCTGGAGAACCAGTAGCGGAAATTTTGAGTAGTTTGGAGAACCGATAAATACTACCTCCACCCCCATCTATTTTCTATCTCCCGGGTCCCAGCTGATCAGGAGGAAATAGAAATTTTGCAGTAATCTTCCCCTGGAGTGGGGTGGGAATGGAGATTTTGCAGTATCCTTCCCCTAGAGTGAGGAGGAAATGGAGATTTTACAGTATCATTCCCCTGCCACTCCCACCAAGCCACGCCCAGCAAGCCACAACTACAGAACGGGTAGTAAAAATTTTTGAAACCCACCACTGAAGAGGATGTTGTATTAATGGCAAAGGGAGCATGAATCAAAATGCCTTGGAACAGGCTTCAAGGTGGCTCTCATGATTTGCATCTTCATTATCGCATCTTACCCAATCTTCCTTTTTATTCTGCCCTAGGACCATTTCAATAATGGAATGTCCCAGTACAAGTTATCAGTATTTCCATTACTGTAAATAGGATTGTTGTCATGAACACCATTTGCAGTGCTTCATTGAACTGCCTGTTGCATTTCCTAAGGATGTCCAATATAAATATTACAGATAACTAAAACTTCTTCCTCTTGTTCATTAATTATATGCCACAATCAGAAAACATGATTGATGTTTGTGGTTTTTCTTCCTACAGCACATTCTGCAGCAGGCTAGATGTTACACCGTAGGATGTTGCTCAGTGGCTAGGAGAATCATTCGCCATTTTCTCTTTTAATATTCCCATTACAAATCTGTCAAAGAGATTGACACTAATGAAATTGCTAGTTAAGGCCAAGTACTGGCTGCACTTTTGTCAATTGAAGTAATTAAGGTGGACAGTGCTTGGTTATAACACTCAGGGAAGCATCACATAACTCTGATCTGATTCTCTGCATGATAAAAACATTCCATCATAGTGTAATTTTTTTAATGTGCTATTAGCTGAACAGCTAAAACATGCAGTGAAAGGGAACACATACCTCCATTAATTTAACACATGGTATCATTTTAATTTTTAATAAAGCCTACTGGGGTGATTACTTCACTGCTGTTGGTTTAAAACATCTGTTTTTAAAAAATATATCATAATTTCATTTGATTATTCACTGTTTTAAATCCATATGTGTATATGTGTGAATGCTAGGGTATATTCAGTGAAAACAGCTGCAGAACTATTTCTAATAGTGAACTGGTGTAGTAATTATATTTACATTGATATGTATCTGTTTCATACAGTTATGATTTTTCCTTCTCCTGAATCATGAAGTGTTGGAAATATTGTATTAACAGGAGTCTCATACAATTTCTCATACAATGGAAAGGACAGTTAAATGTGTTGAGGAAATTTAGTTTTCAGTGCTATGTCTAATCAAGTTGAACAATCCTAAATTTTGTTATTTTTTATATGTAAATAACATTCTAAATATGTGTCATTCAGGTATATTGAACATCACCTGTTGGATTTCAATGAAAGCCTTGAGGGACATTGATTGGTAAAGGCTGGTGTAGATAATATATAGTACTCTGTTAATCCAACACCCAAAGGCAGCATAGCAATGAATTTGCTCTCAAACGAATACTAATACACATAAGCTTCCGCATGGCTGCGTGTGGCACTAATTCCTTTAGAGTCTGCCAGGATACAATTGTTGTCCCTCTCGGTCTTCTAGATTCCCACCCCGGTTTATTTCTTCCAGCTCCCTAACGACTGTCCCCCTCACTCAGCTCTTAAGCTGATCGATATGTCGGCGCCACAGGTCCTTGAGCTCCACCGGGTATGAACAGGGACCCGTAACATCTGTAATCTGTGCCAGCACACATATGGGTTGACCAGTATAATTCTGGGCGTATAATAGATCACCTTGCTTAAAGGTTCTGACTGTACTTTCCCAGTCTGTGAGGGTCTCTGTCGAATAATCAGGGTGTATTCTATCTAAATTTGTTCTCAGCCGGTGACCCATAGGTAATTCGGCTGGGCTCTTTTCGGTCGCTACACAGGGAGTGATGTTTTGGTTGAACAAATACTTATCAAGTTTCTCCTGATAGTCCCCTGGACCCATTCGAGTCAAGGCCTCTTTCATTATTCGCACCATTCGCTCCACCTGACCGTTAGTCGCGGGGTGAAATGGCATGACCAGGGCATGACGTATTCCTCGGTTTACTAGGAATACCTCGAATGCCATTGCCATAAATTGCGACCCATTGACGGATACCAACACATCCAGCAACCCATGTGTTGCAAACATTTTGTTTAATACTCTCACAACAGCATCCATTGTGGTTGACCTCCTTATGGCCACCTCCAGCCATTTGGAATAGGCATCCACAACAATTAGGAAGGACAATCTCTCTATCGGCCCTGCAAAATTGAGATGTATTCTAGACCAGGGGCCTTTTGGTGTTTCCCAGTCCTGTGATAGTGCTGCAGGAGGTGCCGGTCTCGATTCCTGGCATGCTTGACACAACGCCACCCACTCTGCAATATATCTGTCTATATTTGTTCTGCCCCAGCTACAGACCCCAAAGAATGCAGCACACACAAAGTCTGTACAAACCTTAGTTTACTAAAATAAAATCAGTTTTCTTTTTTTTACAAACAAAGGCTGTTAATGAACTTTCTTAACAGCCTGCAAGAATCCAAAGAATAAATAATCTTAATCTTACTATGGTTGGCAGAAAGCCCAGAAGCAATTTGTAGATAACTAAGATCAAGGCACGAAGGAGAGTGAACGGTTGTTCTCTGCAAATTGCTTCAGTTGGCGTTCCTCCTTAAATAGGCTAAGGGAGTGGCCAATTAGCCCCAAGCCTTACTCTCGAGGAGACCTCCTCCTTAGGAGCCACTCCTGCCTTTTGGCAGCTCTGCGCACCCGTGCATCAAGAAGAGGCTCCTCCTCTTCATCCTCTTCACTTAAGGGAGCTTCTGGAGGTTCTGAAGGCTCTGGCTGAATCCTGCCTCTGGCACCACATCTTCTCCAGCCTCATTGTCTGACTCAAGTGCCAGCTGCACAGGCTGCTGGCACAGCACCATACCAGCCTCCTCTCTGTCTGAATCAGCCACCAGCTGCATAGGCTGCGTACGGGTCACAACAATATTTGGCCACCACAGATAACTATGGGCCAACGCCCTCATCCTTACAATTCTGGGGTGGCCTTCATGTAGAGTCTCTAATAATGATTTCCTTAACCTTGAGGGTATCACTACCCAATTCCCCCACAATAGGCAACCCTTCTGCACTGAAAGTTCATATTGCCTTGCCTGGAATGGCTTAAACTCTATACTCCCAGCCTCTTTAGGCCATCCCCTCCATACCCAGTTTAACACTTATATGATTGTTCTGTCTTTTCTCGACTGGGTTGCCACTTCCGTGGCCATAACAAGAACAGATGGCATGGTCTCAATCAGCAGTACTGATGCTGCTGGAGCTGGATCATCCACTAGATTAGGTAGCGGACATCAGCTTAGGTTCTAGGCCGGGTTGATGTATAAGTCAATAACTATATGCTACTAAGAACTCTGTCCAATGTGTCATTCTTGGGGACAGGACCTGTGGTGTTTGCTGGTCCCCCATGATTAGTCCCAAAAATGGCTTATGATCTGTCACTAAATCAAATCTCCTTCCATAAACATATTCGTGAAATCTCTTAATTCCTGCCACCTCAGCCAACGCCTCTTTATCAAGTTGGCTGTAGTTTCTCTCAGAAAATGATAATGTCCTAGAAAAGAACGTTATTGGAGCCTCACAATTGTCTGGAAGGCTATGACTCAAAACTCCCCTGACTCCAAACAGGGATGCATCACACATCAGGACTAATGGCAGATGTTCATTAAACTGAACTAAGATGCTATCCAAGGAAATTAATTTTTTTTACCCCCACAAATGCAGCTGTTTCTCTGCGCCCCCATACAATCAGCACCTTTTTTCCCTATAGTCAATAGAGTGGTTCAGCGACAGATGCCTTTTGTCGCAAAAACACACTATAGAAATTGGGGAGCCCTTAAAAAGGCCTGGAGTTCCATCTTATTCCTTGGTGTTGGCATAGCCTGTATTGCTTGTACTTTCTCCTTGGTGGGGTGCAATCCAGATGCATCGACCAGGTATCCCAGGAACTCAACCTGATTTACTGCTACTTTACACTTTTCTTCCTTTACTTTTAGTCCAGCCTCTTGAAATCTTTGTAGAACTAGTCATAGTTGTTCAAATAATTCTGTTTTATTGGTAGCGGAGATGAGCATGTCATCAAAATAGGGCACAACCCCAGGGATGCCATATAACAAACATTCCATCAGGCTTTGAAACAACCCTGGGGCCTTGCTCACCCCAAACTGTAGGGGGCGACAACGGAACGCCCCCTGATGCATTATGATTGTTTGGGCTTCTGCAGTGGTGTCATCTACAGGGAGCTGCTGATACGCTTGGGCAAGAACTAACTTTGCAAAGATCTTAACCCCCCCCCCCCCCGCCCAACGAATGTAACAAGTGCTGCACCACTGGTAACGGATAAGCATTATGTTGAAGAGCCCTATTCAACGTACATTTATAATCCACGCAAATTCGGACCAACCCATCTGGTTTCACTGGCATCATGATGGGGTCTCCCACTTTGCGTGGTCCACCGGTTCCAGTACGCCTTGCTAAATCAATTTATCTAGTTGTTCATCAACTTTGGGCTTTAGTGCAAATGGCACCCTCCTCGGTTTCATTCTTATTGGTGCCACCTTGGGGTCCAAACTGAAGGATATCGGGGTACCCCTATATTCTCCCAACTTTCCGTCAAACACATTGGCAAACTCTTTACCCAACTCTCCGATGGTTTCTCCCTGTATTTTATGAACCCTGGTAATATCTAGCCCCAATGCTGCAAACCAATGCAGTCCCAGGAGGTTAGGCAGTGCACCTTCAACAACAACCAATTTAAGTGGCCCAAAGAAGTCTTTATATTCTATGTGGAACATTCTACTACCCTTAATGGGGATGTTATTTCCTTGATAATCTCTCAAACGAATATGACTACGCATAAGCTTCCACTCGGCTCCGTGTGGAACCAATTTCTGTAGAGTCTGCCAGGATACAATTGTTGCCAACCCTGTATCCACTTCCATCTGGCAGGGAAATCCCACAATTCGGACAGTAATGTAAATTTTACTACTTCCTGGAATCCTGGTTTGATTGCTCACCCTTTCAGAACAACACGGATCCGTGTTAATAGTAAAACACTCGTCCTCTGGGGTTCTTAGCCTCAGTGGGCCATGCTTCCCCCCCCCATTTCAAATTGAAGTCTGTCCAGTTGGGGGGGGCAAGCAACATGGCATGGCAAACTTGTGTAGGTGACCCTTCTTCCCACACCGTCTACAAATGGTGTTTTTATGGTGACACATAGCTCTCGGGTGTTTTCCGCTGTACCCTATACACAAGGAGAACAACTTTCAATCCTCTGTCATCTACGCTCCTTGCTAGCCACTCTCAACCGATGGACATCATCATGATTATTTCCCTCATCTTCAGTGTCCTCCTGTAATTCCACCTCTCCTGATGGATGGTTTCCCCCCTTCTAGCCGCCAGGGGGCTGCCCAGCTTCTGTATCTCTTCCGTCAATCTATTCGATGATTCATTGGCTTGCGCCTCCTCTACTGCTGTCTCTAGCGTTAATGTTGGTTTGGCCAATAATTGTCTCTGTAACTGAACATACTGAACCCCACAGACTAATCTGTCTCAAAGAGTTTCATCTAAGTTGCTAAATTCACAATAGATAGCTGCTTTCCTGAGGGCTGCCATATAACAACTGATAGATTCACCCACTGCCTGGTCCCTATGGTAAAAAGAATGTCTTCTAGCAATGCAAGATGGTCGAGGAGCATAATGTTCCCTCAATTTGCTTAATAATATGTCCAAGGAACTGTCTGCAGAGGTTGGGGCGCAATGAGGGCCCTTGCCATCTCAAACACTTCTTTTCCACAAATGCTCAAAAAAAGTGTTCATTTACGATAGTCTGTGATATTGGTATAGTCCAGTGATGGCTAACCTTTTTGCCATTGCGTGCCAAAAGCGGGGGGAGCATGATGGGGTCATACACACGCGTGCCCACATCCATAATTCTATGTGCTCTGCCCCCCGTGCTCCCCCCACTTTTGGCACGTGCTGGCACGGTGGGCCCGGTAGGCCCATTTTTTGCTCTCCCCAGGCTCCAGAGTCTTTCTAGGAGCCCGGGGAGGGCAAAAATGGCCTTCCCCAGCCCCCCAGAGGCCCTCCAGAGGCCAGAAACAGTCTGTTTCCTGACTTCTGGTGGGCCCAGAAGGCCCCAAAATCAGCTGGCTGGTGCACGCATGTGTGCCGGAGCTGAGCTCGTGTGCCCACCGATATGGCTCCACGTGCCACCTGTGGCACCCGTGCCATAGGTTCGCCATCACGGGTATAGTCATTAGCTTCCAATATATAATCAAAAAGAATTAGATAAGAATCCCACATTTGTGTTTCAGGATCAAATGGAACAAACTGTGGTGAGTTAGCCATTCTCTTTCCGAAACAGTCTCCACTCACGCGTGCCTCTTTTATCTTTACGTTGGCTCAGGGCCCAGCAATTCCTCCTTCGTGCCAATGGAATGTGTGGGAGTAGGAATGCAGATGAGAGGCCACTTCTAGCAGCAATGTTTATTGAAGATAATGACTCAGTAAAACCAACATGCAACTTCCAGCTGATAGCCCCTTTTAAAGGAAAACTATCAGCCTTCACCAATAACATTAAAATATGTCCCACACTTGTGTGGCAGAAGAAAAGTCTCTGCTCGCACCTGCATGGACATAACACATATATCACCAGATTATGGAGAAAATTGGCAGTCCCTGCATATCTCTTGAAATAAAATATACTGTTTGCTGCTAAGTGAGGGATTTGACAAGTTTGATGCAAGTCAGAAGAGGAAAGGAAAGGAAAGGAAAGGAAAGGAAAGGAAAGGAAAGGAAAGGAAAGGGAAAAGGGGAAGGGGAAGGGGAAGGGGAAGGGGAAGGGGAAGGGAAAGGGAAAGGGAAAGGGAAAGGGAAAGGGAAAGGGAAAGGGAAAGGCATTGGGCTTTAAAACAAACATTTCATTTAAATTGTTTTTGTAACAAATATAGCATATTCTGCTTCAACAACAAAAACATGTAAAGGTAGCATAATTCCAAAGCAAAACAAGAACTGTTCCATACTACAGTGCTACCCTGTTTCAATTAAGCAAATATTGTAGAATTATTGTGTCTCAAAGAGCTATTCTGTCAATGTAAGAAATCAAAGAAGAAAACTTAGGACAATAGGCATGCATATTGCATTTTTGCAGTTAGCTAAGGTTTTATTTTATGTAACCAATGGTAAAAGAAAATGCACTGAAAATCTCTATATAATCTTTAAGCAAGATTATGTAAATCTTTGAAGAAAAAGATTGCATTAAGTTGTGGTCTTCTTTGCAGCTATAAAATATTTACACAGTGCTAAAAAAGATGGAATCCTTGCATAAAAGCATATACATGCACAAACGTATAATATCCCAACTGTTAAATGTACTGTATATCTGGCATATTTTTATAACAATATGCAGCCAGCTGCTTTAATAAGCAAGTAATTTATGTCTTTTGCATCTTAGGATACAGTGTGTGTATGTAGTTATCATATACATTACCTATATATACCATATTTGTATAAAAATAATCAATATACATCTTTTTGTATGCATTTTTTTAATATAACTTTTATTTAAGTACAATTTACAGTTCTTTCTTTGAACCTTCTCAACACAGTAAAAAAAATTCCAAAGTTTTGCTGTAAAAATATCATAGGACTTAATTTGGTACACTGTAATTTATTTAGGCAGACCACTGATAAATATCTTCACTAAACCAACTCTTTGTGGTCAGGTTTTAATTTACCTACTCTATTTATAAAAATATGCAGATGTCTATTGCTAGGACACTTCATGGCACAATTTTTATCAGATAAATATGTGATATCTGAAGTATTTCATCTGTTCCAATATATTCTTCAATTCCCATTTTGATGACCCTGAAGTCAGTTAGGAAAAAAAAAGTTTACTGTTTATTTCATATAATATTATGACTTCTATCCAGGGGTGAAATCCAGCAGGTTCTGACAGGTTCTGGAGAACTGGTAGCAGAAATTTTGAGTAGTTTGGAGAACTGGCAAATACTACCTCTGGCTGGCCCCAGAGTGATGTGGGAATGGAGATTTTGCAATATCCTTCCCCCAGGAGTGGGGAGGGAATGAGAATTTTGCAGTATCCTTCCCCTGCCACACTCACCAAGCCATACCATGTCCAGCAAGCCACACCCACAGAACCGGTAATAAAAAAAATTGGATTTCACCCAGGGGTGGGTTCTAGTTACTTTTACTACCAGTTCGCAATGGGGCTGTGTGCGTGTGTTTGCTTCGCTTGTGTGCGCACGCATATGCTCTTCTGCGTATGCATTCTGATGATGTTGGGGTCAGTGGGCGGAGCCTCCCGCCGGTTTTACTATTGGTTCTATAGAACCGGTGCGAACTGGGGGCAACCCACCACTGATTTCACCACTGCTTCTACCTAACACTTATGTTATGATGTCCTAGTATGGTTGGGTAATATTAAGCAATATTTTTTCATTGTTTAACAATCACTGTATATGAAAGGGATCCTTGGTGCTCTCTGAGCTTGCTTGTTTTCCTGTAGAAGTTTCATTACCTAACTAGGGAACATCATCAGTACTAGTAAGGAGTGCTGTTAGTTGGCCAACTAAAGCCCTTCAGAACATCCTAAACAAACCAAAAGACCCAGCAATCCCAGAAGAAAAAACAACATACAATGTAAGAACTGCAGCAACCATGTAGGGCAAATAGGCAGAAGACTGGCAGAACACATCCATGAACACCAAGTAGCAGTCAGAAGGCATGACAAAAATTCTTTAATTTCACAACATATAGACAGATTTAACCATAGTTTCAGTTGGGAAAATGTGACTATCCTAGACCCGGCCAAATCCAAAAATGCCAGGAACTTCTAGAAGCCTGGCTGGCATGCTAACAAATCAGCCATCAATAGACACATCGACATTAACAACATCTATAGACTGTGCAAAAGAGACAATCAATCAATCCAAAAGAGAAAAAGACTCCAGCACCTCTCCACCAGTAATCAGTACTCAGATTAGCATAGATTAACTCCAAGGTCAATTTCAGACCAATAATCAAGTAAACAATACCCCAATCAAGAAACTGCCAAAGAGCCATCAGTAAACAGCTCAAACAAAGAATTTCCAAGACCACTCCCACCCACTCAGACAAGCAAGACACTAGAATATAAACTGACAGCAAACAGCATCCAGGTCATGGGTGTCCTCTCTACAGACTTTAGCTGTACAATTTGGGATGAACACCCTTTGAATGGTATGGGAGTAGGATTGGATTTCCAGAGGAAAAATTGCAGACTACAGGAACCAGGAGCACCACTCAGGTAAACCTCCAAGTGCTTCAAGGATCCTCTAAAACAGGGATGTCAAACTCATGGCATCACATTGTCATCATGTGACATATCACAACTTTTTTCCCCTTCGCTAAACCAGGGAATGGGCATGGCCAGTGTGTGATGCATCCAGTCCATGGGCCGCAAGGATGCAGATTACCAGCTGCCTGCAAGGAATATAAATCCTTCCATTCCCCACTATCTTGTCAGAGCTGAAGAAGCTTCTTGGATGAAAAGCAAAACATCTTCAAAAGAAAAAACAAGAAAGTCCAGCAGCCTTCTGAAAAAGCATCTTTAGGATAGCACTGATGATGTTACCTAGTTAGGGTAATGAAGCATCTGCAAGAAAACAAGTACGCTCAGGGAGCACCGAGGACCCCTCATTTCAACCCTGAGCTACAAATATTCTCCTGTATTGGTACTGTATATTTACTATATAAGTTGTGAGGCAAAGAAGATTGCAGTTGAAGTTTACATGCCTATTGTTAGATGTGATTCATTATTTTATAGCTCATTGAGCTTTGTGGTGAATTGCTCTTTATCTTAAATATGGGGGTGGGGTGGGGTGAGATTTCTACTAGTTTCCTGATAGCAGTTTATCATCTTCATTTAGAAATGTAGCAATTGTTCCACTGTGTGCAATCATTGCTACTCACACATGAGAAGTTCAAAAAGTATCCTAACATATCTGAAAATTGCATGAAAACATATATTTGGGGAAAGGAAATTTTTCATTGGGGCAAAGTGCAAGCAAAGAATTGCATGTGGTATGAATTCAGTCCATCCCTTGTTTTATGCAGAATTTGATTTCAAACACTCCTGACATCATACAGAGTTTGAGAATTGAGTTTTTTAGTTTTTAGTTATTTTGCTACAAATGATTTATTCATGTTTTGGGGTGAGAAATAATTAGACGATGGGCTTAGGCTAATTAATGTGTTGTTGGTATTGTAGTGAGTTTGTAAAACCATACAATGGAAGCATGTTAAACTTTTTATGCTCTAGAACAGGTTAAACCATTCTGGTTTTCAGAAAGCCAATTCCTCTGACTTTAGCAAAATCTCCATTCCTCCACCCCACCCCCAGATATGAGGGTTGAACTGATCATTTGATTGATTGCACAGAGGTTGGATGAGCCCAATTTCTATTTCTCATAGAAAAAGCTGCACTATCAAATCCCACCCTATGACTTTGCTAGATCTGACAGGGTAATGGCAGTTTGATTAGCAAGAAACTACACCAAAGCTATCAAACTAACTACCCATCAGGCTTGTCAAAAAGGATAGGCTAATGACAGTATTTGTAATGAGACTCACAAGGGCCATTTTCCCTGCTGGGCAATTTTTCCCTTGAAGCAATCAAGCAAGCAAGTCTGGTTAGGTTAGCAATAAACATTTTGCTATCAAAGCTGCTTTTTCCATTGAGGCTCTTACCCACCAGGGGCTAAGGAAATCATTATGGATTTTTTTTATTAAAAAAAAATCACTAAATTGCTGAAGACATACACATTTGGCCCTTCAACGTAATCCATACATATACAAATAAAACTTTGAAGGGCTAAATGTGGTAAATTGTCTTCAGCAATTTAGTGATCCCCTATATATATACATATATATGCTTTCTTCTCTTATTGTAGGTTTTTGCATGTATTTTTCTTCAACCGGGTATTATCCAGAAGAAGAAAGCAAATACTTATCCTCTACGGGGAGGGAACATATGGTAAGGGTGTGGCTAACTGATGAGAACCAATCAGTCTGAAATAGATCTATATTAGTCTCCCAATAGGCAGCAAAATACATGCTGTCTGAAGAAGCCTAGGATAGTGGATGTGATTTCACTGAGCTATGGCTGCAATTTGAGAAACTTGGTTTACGTAGGATAATACCCGGTTGAAGAAAAATACATACATACATACATACATACATACATACACACACACACACACACACACACACACACACACACATATATATATACAGGAAATAACAGATTCAAATCTGTTAGTCTGTAGCTAAAATAAACTATGTCTAGACCAAATATAAAGCTCTGTAATATTATCTATAGAGATTTATTTCAAATGTTTTAATTTCAATAACAACACAGCTGATTGTCAGTTGGAGGTGGTGTGTGAGTGTGTGTGCGTATATCAGAGAGGGGGGGAGGGAGGGGGAGGAAGAGAGTGAGGGAGGGAAAGGGAGGGGGAGAGAGAGGGAGGGAGGGAGGGAAAAAGATCTTTTTTTGTTGTTCAAATTCTATTAAGCTTGCTTCAAGGATTTACCTTACAGATTGCATATCTTTTCTGGATGGTAGGTAAGCTTCCCATTAGCCTACTAGTAAAAGGAGAAGTGCAACCATCAACATAGGATCCCTGCTCCATAAGCAGTTAACAATTGGTGCATAACTTGTATTTGTGCAAAGGTGTTCCTCAGAACAGTTTTGTAGATAGTCTTATGGCTTGTCCTCCCCAGTAATGAATAATTAAACTGGATAGCTATTTATCAATTTAAATGTATAAGGACACTCCACTGTATAGAGATTCTGGGTGGCATGTAATAAAATCATAAAATACAAATTAAACAACCAAATGGTCTCCAATGGCACTGCGAGTGACTCTTCTGGTGAATCAGTCCTGGGATTCCTTGGAAAACCAAGCAGCTCTATCAAAGGCTGCATAGGGAGTAATCTGTTCTAAGGCCCTTGTCATATGCCCCTTACATGCAGCGTCAAGGGCTTCAAGCTAACAACCCACCAGACCTTCATGGAAACCCTCAAGGTCATTTTGGGGGTCTGTCAAAGTCCACCTGGGACAGGCAGATGGGAAGTGGCATCACTGTTAGTCAAAATGCTACAGGTCCAGTGTGGACTATGCCAGGTTTTCCATAATGAATAAGTGTGGTCTTATTACATACCACTTGGCACTCAATAGCAGTAACTGAAACCCAGAGGAACCTGGGACCTTGTCACCTAGCATTGGGAATAAATACTAAAATCTGAAAAGTGGGATCCATCTCAGCCATTATTCACATTGGACCTGGGATAAATCACTTCAGATTTCTGTCATATCCTTCTCTGTCTCATCATGAATTTCTTTAAAACTTGAACATTTCACCTAAAAATTCATCACCCAAAGCTGAGTCATGGTATTCAGGCAGCATACTGGATATTCAAAACCCTGGTTGAAACAATCTTTCTGTCAGCACTTCAAGTTGCTTTCGTCCCAGCACTGACATGAGAGAAGAAGCAGCTTGACTTTGCACCTACTTATTTTCCTGGCAGATAATATCCCCTAGGAGATGAGATGGGAGGGGGGACATTCCTGTGAAGTGAAGTAGTAGAGATGACGAGAGTGACTTGGAAGATGGCCAATGAGATGCTGAGAATTGAGGAACAGAAAGGGAAGGGTTTGGGGTCAGAGGGTCAGTTTCGGCTACGATGAAGTCTGGGTCAGATCGTTATTCTCAATAAATGAAAGGTTTCATCAAAGACTTTGTGTTTGGAAATGCAATTTATTCGAGATAACATCGTAACCTGACACTTTCATTTTTCAATATAAAAAGCCCTAGGATCATGATTTTAATTTTCCCTCCAAAATATAGTATAGGGCCATGATGGCGAACCTATGGCACGCGTGCCATAGGTGGCACGTGGAGCCATATTGGTGGGCACGCAAGCGTTGCCCTAGCTCAGGTCTGGCACGCATGAGTGCACTGGTCACCTGATTTTCAGGTCTTCCAAGCCCACTGGAAGTCAGGAAACAGACTGTTTCTGGCCTCTGGAGGGCCTCCAGGGGGTTGGGGATGGCTGTTTTCGCCCTCCCCAGGCTCCTAGAAAGGCTCTAGAGCCTGGGGAGAGCGAAAAACAGGCCTACTGGGCTCACTGTGCTATCACGTACCAAAAGTGGGGGGAGTTTGGGGGGATGGGGCACATTGAATTATGGGTGTGGACACACACGTGCACCACCCGCTGTGCTCCCCCTGCTTTTGGCATGCAATGGCAAAAAGGTTAGCCATCACTGGTATAGGGCTATGATGGCGAACCTATGGCATGCATGCCACAGGTGGCACACACAGCCCTCTCTGTGAGCATGCAAGCTGTTGCCCCATCTCAGCTCCATTGCACATGAACGTGGGCCTCCCGCCAGCCAGGTGATTTTTGGGTCTCTGCCATGCATGTGTGGGGGTGGGGCACATGTGGGAGACATGTGCGGGGGTTGGGGGGGTCACATGGACATGTGCAGGAGGGCAGGGAAGAGTGCAGAGGGTGCAGCATGACCCCCGCAGCCTGCTTTTGGTCTCAGGAGGCTGCAGGGAGGCCTGCTAGGCCCAAAACAGGGCTCGGGGGTACAAACACATGTGGGGGGGCAGGGGAGCACAGGGGTCACACACGCATGCACAGGGGAGGCAGGGCACATGGGGGGTGTCACATGCACATTGCATTATGGGTGCTGGCACTTTTGCAAGCACGCTGTCACATGTGTGCATGCTTTCGGCACGTGATGACAAAAAGGTTAGCCATCACTGGTATACGGGAATTCAGTGAAAATTTCTGCAGGTCAATCAAAAACTTATTAGTTGTATTGTTTGAGTTTTGTTTGATATTTTGGGGGGGAAATCCTTTCAATCAGCTCAGGGAATGTTTTCAGGTGATGCTACACACAGCAGCAAAGTGCTAATGTGGGAGAATGATTTTAAAATGGAGAACTAGATGATAAGGTAAACACAGTGACATTTACTTTCAGGTAAATGTGTACAAACCAAAGGACTGTTCTAAACTGTGGTCTCATTACCCTGATCTTCACATATTCCATTTCTTGTAAAGCTGTCCCTGTGTCTCTCAGTGGTGCTCAAAAGTAATTAGCACCTGTAGACTCTTAATTAATTGTTTCCTGAACTTCCAGCACCTCTATTATCTAGAGGACATGTGCTTTTTTGAAGTTGTTCATCCTTCATCCTTCCATCTGAATGGAACCAAAGAACTGCACACATTTGATAAAATAACATTAGCATTATTTAAGGTTATTCAGTGCTGAGGGATGGAACAGGTGGTGGGAATGGATTTTTTTCCCTTTAAATCAGCCCAGAAATATCTTGATTGCAGGAAGTATGCCATATTGCAAATGGTGAGTTCACCCACACTTATGCAATTCAATTAGAGTCATAGCTGAATTATAAAAGAAAATAGGAGAGGAAGGAGAAATACCCTTTGCCCACCTAAAGGAAACTAATATTTATTACTTCCAGTGGAAAAGAGCAAGACATAGTACTGTTTCCCTCAAGTGTGCAAAACATTTACCCTATTTTACAGAATATGTTCAACTCATGTTGTCATAGAGTAAATATAGCTGGCACTAAAAAAAATAAAATAATAAATTGTTCCGTAAAAGGTGTCCAGTCTTTCTTTTCCTTTCCTTTCCTTTCTTTCCTTTTTTTCTTTCATAATGACTATGAAAGCTGCAATTTGTTCATTCACAATGACACAAGTCAGTACCAAGATACATATATTCTACCCCATGTTTATATTTCCAGTCTTCAAAAATACTATTTATAGCTTTCAAAATAATGTCAGATAGAGACAGAGAGACAGACAATAGAAAGATAGATAATACACACAATTGTGTCCTTATATTCTTCCTCTCTTGTGCAGTCACTGAATAAATCCTCATTCAGCATTGACCTATTATAGTTCATAAGACAATGACATTCAACCAGGGCTTACATATATAGGATAAATCCATGATATTTTTAAGGACTAAATGCTATCTTAGAAACACAACTGACATACATTAATTTTTATTTCCATTATAGACCAAGTGTAATTTGTGGGAAGATGAAGTCAGAAGCTCATACTCATCCCTGAAATATTTTTGAAGATTGTGTTGTTAGTAGTTTAAAGAAAATTAAATGGATCAGTCTACACTTCCCTGATATTAATGGCACCTTTGCCTAAATGTTGTAAAAGGGTGTCAACACAAGTATATTATCAATATATGTATGAAATCTGAACAATTATATTTTAAAATTCCTGCCTGGACACACACATCTATATCCATGTTCACCTATGCAGTGTACAAAGAAATTTGTTCTGGATCCTTCTTAAAGGTTGGGAATTATCCCTGTTCTGAAAAGGAGCATCACAAATAGATTGTGGTAAAATCAACAGTGATAAATTAAATAAATTGCCCTTTCGGAATAAATTTCCATATGCTGTTAAAAAAATGAGACCAAGAAGATATTTGTTCTAACTTATTCTGATCTACTACCTAGTCATTTAGATCTCCTAAATATCATGATTTTGGTCCTACTATACATAAACAAGCCATTGTGCTTGTAGTGGTTAAAGATACCTGGCAAGAACATTATTTCTACTCTGGCTTTAGGCCTGAAGCTGGTTGGATGATTTGGGATCAATTTCCCTTAACCCTAGCAAGAATGCAATGATGAGCCAGCTTAAAAATATAGCCAAGAAAACTGCAGTGACTCATTTCAGGTAGTTTTCAAGAGTCAAGACTGACTCAAAAATCTATGGGCGTAGACAGTGCAAAATATGGCTCTAAGAATTTTAACTGAGGCTTAAATAACATTCCACCAGGTCTTTCATCTAACCTTTCCTCCACTTAAAATCTGCTTTAAGGCTTACAAAGCTTTGCATAATTTTTTGTAAAGAAAAAAAACATACCTTGGAAGACTTTTTGCCATCCTGAGAAGGGGAAAAATCAATATACCAACTAATATCCTTTAGATTAAAAAAAAACCCCATACACATGATTAAATCGTGGTCAGAATGTCACTAAGCAATGCAGTTGTAAAGTGGTCTGTCACATGAACACATTGTTTAGCAATGGCAATGGCAATCCCAACATTCCCTATTGCCATCATGAACTGAGAATTGTGGGTCATTAAGCAAGTACTCACCCAGGGGTGGGTCCTATTTACCTTTATTACTGGTTTGCAACGGGAGCACTAATTTGATGTAGACTAACCAACAGAATTTTCAAGGTACAATAACTAATTTTGTATCAAAGTTTTATAATCTACCTAGAGATGTCTCTTTGGGATTAGATGTGTCTAGGATAACTCGGTGCAGACAATTCAGTGCAACCAACTCACCACATCCAATTTGCCCCTGCCAACTTGCCACAGTCAACTCATGGTGGCCATGGTGAGGTGTCACTGCAGGACAACTCACCATGGTCAACTCGCCACATGTCAACTTGCTGCAGGACAAGAGTTACACTAATATTAAAGAAAAGGTGGAATAGAATCATTAAAAAAAGGATGCAAAAGGAGGGGCAAAATGAAATGTGGATGATAAAAATTTCAACATTTTTTATAATTATTTTAAATACTTAAATTGATTTGTTGGATTGCCTTGTAGCGAGTTGTCCTGTAATGAGTTGGCCACAGCAAGTTGCCCCATAGCAAGTTGGCCATGGTGAGTTGACCATGCTGAGTTGGCCATACCAAATTGTCCCATCCTTAGATGAAAGCAATTATTTCCTGGACTAGGCTTGCTTCTTATTTTGTTAAATTTGGCTAAATTTAAATTTTGTTAAATTTGGCTAAAATGCACATTGTCAAACATTGGGAATGCTCTTCTGGCATAAAAATGGAAAACCAGGCATGAAGAGCAAGAAAGGAGAAGAGGAACTAATAGAAAGATGGCTCATAAGAAAGAGGTGAAGGAGAGAAGGCTGGAGGCCTTGTGCAAGAGAAACAAATAGAACAAATAGAAGTTGAATCAATGTAAAGCGAAAACATGGAAGCCACCTATGAGGTGAAGTTAAGAAGCAATTTGGAGATCTGACCCAAGAGGAAAAAGATGTTAGGATGAGAGGGAGAGAGGAAAACATGTACAACAGGCAAGCAGCTAGAGGAGATTGGAAAAAACAATTTGAGGTGACATTGCTCAGGGGATTTGGAAGGCCTCACTATGATTTAAATAGTCCAGCTATCTGTGTGATACATAGGGACATTTGGCAGGTAAAAGGGGTTGTTACCAAACTCAAAATGGTGGCCAGACAGTTGAATACATCCCTTTTGATGTATGTCATACACATGATAAATATAAAAAAAATGTGTAAAGCTTAATTGCACAGTCATGGTTGTCATTTTTGAAGCCCCCTTCCTCTATCATTGGGAAAATTTTTGTTTGAAATCTCAGAGAACATTGCTGGTCATTACAGAGCTAAGCCAGATGAAAGCTATTAAAAGACAGTTTCCTATGTTTCTATCTGTTTGGTTTTATTGCCACAAAAGTTCTGTCCAAATCATTAAGGCTGCTAAAATTAGAAATATCAGCAAGTATTTTGAAATGCAGACTCAACTCTGAGCTGTTAAGCCATCTTTAATGAATACACAGAGAAATCAATAAGCACAATGAGCTTCAGAGGACATGTTCCTAAGCAGCTACATATCTGAGCACTAAATTGTCAATCAAAAGTACCCTCTTCCTTCCTAGAAAACAACTATAAATAACTTCAATCTGGAAGAAACTGCATATGCAATTTTAATACCTTTGTGATGGAAAATTATTCTTAGGTGGACTATTTGCAATCTGAAAATTCCTTCGATAATGGCATAGAATTAAGCAACTCTTGTACAGCTACTTTGGCATACGTATAATTGCTGCTTGGAAGAACAACTTCTAAAACATTATCGGGGAGCCGTGATTCTCCAGTTTAAAGTTAACACAAGCTTTCCTCTCTTCAAGAATGCAACAAATCTTCATAAAGAACAACTTCTCCTCTCATATTTACAGCCAACAGATCACTGGATCTTTGTATTATTGATTAGATAAAGCATGGACACAAAATAAAGCCACATGAAATTTATAAAGAACAAAGAGCAGTATATGATTATCTGTGTAAGTACTTTCTTCAATAATTTTCATTAATGCACTAGGAGGAACAGAAAAGACATTTGTTACCAACTTAATCCTTGCTAAAGTTAGGATAGATGGAGATATTGCTATGGCTGTAACATAATTCAGTTTTGTATCAACACTGATGCCTGGTGATAGGACAGCACATTCAAGATTCAAGATATCCCTCACAATGAATGAAAACATTCTGTGTAACATTGAAAAAACCCTCCAATATTGCAAATGTGCTTCGACATGCAAGATATATTGTCAGGGATAAAAGCCCCAGGATTAGGAGAAGCTTTGAAGGCATAAATCAGGCTCCTCATGCTATACATGTGGTATAAATGAGGCCTTTAGGGGTTCTGTCCAATTTTTGTCAGCTTCTACCAGTGGTGAAATGAGGAAATGACACTGACATGGAGAATTTGTGCATTTAAAAAACTCATACTTATGGAGACGTTTTTGTCAAGTTTCACTTGATTGAGTGAGGGAGAAGGTAGATATTTTAAGTTCTTACTGTATGTTGCAGAAGACAAAATTCAGAAAAGTCAAAATGATGAAATAGAATTATCCTGAAGATATGGTTTCAACAGCAAAAACTATGGAAGAATGAATAGATTCTATCTACCCAGCATTTGACAATGCTACAAAACTGTTCTCAAAAAGAACTCTGTCTTATTTTCCCTCAATCAAATGTCAAGAAAAATCATTTCCAGATGGAATAGACACTTTCCTAGAACGATAAAGAATATTCATACTTCAGTGTTGACAGTGAAGTAGCAAATGCTAATCATTTGCCAACAAAATTCTTTGATTAAATTGAGGTCCCTGTATTCTTCTTCTTCTTTGGGTAGTGAGGAGATACAAAATTCTGGCTCTTGCTCTTCTGATGGCCTCAACCATTGTTAATTGATGTTGTTGCAGTGTGTCTTTGATGTTGTTTCTTCATCTACTCATGGGTCTGCCAAGTGTCCCTTGGCCTTCTTCTCTTTTTGTATATGCCTTGGATGGTACGGAATCCCATGATATCCTCTTCAGGTAAGCAAACCGCTTTATTTGCTACTTTTGTATGCAATTTAAGATTGGTTCTATGCCAATTCTTTCTCTTATAGTATTATTTCTTATTTTATCTCTTCTGGTCACTCCAGCAGCTTTTACATAAAGTGGAATTGAAGTAAGGATTCTCCTATCATTTTAATGAGGTATATGGACATTCCAAGGCTTTGCAGTGGAATGCAGATGATCATGTAAGAATTCCACAAGTATCTCACTTGTTTCTAGCAAAGATACAGATTATTTAACTCATTAATCTCATTTAAAAATGAGTTAAAAAATGATATTCTCCTTTTCCAAGAATTTTATCAGAAACTAAAGATGTCCCTCTTCAGACGATACAGTTCCCAATATAGTCATGCTTTGCCCCAGGGGTGGGTCCTACTTACCTTTACTACCAGTTCACAATGGGATCGCGCACACACCGAGCTTCTGCATTGCGCATGCGCAGATCACCTATGATGACATCTGGGACAGTGGGCGGAGCCTCCTGCCAATTTAACTACCGGTTCCTGCAAACCGGTCTGAACTGGGGGCAACCCACCACTGCTTTGCTCTCATTGCAAGGACAAGCCATGGAGAATATGCTGATTTAGTTGGAAAAATCAGTACTCCAGCATGGTCAGCTGTATGTTGCTTTAAGCTAAAAAAAAGAAGAAGAATAAGGAAAAAGATTAAAGATTCTTTAGATCTCTTTCTACATTACAAGTCATAAATAAACTCATATGCCCTGGCAACTGCTACATAGATTGTCTATCACAATCAAATTATGTTAAATAAAACAATACATTTTAGCAATTAAACTACAGAATAGCTTGCTTTGTCAACGTTATTTAATAATGTTGACCACTTTTCCATACATAGAAGAAAGAAAATTGAGCACAGCTTTATCAGGCTGCATATCACATTTTGGGAACAGAAGTATTTTATTTTTAAATATTTCCATACTTGATATTTTCCACCACAAATTTTATATTTGTGGTTGGAAAAAATATTAAATATGGAAATATTTTAAAATAAAATACTTCTGTTCCCAAACTTTATATTTGTCTTATACTCTCTAAAGCCAAGTTGTTGTAAACCATACTGATATAATACTTATTTTCCTATTGATAGAGGATTGTTTCTACAGAGAATGAATAAAAAACCTGTGCTTTTTTTCTTTCAAAAAGACTTTTCTTCTGATTTCTCAACATATAAATTCCACTTTGCAGGAGAAATGTATTTCATTTTGGTAGGGGGCCTATTGCCCACTCAGTAATGAACTGAAATGAGCAAAGTTAATAACTTACTAGATAAGGATGAGAAGAGTCATTCATTGAACTTTTGGAAGACCTGAGAATATGTAGCTGTTATGTCCTGATAAAGGTCATTTGCTATCTCAGGGTTTAAATTTCATCAATACTCTGATAAACCCCAGAATTCCTAACTAGCTTGTGTTTTGAGAATGCAAAAGATAAATGACACAATGTATGAAAGATTCAGATTTACAAAAGGATTAGTGTTCAATTTCCAGTACTTTATATGCAGGTGTAGTTATCCTCCACCCCTTTCCCTTTCTGTATCACAGCATTGAAACTTCATAGTACTTAGGCACTGATTTGACAGAGTGGTCTTCCATCAGTATTAAAAATTGTTGTGGCCTGTCCAGCAGCTGAATCAGAGGAGGAGGACAAGGCATGGGAGTCAGGGTCAGCAACAAGGCAACCTGAGAGGGAAGAGGGAATGCAGCCAGCAGAGAGAGAGCCTGGGCCATCCGTCAGCCCTCAGATGGAAAGTCAACAGTCCCAGGTCTGGAGGTGGCGGATGAGGAAGAGGAGGAACAGCTAGGTCCAGTGCCTGATGCACGGATGCTCAGAAGGCAGAGGAGAGGAGAGCAGTGGAAATCCGTGGGCTGATCCTTGGGAAGAAAGAGCCACCGCTGCTAGTGAAGCCCTACCCTAGCTCTGGGGATAAAAGGCAGAGAGCCTCTGCCTTTGAATAGATGTGGCAGACAACTATTCATCTCCGGGTTGGATGGACTTGTTAGCTTGCAGTGAAAGAGAAATTTTTTGCGGGGTCTGCTGACGCTCCTAATAAATGAATCCTTGAGTTAACTTCAAATGGTTTGTAGTGTTTGGGGACCTGGGTCAGAACAAAGATGGCTAGACATCAGAAAATATTTTTTGAGCAATATCTCCCTCTAGTGCAGGGGTGTCAAACTCACAGCGTCACGTTGTTGTCATGTGATGTATCACATTTTTTCCCCTTCGCTAAACTGGGGGTGGGGGTGGCCAACACGTGATGCATCCAGCCCACGGGCTATGAGTTTGACATCTCTGCTCTAGTGGGATCAGTAACATTGAGCTAATGAACCATAACAGTCTGTCCTCTACTTTTCATGCAGTCATTCATGGAGCTCAGTTTACTCCCTATTCTTCCCCAGGTTGGAAATCCAAATTTTATATAGGATTTCTCCAAATGTAGAAGCAAAGGTTTGCACCACCGCTTATTTTACACACGTTGTCTGATGATTTAAAACAAAGGTAATGTGCCTAATTGTTGACAAAGCTCTGTGACACCTTTAAGTTTTAGGTTCCAGGAGATCATCATCATAATCTTCTAAACTTTAATAAACAGTTTTCACCCTGAATAACATCCCCTATAGGTAGATCATAGTTCAGGGATGGGCAAGCTATGAGGTGGCATCCCCCAAGTACAATTATAGCAGCTGCCTCTAAATATAACTTCTAAAATAGTTTCCTGCCATTTTGAGGTGAGAAACACAACAACTGCAGTGCTATATTATAAGAGCTAACAGTCTTCATTTAGTTTGAAAAATAAGAAACACTTCAGAAGTCTTCCCTGAAGATTATAGGGGAAAAACAGTTATGATTCTTTCCTTATACATGAAGTGGTGAGAACAAACAAGAGGGAAGGATGGCCCCTGCCACCAAAAAAAAAAAAAAGGGATAACAAACATAACCTCAAATAGTAGAGGGACAGGTAGGAAGGAGAGAGGAGAAGGTGGGGGGGGAGAGAAAGAGAGAGAGAGAAGAAAGGGAAAAGGAGAGGAAGAAAGGGAGGGGAAATAAGAGTAGGAGAGAGGGTTAGAAAGAGAGGAAGAGGGAAGGAGTGGGGGAAAGGAAGGGGAAGGAGAGGAGGAAAGAAGAAAGTTGAAAAGAATAGAAGAATGGAATGAAGGTTAAGAGGGGAGAAGGAGTGGAATGGTTGTTGTGGGAGATATGGAATGGTAGAAGAGCAACTCCGAATGTATTTTAAACTTTTAGGATGAAGAATGAACCAATATGGAAACCAAAAGATAATATGCGTGATAAGAATGGTTAAAGAGATCGTACATTTATATATGTTTTATGAGAAATAAAAATAAAAAACTTTAATGAAAAAAACATAACCTCAAATGAAGCAAATCAGGGGTTAGAACTTGTGATGTAGAACTATGGCTTTCCTTCCTATTCACTAAGCACAATGTTGTTGGAAAAATAGACAGCAGAGGTATTAGGTATGTGCACTGCCTTGAGTTATATATTTAAAAAGGTAGGACAATGTACGTGTGATTGTACATATATAGGCATATGGTTAAGTGTGTATTTTTCTGCCTTTGAGTCAGTTATTAATTCCTGGATTAATCCCTGAAGTTTTCTTGGTGAGGTTTTTTGGAAATGATTTGCCATTGCCTCCTTCTCAGAGCTGAAAGAGAGTGACTGACCCAAGGTCACTCAGCTGGCTTTGTGCCTAAAGTGGGATTAGAAATCCCACTACCCCAATTTCAAAAGGCACTGGAAGAATATCTGAAGGACAGTGAAGAAGATGTGTTGAAGCTAATATGCCATGAAGTTTACTGAATACCAGAGAATCCAAGGTGGAATACAAAAAAGATCAAATGAAGAACAGAAGAGTGGCATCAGAAGACAAAGTATTACATCACCATTGCATTAAGAAAAACAGTAGGCAAAACAGATATCGACAAGCTCTGGTAATGGCTAAGAACAGGTAAACTGAAGGAAGAGATAGATGCTAATTCTGACTATACAGCACCAAGAACAAATGCATACAAAGCTAGAATTGAGATGACAGCAACAGACAGCAAATGCCTCCTCTGCAAAGAAACTGAAGAAACAGTTCACCTACTTAGCTGCCGCAAGAAGACTGCACAGACTGACAAAGCAACAAGATGACAAAGTAACAACAAGGGTGCATTGGAAAATCTGCAAGAAATACCAAACTGGTGGGACCACTAAATAGACAAAGTAATAGAAAATTAAGAAACTAAAGTGCTCTGTGGTATCAGAATTCAAACAAATAACCATGTAATACCAGAGGTGGTATTCAGCAGGTTCTGACCAGTTCTGGAGAACTGGTAGCGGAAATTTTGAGTAGTTCAGAGAACCGGTAAATACCACCTCTGACTGACCCCGCCCCCATCTATTCTCTGCCTCCCAAGTCCCAGATGACCGGGAGGAAATGGAGATTTTACAGTATCCTTCCCCTGCCACACCCACCAAGCCACGCCCACATAATTGGTAGTAAAAAAATTTGAATCCCACCACTGCCTAATTCCTCAGACTTAAAAACTGTTGATAAGAAATGATAAGAAAGACAAAAAAGATAAAACCTGAGTAGCGAATTGTGACAGCAGAAGAGAAGAGGAAAAAAAAAAACCAGGAGAAAATCATAAAATACAAATACCTCCAAATAGAAATAGAATGACCGTGGTAAAAGAAAGCAAAGATAGTACCAATAGTAATAGAGCTCTTGGGTGCAATTCCAAAATATCTGGAGCACCATTTGAACATCATCAGCACTGACAAAAATCATCACCAGTCAATTGCAAAAGACACTTTTACTTGGAACAGCTTGCATCCTGGGTTGCTATCTTTAACACCATCAAACAACATCTGCCTATCCTTGGAAAGGGCTCAGTAGGTGGATAGAAATACTAAACCCAGTCTAAACATCTGGCTGACTGTGCAACCAACCATAGTAATAACCCTGCAACATTTCCAATGCTGCCAAAAGACTTCTGCTAGCTGAAGCACTGAGTATACAAGTTAAATACAAAATTGAACTCAGTTTTAATATCCTGTGTGCAAATAATCTTCAAAATTGTATTCCCCCCTCTTGCAAATTTATTTAGTGTCCAAGATTTTTTTTTTACAAACTCAGTTAAAATAAACTACATTTGCCTGAGATTGTTCAGAAAATGTTGGTAAGTATTTAAACAGCAGACTTCTATGAAATGAAAATGTGAATTAAGCACACAGGGCAGATATTACTAAACTAAGCAACTTTACTTGCAAAAGCTACCTTTAGTAGACTTGGCATATAGAATCTGTCAGCTAAAATGCAATGTACATGGTCAGATATGTCTATATATTCCAAACTGGGGGATATAAAACAACAACCGTTCACTTACAATGTTGAAAAAGGTCACATAATGCAAGCTCACATTCATGTATCTGCCAAGTATACCATTTTCTTTTTCAGACAAAATTAACAGAAACGTACAAATCTCACAGGCCATCTGAAGCAATTCGACAAGGGCTTTTGTGGGGTTCCCCCCACCCCCAAGGACACAGTCATCTGCAGTTATCATTTAATATCTTCTTTCATTTATTTCGTTACGGTAGGGACCTTCAAGTGGAGAGGTCCTGAAGCACAATTATGAAGGAGTTACATAGTAAGTGGCACCAAATATTTATCATTCCATAGTGATTTATGCCTGTAACATAAAGTGGATGGGATAGAATTTGGTATTCAAATAATCTGAATCTGCTTTCTATAAAAAACATCCATTATCTGAAGCTTTTGGCTTACTATGTTAAATTATCTGGGTGATGCCACCATGCTCCTTTTTTATGAGTGGTGTTTAAATTCACATTAGCATTTCAAGGATGAGCAAAATACTCAGGTGGTCACTAAAAAGATACAGATTAGTGGAGATATTATCTGTGCCAGTAGCTATACATATTCATTTTTTTTCAATTTATTGTGTTTTTAACTTGTCCACAAACTCTTCAGAAGCCTGCTGGGTGGCTGGCTGAGTGGCTGGCGGTAGGGAGGGAGGGAAGGATGGATGGATGATTTTATATGTATTTCTGCTCACTCACACTCTCTCTTTGGAAAAAATGTCCACTTATATAAGGAACCAAAACTTTTGGAGAGTGATGGAACAAAGTAACTTTTAATGACATATACAGCTACAGGGATCATTGGCCCAGCCAAAAGAATACAAAAGAGCCTGAACTGGGGAAGGTTATGGCATATATCCCAAGAAATGTTACCCCAAAATAAAAACTGTGACCTTTACAACTGGAATCTAACACCTGATAATACTATGAAATAACCTTCCTATAGCTATCCCACCAATTTCAAGTTCTTCTCTATTAGTGAGAATTTAACTAGCATGACTTACAGCTAATAATATCATGCACAATGAACAGTATCATATATTATGTTCATAACTGCTCGCTTTCAAAATAAGGAAAATTCAACAATGTGGTTTATTTTATGTCTCTTTTCTCTCCTTGATCATCAGGTAGCTTGGTTTGTCTGTTCCTTTGTATTTATGTGCCTTTCATTATGCCTATGCTATGTATAGATCAAGCTCAGTGCTAAGACACTGAGCTTGTCAATAGAAAGGTCGGCAGTTCAGTGGTTTGAATCCCTAGTGCCGCATAATGGGGTGAGCTCCCATTACTTGTCCCAGCTTCTGCCAACCTAGCAGTTTGAAAGCACGTAAAAAATGCAAGTAGAAAAACAGGGACCACCTTTGGTGGGAAGGTAACAGCGTTCCGTGCGCCTTTGGCGTTTAGTCATGCCGGCTACTTGACCATGGAGATGTCTTCAGACAGCACTGGGTCTTCAGCTTTGAAATGGAAATGAGCACCGCCCCCTAAAGTCGGGGATGACTAGCACATATATGCAAGGGAAACCTTTACCTTTACCTTATGTATAGATCATTTTACATGTGGTTATCTATCTATCTATCTATCTATCTATCTATCTATCTATCTATCTATCATCTATCTTCTCATCTCCTCATCTCATCTCATCTCATCTCATCTCATCTTACACATAAACACACTCACACATGCATATATGCACACTTATATTTTTTCAGAATAATATTTCCAGAAAATATTTTGATTGTTACAAAACCTGCTGGAATGTACAGTACAGGTTTCCATCACTACAGAATGATGGAAGGCAGCAGACCCAGTTCATTTCTGCTGTCACTGTGGTGGAATTCACTTTTGACAGCCCACAGCATTTCAAGTTAAAAGAAATTGATTGCAAATTTGTTTTACAACCTTGGTTATCAGAATAGAATTCTTTATTGGCCAAGTGTGATTGGACACACAAGGAATTTGTCTTGGTGCATACACTCTCGGTGTACATAAAAGAAAAGATACATTCATCAAGAATCATAAGTCATACAACACTTAACGATAGTCATAAGGAAAAAGTCAATATAAATTGTAAGGATACCAGCAACAAGGTTACAGTCATACCGTCATAAGTGGGAGGAGATAGGTAATAGGAATGATGAGAAGATTAATAGTAATGCAGACTTAGTAACTAGTTTGACAGTGTTGAGGGGATTATTTGTTTAGCAGAGTGATGGCGTTTGGGAAAAAACTTTTCTTGTGTCTAGTTGTTCTGGTCTGCAGTGCTCTATAGTGTCGTTTTGAGGGTAGGAGTTGAAACAGTTTATGTCCAGGATGAATAGAACAGATATCTATTTCCAATATAGCCCGGGGATCAAGTTTGGGGAAATGATGGTACTAGGGCTAGCACTGATAAAGCTTCTGATGTTTCATAAATTCAGTAAGAAAAAGAAGGAATGTATTTTTACCCTTCCTTTCAAGTATTTTAGAAAATTCCTCTATCAGTAATTTCTCCTTTTTTTTCTTGGTTATTTGCTGAAAAGTGGAAATTAAAGTGGTACTTTTTTTTTTGACCAGTTGATGACACTGAAATGCTGCTATTTTGAAAACCTTGTGATTGTTAAGAAAGGTCCTACACGGAGGGATAGCCCATGAAAACTAGAGGGATTTGCATTATCTTCCCAAGCAATTGCCGCCCCAGGTATTGAGCAAACCAAAAGCTTTAACGATACAGCAGCATGCTCTGTTTTAAAGAGTGATCATGTATGGTAAACTGCAAAGTAAAATATCTTGCTAGAGAATACTATGAATATACTAAACAATGCGTGTAATCATGGCTAAAGCTAATAGTGGAGAGCATGACTTCAAATCCTATGTAAGCTTTTAACTCAAACCATTTACTCAAAATAAAGCTCTGCTTGAAACATTGATCCACACTATATTACACATTTCTTATTGTCAATCCCAGATTATTATCCTTCTCTTATATTTTCATTAGGGTAATTCACATTCCTGGGGAGATGACTGAAAGCCTTTTTAGTTCCACCAAATTTTACATGACCGTGGATTCCAGACTATGGAATCAATGCACTCTAGAAAACAGATCCTTAACAATATTTTTAACTGAATGGATTTTCAAAAATCTGCCTAAAGATTTTCTCACTTTTATCCACTATGCATGTTGATATTCTTTGTTTATCAATTTTAGAATTGCAGGAACTTTTATACTGTCTTCACCAATTATTGAAATATTTGTGAATCATTTCTTTCTAAAAGGGAAAAAATGCATCAACATTTAATGTACCATGTTTCCCCGAAAATAAGACCCTGTCTTATATTTTTTTGAACCCTGAAATAAGCGCTTGGCATTATTGCCATGCTCTCAGATGCCCGATTGGGCTTATTATCAGGGGATGTCTTATTTTGGGTAAAACACGGTAGTTTCATCAAATCAATCAAGTATATAAATATTCTGCTTTAAGAATCATGTGTGCTTCCAAGTTGAGTCCAGAAAAATACTGCATTTTAGTAGTAAGTCTATAGATACCATAATCTCAAGTTTACTATGCATGTAAAAAAAGTTATCAACTTCTCATAACGGTACACAATTTGAACAGGGATACAAAAGGAACAATAAAGATTATACATAGAACAAACATTAGACTTTATCAAATAGTATTACCTTTAAATTACATTTCCTATTTTCATTGTATATATCAGGCAAAGCAAAAAGAGAATGGCTGAGATGGTTAATATTAGCAACAGACCAGAAAGACAATCTATGGTGGACCATCTCATTAACTTTCACAATAATAGGACAATAGAATACAATCGATCAGTGAATAATGTTAGTGAAAAAGGTGAAACATTAATCTTGTCACTTTAGGAGACAGCATACATCATGAGATTTAATTCATACGTACATAAATTAATTTATTGGACATGTTATAAAAGTGAGTAGTGACAAGTTGAATTTTCAGAAGTGGTACTTCTTTCTGAGCCTATTCTTAACTTGCCAGAATTTTAGCAACATATGAAACAAAAGAGAGCAACAATGATCAAAGAATCAGCATAAATGAGAACAACAACAAATCCCACCCACATTAAAAGAATGACCAAAATAGCAGAAATAATGATTCTGGAAAGCAATTGCATGAATTTATTGCTTAAAAAGTTCAAATCCAAATTCATCCATTCATCCATCCATTGATTCATTCATTCTTTGCATCATATACCAGATGGGAAAGAATCAATTTACTAGAACCATATAGTGCCATATGTAAAAGAGCTGTGAGATGGATCAAAATGGTCCATCTGTTGCTAGCAAAATATACTGTACCTATAGCTGCTGAACATTTGATACTATTAGAAAGTGGGCATAGCTGCTTATAGAAGGACTGTTCACTGTGCAAACTTATCATAACTGGATCCTCTGCCTATATGCTTGATCCCAATACACATATATCAACACATTTTATGGAATGAGTCATATGCACTTAGGTAGGTGGTACTAATGGATCTGATCTCTCTGCCACATTCTATAGAAGTGTGAAGACTCAATCCTAAATTGTGTTTTTAAAGTTACTGCAATGAATAATGATCACTACTTTGAACTTTCACTTCCCGAACTACATAAAAAAAAAGTCTTAATGGTAAGCTGCATTTATGTTTGCAGATAAAAATGGTGACTCTGTAACAAAAGCGAATCTATCATGGATAATGCCTTATTTGTCTATTAAAGTGTTAAATCTTCACGGAATATTTTCTTTAGAAAACAAGAGTTTTAAACTTTTATGCCTAATAACTCACCAGCTGCTATCTGATCTCCCATCGCACCTTTAATTAGCAGCCAAGGAAGTATATTAATTCATATAACGCCATCCACAGAATATTAAGTAAATGTGAACAACAAAGAAATGCATTTATTTCTATAATGCTGGACTAATAACTGTTAAATATTCTTGCTTGGACACACCACTTATCTCAATAAAATATGCTCATTGTAGTAATGAATCACACATTTTAAAAAATGCTTCACAAGTTCCTTTGGAAGGACCTATCCTTGCAATTTTTCTGTACTGGAGTATCAGTGTTATATATGAGTGTTCTTTGCCTTGACTCTTATCTGAATGATATATTAGAACAGCTTTCCTCAATAAATGCTTGGTATATAGTATCAGGACAAAAACCATAAGAATTCCCAGCCTGCATCATCAAGCTGACCTGGAATTGCGGGCACTGTTGTCAGATGTAACTAACCAGACCCACATGTTCAGAATTTGAGATCTCTACCTTATTATGTTCTGCCTAAAATACAGGTATCTCCCCAGTATGTTCCCAGTATCCTGGAAACAATTACATAAGGTTTCTAGAAACTAGAGCAGATGTGGTCAGCCATAGCTCTTTTGCAGTTGTGCAGTGATTCCAGGCTTGCTGTGCACTTGACTCCTCCTCCCTGACAGGATGGGTGCCTCCCACATAGAAAAGAAAGAAGAAAAGAAAGAGATAAAGAAATGGCTTTTGATATTCTTCACAGCGTGTGTAAGTACCAATATATTTTAACGACTCTCTCTAAAATTACTTCAGATTCTTCTTCTTTCTATAATCTGTACTGCCTAATTATCAGGACTATAAATTATAAATCCCTTTTCTTCATTTGTATGCAGAAAGTTCATAAAGGTTTTCCAGACAGCAATAAAATAGTTACTGTCTTTTCCATGGTCAAAGAAGTCAATTTAGCCATTTCAGCAAGTTCCATCATCTTTACCAATAATTCTTTCATTGTGGATAGTGCTGAATCTATCCTTGTGTGCTGCCATTATTGTAGACAAAAACAAAATTCTATGACATTTTACCAACTATTTGTCTATCAACCTCAAAATGATAACCCCTAGTCTCAATTGTGTATTAATCTTATTAAAGAATAACAGTCTTTATTGTATATTTAAACCTTACCCTAACTCTAATCCTTTGAATCAGTGTGTGTATTTGAACCCAAAATTTTCTAGCTTTTTTTACATATCCCTCAAATATTATAACATGTTGCTTTTCTAACACTTTTGAAGGGCACCAGTAATGGGTAGAGAACAATGATTCAGACAATATTTGCCACTTGACATTCATAGTATAACTTCTTTCCAAATCAGCCTTTGACTTGAGAATGAAACCATTTTTTAAAAAAAATAACAAATCACTAATATGATAGAGAACAGAGAAAGCTGAGAAATATCAATATGGATAGATGGGGTTTTTTTTCCTAATCCAATAATTTAGTAAGAAAACCACTGTTAGAGTCAAGGTGTTTTGTCTAATGATATCCTTGTTTAAATGGGAGTTAGGGCTATATTTTAGCCTCTATCTTATTTAATCACTATTTAAACTGTCTAGCAGACAGTCTATCCAATTTAAGTTTCCATCGTTGCAAGGCTGAATAAATCCAATTTATTTATAGGTTGATGAAATGGCTATTATTTCACTCACATGAGGAAGACATCAACAAGTTCTCCAAGCCTTTACCCATTACTACCAGGAGCATATTTCAGTAATCAACAACAAGAAAACTAAAGTTGTGGATATTGCTAGGATGCTTAAGAAAATTAACTGGGCCATTGAGGGAAATTGAGCAGTTTAAAAGCATCAAATATTTCAGAGTAGTGCTGTACACATAGTACCTAGAAGATGGACATTAACCATATTGTATTATAGTTACAAAGGAGTACAGAACTATTATGATATTCACCACAGAAAAAGACCCAGAAATATATATTAAGAGCATTGAAACTTTTTTGTAGCAAAATGCCTGGCTCAAATAGTCTATGGTCCTCAGCAACAACACTTCATTTTATAAATGTCTTCAGAATACAGAAGCCAAGTATTTTCCTTTACTGTTTCTTTCTTTCTTTCTTTCTTTCTTTCTTTCTTTCTTTCTTTCTTT
>WNWU01000053.1:3464723-3489881 GCA_012654045.1 Ptyas mucosa | reverse complement strand
TTTCTTTCTTTCTTTCTTTCTTTCTTTCTTTCTTTCTTTCTTTCTTTCTTTCTTTCTTTCTTTCTTTCTTTCTTTAAATAATTTTTATTGAACATTTTCCAACTTTAAAAAAACACAAGTACAAAAGAAAAAAGGGGACAAAAAGAAAACAAATACAAATACAAACAAATAAAAACACAAGCAACACAACAATGTCCCTTACTGTTTCAAGCACCTAGATACATACCTAATGTAATTTTCATACTGGAAGCAGCACAATGAAATCTGATTGAGCATAGTTACTCTGCTTTGGGGGAGTCAGAGAGGAATGGAAAGAGAATCTGCAGCCAAAATTGCGGGGGGGGGGGGGGACTTTAAAATGATGAAAAACTTGCTGAAGTCAAGAGTTTAGGAGAAGCTGGCCAATGACAAAGTCAGTCAAAAGAAATGTACAGTCTTGAGAGGCAATTTGTAGGTGAACTCACAAAAGTTATTACTTTGTAAAAAAATAATTGGCTAAAGCTGTAGAATTTATAGCAGAGGTGGTGAAATGTTTGAATGTATTTTTTTTTAAATATTCCAGATTCTTGGCCAATTTGCTATGGCCAGCTTGCAACGAGACAGCTCACCATGGCCAACTCATCACCGGACAATTTAGTGTGAGACAATTCAACAATTCAATTTAATTATTTAAAATAGTTAAAAAATATTTTAACTTTTGTCATTCACATTTCATTTTATTTTTCCTTTGGCATCCTTTCTTTAATGATTCTATTCCTCTATTTCTTTGATATTAGTGTAATTCTTCTCCCATGGTGAGTTGGCCATGGCAAATTGTCCCATGGAGAGTTGGCTGTGGCAAGTTGGCCATGGTGAGTTGGCTGTGGCGAGTTGGCCGTAGCGAGTTGGCTGTGGCGAGGTGTCATAGACCCTCACAAAGAACTCTAAACTGACATCACAGAAAATATTCCAATCTCTGTTTCAGATAACACCCATTTGCAATTGCACCACTTCAAACAGAGGCAGAAATGAACACCTTTAGACTGGAATGTTTCAACCTCAAACGTTTTGCAGATCTCTAGTTTACAGTGCATCTTGAAAAATATACCTTTGAATAAATAAATCATCAAAGGCTCACAGTCCTTAATGAGCATACAGAGGTCAGATATATTTCCCAAACCTTTTTGAAAGACATTTCAACATAAAATGTGTAAAAAATTCATTGCAATATTTTCTTGGGGTTCTCCTGACTCAAGGCTTTAAGAAGGGCCGCAGAAAATGGTGGCTGAAGGAAAGTCCCTTTACCAACAATAATTAAAATGCAAAATGTTGAGTCTGGTCAGCAATCAAAAGAAAATCATAGAAGGGGTCATTGTGGCAGGGAGATTAGTGACTGAGATTATATTGTGTAGCTGGAATGCAAATGAATGCATTTGAATTCCCCATCAGCAGCAAGAAGAGTGTCAATGTCTAAAGAGAAAAGGATCTATGTGGTGGCTAAGGGCAGATCATCAATGCAGGCCACTCAGTGTTTCCCGACTGCAGGGACAGATGATGTCATCCTATTCCTACGTATTCTCAACCTAATGCTAATGCATCCCACACCCATGTTTTCTAGCTTGAGTTCAAAACTGCTGTTTTCTAAAATGAACTTCAGAGCAACATCCTCCAGTGATTCTTTCTGATCTAACAGCAGCCCCAGCTCTAATTGGTTGTAGTGCTGGCATGGCCCTTCCAGCAATGTTTCCATCCCCCCTTTTTTTACAATATGGAGATGGATTAAATGATAGTCCATTAAATTTATGAACCACCTTCAACAGAGGTGGGTTTCAGCAGGTTCTGACCAGTTCTGGAGAACCAGTAGTGGAAATTTTAAGTAGTTTGGAGAACTAGTAGTAAAAATTCTGACTGGCAACGCCCCCATCTATTCTCTGCCTCCCGAGTCTCAACTGATCAGGAGGAAATGGGGATTTTGCAGTAACCTTCCTGGATTAGGGAGGGATTTTACAATATCCTTCCCCGCCATGCTCACCAAGCCATGCCAATCAAGCCATGCCATGCCCACCAAGCCATGCCCACAGAACCGGTAGTAAAAAAATTTGAAACCCACCACTGATCTTCAACCCTAGAAGTCCACTATTTTGGACTCTGCCCCTGCTAATTGAAGTATCCTCCCTTATTTGTTCATCCCATGCCTATAGTACTTAACAGATTCCCTCCCAGCCCCCACCTTTACACATCTTTCATTGCAATGTAGGAATGTAGCTACTTTCTTTTTGGGAAGCTATCATTTCCCTTATTCCTGCAAAATTTTCATGAAACAAAAGAACAACCTGTTCCTTATTACTTTGATCACTGTTGAATCTCAGCAATGATGAATCTCTAAAGGGGGGGAAAGGGGGGAACTGTGTTAGTGCTGAAAGAGATAATGTGAGGAGTGAATGGAGATGATGGCATGTATATATAAAAAGAATTGGAGAGCAAAAGAAGATCATGGAGATTAGTGAGGAGGGAACAATTCCTAAAAGGGAAAGACAAATACTGGTAGACTATAGATCTATGAGATTCTCAATCATTCAGGTCATGTTTATCCCAAACCTGCTTTCCAAAAGACAACTGGGATTTCTTTGAAAGAAAGAATGTCCAGTTCAGTAGTGAAATCCAATTTTTTTACTGCCATTTCTGTGGGCGTGGCTTGATGGGTGTGGTGTGGCTTGGTGGGCGTGACTTGGTGAATGTGGCAGGGGAAGGATACTGCAAAATCTCCATTCCCATCCCATTCCAGGGGAAGGATACTGCAAAATCCCCACTCCATCCCCACTCCTGGGGGAAGGATATTGCAAAATTTCCATTCCCACCCCACTCTAGGACCAGCCAGAGGTGGTTTTGCCAGTTCTCTGAACTGCTCCAAATTTCCACTACCAGTTCTCCAGAACCTGTCAGAACCTGCTAGATTTCACCCCTGGTCCAGTTGCTTTTTGGAAAGTTCCTTTGGAACTACTGGTAGACTAGTCTGTACAGGAGCTTTGCCAAAGATACTTGCCTTTCTACTCAGATGGGTAAGAGAAGAAACAGGAAACAACCAGTCAGGTCCTGTGTTAGCCTTATCTGGATTGAGCACCAACCTGGACCCATTGTCAACCTGCTGCAATCCTGACTGGAGTTCAGAAATTGGTTTACAAAACAATTTGGAACAATACGGTAGCAGTAAACCAGAAACTTAGTTTGCAGTGCAAAATGACTCCTTTGATTTGGATGTGTATTAAACTTCACAATCCTTTGCATGATATATTCCTGGGGAACTGGGGAACAGAATGACCGGTGCTTGCACTATTAAGGGCAATGGGTCAGGACTTGGACTGGAGAAAGCAGAGGCCATCGGAGCTCCTTATTCTAGGCAGACTTCAAACATTTAAAGGAAAGCACAGCATTGAGCAGAGTAATTTTTGTCTGCAAAGATATTGGATTGCAACTGCATATGTTTCCACCTGAGGCCTGGAGGCCATTGGGATCCCTGTTTCTGTCATACATATGCTAATTCAATTTAGGAACCATTGAAATCCATGGTAGAAGTTAGACATGTTTAAAGTCTGGATAAAGCTTTTGTAACATATATTTAGCATTCTGAAGGATGATATTAAGTTTTTGTAAACTTCCGTTGATCTTTACATGCAGTTAATTTTCTTTTTCTCAACTGAAAGGTCACATAAAATCTTTTTTTCCTGGCTAGTACTGTGTTAAAATCATATCAATAACTGTAGAGTAATGGGTGTACACAAAATGAAAATGAGTTTGTTACAAACTCAAGCACGCTTAGAATAGTTCATAAGTGATCCGTTTTGCACATCTCTTTAAAATAAAGTGAAGCCTTTATCTTATTATATTGCACGACGTTCCATTTTAAATTCTCCTCTTGATTGCAACATGGAACTCATATTTGGTACTTTCTGACTTCTTAGAACAAGTCCCATTGTGTGCTTTTAGACCTTCTCTTAATTGCAAGATTATTTGCACAATTAGCTTACTAATTTAGTGGACAAAAGATCAACTATTTTAGATGAGGAAGTTGAGATGGACAGGTGAATCCCAATGTAGCTATGTTCAAGACACAGAGCTGGATTTGTCTTTATCCTATGGGAAATGTCATTTACTCTTCTTAGACATCTGCTTGGAGCAAGTGGCATTATTCTTCTCCAAGGGCATTTATGAGTACTGGGTGTCCATAAAATAACAAGTTTCACTGAATCCCATTCCAGTTTTCCTAACTAATTCTAACCTAGCTTCTATAAGAAAGAAAAATGTGAAGAATGTCTTCCTAATTAGCTAAGAAGGGTGATTTGTTCCAAGATTACACAAGTACAACAACATCCCTTTCAAAGTGTAACATACACTTTTGAAATCATTAATGCAAGGATTCTTCAGGCTACACTAAATATTGAATTCCAGAAATCTTGCCTCTAGAGATGGAGCAAATGCTGCCATATGTAAAGTCTAGAGACTTCAGAATATGAATAAAATGTTTAACATCCCAAATTTAATTATTTAAATGTAGTACCATATAAAATCATTTGCTTCACTATGAAGGTAGGGAGACAGTTCTAAAGTGTTAAATTGAAAGTAAGGATACAAATTCATACCAGGGAGATTAAGGTCCACTTCCCTTTGGTTAATAACATTTTTTAAAAATAAATAAATAAAATACTTTACATTTATTTAATCTTCCAAGTAAATATTTTCAGTAGGAGGACTCTGTTTCATCTACTTTTTTCAGAATGCAATTTGACCCAATAATTAGGGAATCCCATGATCTTTAAGGTTTATGTGATCATTATTTAAAAATAAATAGGTGGAGGGACATGACCATTGGAGATAAAGAATTGAAATTTTCAGAAAGTTTTTTCCTTATATTGTACTTTAGAGAGTGTTCATTCACAATAGCATAGCTGTTACTTCATATGATATTGCATTATATGCTTAGCTATTATTCCCCACCTACTTGATATAGTATGAAACTCAAATATTTTGGCCACCTAATGAGATGGAAGGACACATTGGAGAAGAGCCTAATGCTTGGAAAGATTGAGGGCAAAAGAAGAATGGGACGACAGAGAATGAGGTGGCTGGATGGAGTCACTGAAGCAGTAGACATGAGTTTAAATAGATTCCAGAAGATGGTAGAGGACAAGAAGGCCTGGAGGAACATTGTCCATGGGGTCATGATAGGTTGGACATGACTTTGCAACTAACAACAACAACTTGATATATTATACTATATCAAGATGAGTCCTTGATTGCACAATCAAAACCATACCCCTTTTACATGCATCTCATGCAAAATGCACATGCAAAAAGAGTGGGGCTTTGACTGCAATAACCATGGCCTACATCTTTTTTGCAATCCCACCCCACCCCATGAATGTTCCAGCATCCAACATTTTGTTATAGTTTTTCATATTTAAAATGATATGGAATTATAATAATAGTAGGAAGGAACTCCTACTATTTTTTTTCAAGACAACTGGACTTCTTTTGTTCTTCCTTGAAGATGTTTCACTTCTCATCCAAGAAGTTTCTTCAATTCCTTTCTTCAGAACTGAAGAAGCTTCTTGGAGGAGAAGTCAAATGTCTTCCAGGAAGAACAAAGAAACCCCAGTTGCCTTTTGAAAAAACACCTTTGGGACAACCATGATTTGGATGACTGAGAATCTCCATAGACAGTAGGAAGGAATGATCTTTTGGCTCAGAGATACAATTAAAACAAGCCATGACAACCTGTCACAAAGAATCAACACTCATAAACCAGGAAGGCTTACTTTGGATACTTTTGATTGGCACCTGGTATTCCTGCAAGGTAAGGAAAAAAAAAGATGGAGTGTGACCCAGAAACAAAGACTCTCAATCTTCTAAAGGCCAAAAATCAAAAGTAATGTTATTGGGAGGTGAAATAATGTAAAAGTTAATTTACTGAAGGAAGTGTCTACTTTACTTATAGCAGGCATCAAAATGAAGAATATCAGAAACATTAAAATGTCTGTTTGGCTTGAAATATACTATTCTAGTTCCAGTTCTCCAAATGCTCCAAAACTGAAGGATTTGTCAAATGCTAATATGAAATAGACCTGGGTGTGTGTGTCAAACTTGCATCATCATGACATCATCAGGTGACATATCACGACTTTTTCCCCTTTGCAAAACCGAGTGTGGTCATGGCCGGTGCATGATGCACCCAGCCCATGGGCTGCGAGTTTGACAGCCCTGAGATAGACCATTTGAAGAGGTCCTTTAGAAATTCTTCCTTTTATGAACCCCGTAAACTGCAAGTCTTACTTGTTTCTCCCCTAGATGTTGAGAATAATAAATTCTGACCCAATGGGCTTAAAATTGCACTTCTAACATACAAACCTCAGTGTCAAATCAATTCATCCTATCCTATTGACCTTACTATTCTCTAAGCTCACAGCTGCCCCTGGAGATCAAGCAACACTGGTCTTCTGCTGATACCATAGTTCCTATTTATCAGTGAAAAGACATCAGAATTAAAGCCTTATAGCTCATGAAGCTTTGGAACTGCTGCAAGCATTTTAAATGGAATCCTATGAGTCCACTGGCTTTTATAACATTGTAGCCTAAGCTTAGACTCTATTTGATTAATTTGGATCGTTCTCATATTATGCCTGCCAAGGGCAAAGCAATGGTAGAGATGAAAGCATCTGTAATAGTCTTGTTCAAGAGGTGTACTGGGGAGGAGGAGCAGTTTCTTACTGTCCAAATGAGCACAGAGGGGAAAAATTGTACCTTCAGTTTGAACTGCATAAGAGGAACAGGTATCTTGATCCTTTGCTCCATGGGCTGGGAACATGCTGGGAGGATCTGATCTTTTTACTATCCTACTTGGAAAGATTTCATTCAGTAATAAGTAGTATGATGAGTTATCTGTATTTTTTTTACCTCCCAGCTATTTAACAAAGTGTGATTATTATAGTTGGTCAAACAGTCAGCCAGGCGTTTGATGATTTGGTATTTTATCCACCTATTAAGTCCCTCACAAGAACCTGGGATAGGCAGATGTGGTTTGATGATGTTAAAGATATTGACACTGGATATAGGCTATTCTATGTAAAGTTCTCTTTGCAATCAACTGATGGTGACTTTATCAATGACAATGGTGTTCAAGCATTGTTCCACATGTTTTGGAATTGCACCCAAAACATTTATCACTGTTGGTACCATTTTTGCTTTCTTTTGACACAGTTCTACTTTTATTTTCAGGTATTTGTATTTTGTGATTTCTCCAGCGTTTTTTTTTTCTCTTCTACTGTCACCAGGCACTGCAAAATCCACTATTTTTCCCCCTTGTCTTTCTTATCAATTTATTTTTAAATCTGGGTTGTTATACGGCAGGTGTTTGTGTGTTTCAATTCTAATATTCCAGAGCACTTTAGGGTTCCCCCCACCCATTTTCTATTACTTTGTTTATTTAGTGGTCCTACCAGTTCTTGCTTGAAGGCAAATGATATTTGTTGTGGCCCGCCAGTGGCCAGCAGAGCTGGCAGCAGATTCAGATAGTGAGGAGGTTGGGAGGAACGTGGGTCAGTCTGGGGAAGGCTCGGACAATGGCTCGGAGTCAGAGAGGGGGCCAAGGCCCTGTGGTAGTTCTTTGCTGCCTCTGGAGTCTGACATCAGTGAGGTAGAAGAACAGCGTGAGTCTGTTCCCAGTGTGCGCATACGCAGAGCTGCCAGGAGACAGGAACAATTAAGGAAACAGGGTTGACTTGGGAGTAAGGTTTGGAGATGATTGGTGCCTCCCATAAGACATAAAAGAGAAGCGAACGGGACGTGAGCTTTTGCAGGAAGCAATTAGTTCATCTGGCCGATTCAAGATTTGAAACTTCTGTTTGTGACTCTGTGCCAAATTTGGCCTTGCCCTGCGTCTGGAAATTAGCTCTTTGGCAGCCTTCCACGTGAGATAGGTGGATGCTGATAACCTTCCTCTGAAAGGCTGTTTATCAAGCCTTGTGGATTGTAAATGAAAGTAATTTACAGCCGTATGACTTAAAGAGGTTTGCCGGGACTAAGTTTGTGCTGTTTAATTTCTAAGGAAGCCTAGGTCAGAACAGATATTTCTTGCAGGTCTTCTCAATGCCCTATTGAGCTACTTTGTTATGCCGTTGTTTGTAGTCATCCTGTGCAATCTTCTTGGGTTGCACAGGACTCATCAATGTCTTTGCAGAGGAGGCATTTGTTGTCTATTGCTATCTTTTCAATTCTGACCTTTGATGCATTTGTTCTTAAGTCTTGGTGTTGTACAGCCCAAATTCCTTTCTTTTTTTCTTTTCTTTTTCTTTTTTATTTCTTTTTCTCATTTTTAGCTATTGTCAGATCTTCTTGTCATCTGCTTTGCCTGTTAATTTTTTTTTAATGCACTGGTCATGTAATACTTTGCCTTACCGTGTCTCCTTTCTACTCTTAATTTGGTCTTTTTTTGTGAAAAGTTTGGTCTCTCCAGTATTCAGTAAGCCTGCAAGATGTACTAGCTTTAGTGCATCTTCTTAACTGTCCTTCAGATATTCTTCCAATTCTTCTTCAACTGTCTGATGTACTCGCAACACTCCATGCCTACCTATTTTCCTTGGTAAATAGAGTCTGTCAACATCGCTGTGTGGATGAAGGGCATGATTCACTGTTCTTATTTTTCTGGTCTTCCTATCCAGAACTCTTAGCTCTGCTTGAGCCCAATCCACTATTCTAGCTGTGTGTCTAATGACTGGAATTGCAATGGTGTTAATTTTCTTGATGGTGTTTCCTCCACTGAGTTTGCATTTTAAGATCTTCTTTGCTCTTGTGATGTACTGATTATTATCCTTCTTGACTTCACAGTGTTTGATATTGTCAGAATGAAGGATGGCCAGGTATTTGTAGTGGTCCTCTTCATCCAGATTCTTGTTGTTATTTCCATTTCTTCAATTTTCACTATTTTTCTCCTACTGATGATAAGGGTGGCATATTTATCCAGTCCAAACTCAATTGCAGCATTTTGGCTATATATACAAAGAAGTTGAATAGTGATTCTATTTCAGAGGTTGTTTTTCAATACAGCTTCAGATTGTGCACATAAAAAAGGTGGGATAATCTAGCAGGTGTTTTTCATATTTGACAGTCATGAGCTGACTTGTTCAGTATTGTTGACAGAAGAATCAACACAATGATAAACAGTAGTGGTGACAATGAGTCTCCTTGAAAGATTCCTCTTTTGATATTAACCTCTTGCAGTGTATTATTATCCAGCAACTGTGTCTTCCATTGTGCTTTTGCACAAAGCTTCTGATGTTTCTACTGACTCCTGTTATTTCTATCTTCTTCTATCTCATACAAAGATGATTAGAAGACTGGAGGCTAAAACATATGAATAATGATTGCAGCAACTCGGTGTGTCTAGTTTAATGAAAAGAAGGACTAGGGATGAGATGGTAGCAGTATTCCAATATCTAAGGGTCTGCCTTAAAGAAGAGGGGTTAACCTATTCTCCAAAACATCTGAAGGCAGAACAAGAAGCAATGGATAGAAACTATTCAAGGAGAAAACCAATCTAGAACTAAGGAGAAGTTTCCTGACAGTTAGAACAATTAATCAGGGGAATGGCATGTCTCTAGAAGTTGTTGGTGCTCCAACACTGGAGGTTTTTAAGAAGAAATTGAACAAGCATTTGTCTGAAATGGTAGACCATTTCCTGCTTGAGTAGGGGGTTTGACTAGATGACTTCCAAGGTCCCTTTCAATTCTCTTATTCTGTTATTTTGGGCAGTTAATTATACAATCATGTGAAAGGGAGTTTAATGTGTTCTTGTAATCAACCCAATCTACATTCAAATGGATCTTCCTCATCTTGTAGTTTTCAAAAACCATATTGTCAATTAGGAGCTGACATTTTGTTCCTCTGCTTTTTAGTCAGTTCATGTTACTTAGTTCTGTAAACAAACAGCCTGCATTTGTTTTGCTTATCTGATTTCTACTGCTAACCATTACATTATAAAATAGGAAGAATACTGGTTTTCTGATGTATTCCTCTAGCAGTTCTAACCATTTTCAAAAGTAATAAACTGCCATTAAATTATTATGGAGTCAATGTTCAAGACAAAAGACAAGATCATCCAATCTGAAGACATCTGTTTATGTTTATTTTACTTACTTATAACAGAATCTGAATTGCAAGTAGTTTTCCACTGAAAATAAAAAATCCCTCTCTCCATGAAAAAATAAACACTTTTTTGAGCTTCTCACAACTCAAAGGATGACAAACCCTATAATAATCTATTTTATAGGAATGTCCAGTTGATGACACGGTGCTATTGGATGCAAAGAGCAGGGCTCTGTGAACTTGTGCTGAATCCCTTTGTTGGAGTGCCCCATAAGGAGCTAAAGTCACTTGTAGGGGTGACGAAGAATGGAGGGGTGCCCTGCAGGTTGCAGAGAGCAGCGGCTCTCCTGCTTGACCCAGGGCTAATTCCCTCTCATGACACGATGAAGAGGAGAGGCAGCCATTATGGCTGCCATGAAGCTGGGGCAGCTGAAGAAACAAAGAATGTGCTGGAGAGGTGTGGATGAACAGTGACTGGATCTGGGTGAGGTGACTCTTCCCCCCCCCCCCTAAAACCTACCCTAAAAAAATAAATACTGGAAAAGAGACTCTTTGAAAAGTTTGTTTAAGTGGCAAACAATTACAGAGAGAAAAATCACAGACCTGAAAGAAAAGATTTTAAGAAGAGAGTGCAAAACCTTTAAAAACTTGGAAATATTGGATTTCTATTTTTTATTTACAATAAGGCATTTTAAAATGCTGGAATTACTTGTCAGAATTTTGTTTATTTGATTGAATAAATACCAATGGAACCTGTTAGAATCTGTGTAATGCTGAAAGTTAAGCTGAAGGCGCCACCTACTGGTGAATGGAATATACATTATACTCCTATAACCCTGGGAAAAATACGGATAAGACAGAGGAGAAAGTGGAAATAAATAACACCTGGAGGACTGCTGTGCTATCTACTGCTCTATACTTATCTACTTCATGATTACTGGAGCTCTAATGGTGAGAATACAGAGGACATCTAAATAAAGTGGCTTTCAAATATCAGGAGTTATGATTGAACTTATAGAGTGGACTTAAGGGGACATTTGAAAATCTTCCTGGATTACCTAAAAAGAACTAAATTGACCAACTGTGGGACATAAAGAATTATAATTACTGTATTACCTTTGGAGCAACGTCAGAATTGAGTAAATGGTTTCCAAAGCAACTTTCAGAGGTCAAAAATAATTGAGACTCTGGGGTGGTGATAGACCATTGACAGACTACTAAACTATATTTGGACTTAACAAAAGAAGACAAGATGTTTCAGCATGGGGAAATAAGTGGTTTGCAAAAAGAAATGGTGTCGATCTTTCAAATCATTTATAATATTATGATAAGGAATCACAGGGAGATAAAGGATTTAATGAATAACATAAATGGGAAAGTGTTCTACAAGGGATAATGAATAATGTTATTCATAATAAAGCCCAGGAAATAGAGTAGATAATAGAAAGACCAGGGGAAAAGATAGAACATACAAGTCAACAAATAAAACAAGAAGAGGAGAAGGCAATAAAAACTTATGAAACAATTCAGGAAAAAAACATGCTAAAAGACCAAAAAATGATACTGAATAAACAGAAAGATATTCTTGAAAAGAAAATAGAGACATGGGCAGATCCTCTGGAGGCTTGGCAGCAAAAGATAATACAGATGAAAGAAATACTTAGGTTAAACAAGAAAGATGTAGATAGAGATAAAGACCCAAGGGAGGAATTTGGGAGGCAAGTCAAAAAATGAATAAGAATTGAAATATTAAAACAGACAACAGATGATGGATAGAGGAAATGTTTTGTAACACAAGATTGGCTTTACTAGAAGCTAGAACAGAGGCAGAAACAAGAAATAGGGGGAATATTATTATATATATTTCTATATAATATACTAAAAGTAATAGCTAAAAAGTAAAGATTAGATGTTGAAAGATGGTGTTACCATGTATGTTTTAATGATATTGTTATTGTCATTAGAATGGTGGACTAAAATGCTGAACAACTAAATAATGAAGGCCTATATTTTAACACAAATATGTAACATTACAATTACATGAATATTATCTAAGTAACAAATAATATTAATACTATCACCACTTGTATCCAAATGAATGATACCCAGATACCTCACTGTTCATATATTGATATTGATGTATATTTAAAAAAAATAAAGAAAACTTTTTAAAAAATCTATTTTATAGGGGGGGGGGGGGGTTCTGTTCATAACACAAATATGGAGTACCAGAAAGCTTTTGACAAATATACAGAAATGCATGAATGAAACTGACTGATCCAAAAACATACAAGCTTACCAGATACTGTATTTAGTTAGAAGGGGCACTGAGAAAAATCAAGATGATATTTGCAACTGCATGATCACATTGCTCCCTCTGTGTGTGTGTGTGTGTGTGTGTGTGTGTGTGTGTGTTTTAAGTATGTGTGTTTCATGTGGATACATAAAAGCAGTGCCTGGTAACCTTGGCAACTTTAAGAAGTGTGGACTTCAAGGTCAAAAAACAACAATCAAAAATATTCACTAATACTTTATAGGCTATTTATAACAAAGTTTTAAACTCATAAGAAGAGTTTGCTTTGGTGCCAAATAATTATGTGTTGAAGTTTTTTTTTTCTAATATAGTTCTGTACCTAATCTTCCACAACATGGGTAGTTTTGTAAGCTATTCTCCCTAAAGTACATTTTTTAAAAAATGTATGCATATTACACTATATCCCTTTTTTACATGAGCTTTCCTGATGTGTGCTTCTTGTGACAATTTACAAGTAGAAAATGGTGGCTGCTTGCAGATGTTCTACTTGCTAGCTAACTAACTGATCTACAAGCGAATATGAATCACATGTTTTCTTTTGCTTCTATTATATAATGACTCTACCAAGGGGGTAAAACTGAGGTACACAGAAAAGGTCAAGTTGCCTGGACCAATTTGCTGGCACACATTCTTTCTGAAAGATGATAATCATTACAGAATGACTGAAAAGCACTTATATATTGGCTAAATATTGTAGCAGATTCCTGAGAAAAGTTGAATGTCAGGAAGTTGAGCCAAAGTGGAGGAGGAGGAAAACAGCATTTTGTTTAACCTATTTCCATTAATGACCTGAATAATAGTTCTGATTCTACACTCATTGCTGAATACACAATCTACACAACCCTCCACAATAATAGATATGATGGAACTTGCAAAACTGTTCAAGTTGGGCAGAGTTCACTTTGCTTCTGGCAGAAACACATATCCAAATAATCCACATTCACAAGCTAATAAATCTTATCCAGACAACCTTCTAAAAGTCTGAGCCTTTATAAAATGTAGAAAGCAACACCTTTAACTTCTATCAAAATGATTCAGAAATTTCAGTATGGGAGAAATGCCAGAATCAAATGCATGTCAAATGTTATTTAACATAGTGCTTTTTTTTTCTCCAAGCAAATCTATATCTGAGAAATAAGAGTCTGAGACAATATTGCTACAACCAGCATTACTCAATAATTTCATCTCAGAATTTGGATTGCTCATATGGACAGACAAGCTCTAAGAAATGTAAAAGTGAGGCCCAGATTGTTTTAAAAACAATACAATAATTTCTCATATTGTTTCTTCTGTAAGCGTGCTTTTAAAAAGAACAAAAATCAATGTAATATATATGTATTAAAGTTTAAGAAATCTATGCAGGATGGTCTCATAGAGACAAAGTATAAAGCGACGGCAACATGTTATTCAACACATATTTCCCCTCTGATCCAAGCTAATTTGATGGATTTCAGGTATACATTACATTGCTTCTAACAAGTGTTCCAAGCATGACTTGCTGCTATACATGGCCTAGCAAACGTATAAATAATTGTTTGCTTTAGTGTCTATAAACGATTTGTTTGCTTAAGATATCGAAAATAATTTGATGTATTATAGTCACAGCTACAGCTGTCATCTGATTTCTTCAGTAAGCAAGATATATCTTTCATGTCCTCCTCCCAAAGTCATTTTTTTAAAATCATGCAGGTGTTTTATCTCTCTTGTTAATGTAATGTAAAACTTTCAGATTTTGGGGGGAACATACATACAAATTTGTAATCTGTAACAAGATAAGTGACTTCAAAGAAAAGGCAAAGGCTGGGCAGGAAAACAGTACAAGATAATGCATATAAGCCTACACTGAAATTGATAAAACATCTCAAGTAAAAGTTGAACACATTTTTGGACCTAAGAGAATCATACTTGTATGTGGAACATCTGATCTCAAGAATACTTTTTTGAAATAGTATATTCATGCCAGAAGTTAAAACTGAGAAACTTTTGTCTGTATTACTTCCCTATAGATAGCCTGACTGATGTATATTGCTTTCTCCACAATAAGCTAGAAAGAAATAATGCTTATTTCTCCAGTACAATTTTAAAAATAGAAATATAGATCTTGCAAAACACCCTTCAACAATCTCAGTTCTGTTAAGTGGCACATTAACAGGTTCAAAAAATGTGCTTTTGGCCTACATATGGCTCAATTTAAGTGAAAATAGATTCCTGGACTCCTGGAACATAGACATGATGTGATATGAATACTTTAACTTTTAGAAGAGCTGCAAAAAAACAAAAGGAGAAAATCACATCACATTTTTAGAAGAACGTGAGTGTATAACAGTGTAGCACCATTTCTTTGAAAAATAGCCCTACATTCAGGTATTCTTCACCATTCTTATCGCTGCTCTTTTAATACACACATATTTCAAATGGATGAAGTGTTAAATGAGCAAATGCAAAGATTAGTGTATTTTTTTCTCTCCAATATGAAAAAAAAAATCCACGTGGATAAGTAAAATGAGATGCAAAGGAAAGATGGAACGGGAAACTAATCCAAGTGTTTGGTTAAAAGACAAAGTAACTACTTTCAAATTTATAACAATACTATGATAGAGCTCTTTGAAGACACTGGTGGCATTGTTTTATCAAATGAAATGCCAAAGAAAATAATAAACAGTAGGGCAGTTTTGAATAAAATACCTAGTGATTAATCCTAGCTAAAATATCATGGAATTTTCAATTCATCTCAGTTTGTTTAACTGAAACAATTCAATATTAAGTTCTTTATTTAATATCAGAATCCACTCACTTATAGCAGAAAGTGGAATCTATGCACTTGGCAATGGATCATAAACCAATTGAATGAAATAAGAAAGTGAAGGTAACACAGTTTCAAGCGACCACCAATGAAATTAAAAGCATAATTGCCCTTACTGTTTAAGCTGTCCTTGTCCTACACTCATGCCAGCTTGACTCCAGCCATCTTAAGAAAATCCTGGCCAGACAGACACTTTAGCAACAGCTTGCAAAATATTCATTTTAGACTATAAACTACTTGCATCCTCTCAATGGAAAATTTAACGTCTCTCTTACCCTCTCGTCTTTCGCTTCCAGGGAAAGAATAAACACACAAGCACATATGGTATCCATACAAAGTGAAATCAAATTTAAATGTACAAAACTAAAATATCAAAATGTGCATATATGCGTGTGCACATATACAACCTTTCTTTAGATTCTGTTCTATTGTAATAGAACAGTTCTTTTTTTAGTTAGTAATTCTATAGTTCTTTTTTTCTTAGTAGATAGGATATAACAAAGGGACATTATAATAACCTTATTATTTCCCATTATTGTTACAGTCTCAGTACAGTCTTGCTTTTGTCAATAGCAATTCTATGAAATATCCCCATAGAAATTTATTTTATTAACACAAAAGGTTAGTTTTTTTCTTGCTAAACTGATGGTGTATGAACTTAGTAGATATTAATTTCTTCCTCTCACTGAAGCTTCCCTCTTTGGGTACCTGACCTAAAATGTTGATATTACTCTTCAAAGATTTTTTTAAATCTTCCATTTGGAGTGATATATCTGCTTTTAGAAATTATGAAAAGAGGCCCATACCATTTGTGTAAAAATACCAATTATATTTTACAATATCCTTGATGGGGGGGAAAACCCCCCACATTTTCCTATAACTTAGAGGGGAGTTCTCACACGTGCCATTGGTGAAAACCAAGCTGCAAAGGATGGCACCACTGGTGGGACTCAAACATTTTTACCACCGATTCTGTGGGCGTGGCTTGGTGGGCATGGCAGGGGAAGGATACTGCAAAATCCCCATTCCCTCCCCACCCCACTAACCTGCTTTCCAGCTCTGTTCTCCTGTGCAGGGCAACAAAAGAAGACCCAGCTGATCAGCTGGGAGGCTGGGAGGCAGCAACAGACTGACCATGCCAATCAGCTGGGAGGCTGGGAGGCAGTGAATAGATCAATTGGGTGCCCCAGCCTTACAGGCTAGGCCTCCCTGCAGGCCCCTGGGAGCCAAAGTGGGATATGTGGGGACTCCTGAAAGGGGCGGGGAAGGCAGGGGCGGGGCCAACCAGAGGTGGTATTTGCCAGTTCTCTGAACTATTCAAAATTTTCACTACCAGTTCAGTAGAACCAGTTCGAACTGGCTGAATACCACCTCTGGATGGCACATATCAGATTTAATCCAGGACAGGGATGAAGGCAGTTCAATGAGGGATGAGCACACACAACTATGCCTTGGCACTCAGGCTAGGAGTTGTAACTACAGGAATCTATGTCTACAACATGTGTGTTTTCTCTCAAGATGTCTTGCTGAATGTAGTAGAAACAGGGCTGAAATTATGTGAGCACTGGCAGCAAAGACTTCATTGGATTGAGACTGAAAGAATTAGCCATATTAGATGTTAAAAGTCAACATTCCTCTTTGTGCTCAGATTCTACTTGAGGATGAGTTACACTGCTCCAAGGATAACACCCTGTATTTCAAAGTGTTCATTGATATAACATATATTGCCATGTCTGCTATTATATTCGAATGGAATGTGTCCCATATATGTTGGAGCTTGCAATGCAGCAGCTTAATTTATGTTTGTCATTTGTCATTTGCTACCAACCTGACATCTATGGACACCTATGATTCAGACTTAAAGTGTTTAAATTCTATAATGCTACACTATAGATATTTCTAAATTTTCTTATATATTCAGCAAGTAAGGCAAAAGTTCATCATGTTATGAATTCAGTTTTGGCAGCACTATCTAATTTAAGTAAACACTTATTCCCCCAAAGCATTAGGTTTCATCAGCTTTTCTCTCATATACCTTGACTTCATAAGACTTAGCAAAACAATGTTATATTCATATTGAAATCATATTACAGATACACCACCTATATACTATGCCTAGTTAGACTAAGCATGAGAGGCAAGTAATTGCATTTTACAATCCAAATATTGAAGGCAATGCTGACCTAGTATATCTGTAAATCAGGGGTATATAAATTCTGTTGATCTAAGAGTTTTGTATGATATGTCAAGAGTGACACTCCCAAAATGTGCAGCCTCAGGACCCAAGAGTACTTCACAGCAATGGAATTATATTATTGATTTAAGCCTATGCACGTAATCTATTTTATTCCCAAAATTTGTCCTATCTTCCCAAAACATAGATTTAAAAAGTGGCATAATGTTTTGGTTCAATCCTTTGAAATGTACAACCATGAGGCAGGGATAAAAGTGAGATGAAAACATTGGTGCCACTTTTTACAGGTCCTACACTGAATGTGTAGGACCTGTAGGTGAACATATCAGTGATGGATCAGCTAAATGTGTAGGAGAAGCCTAGCACCCAGTTGTAGCAAAAGAATCAATTTGTAGATAGTCATCATGACAGATGACAGATACAAGGGGAATGTTTTGATTTTTAAAAAACCTTATTCTTATGCATGCTATTCAGTTCTGTATCATCGCAGGGAAACAAGAAGTCCCCAAGCCAAAGAAACCAATGAAGAAAATAGTAAGATGTGGAGACTCTAGAAAGAGTGCAGAGAAGAGCAACAAAGATGATTAGGGGACTGGAGGCTAAAGCATATGAAGAATGGTTGCAGGAACTGGGTGTGTCTAGTCTTATGAAAAGAAGGACTAGAGGAGACATGATAGCAGTATTCCAATGTAGAAAATGTTATACCGTAGTATAAAAATATGTTTGTTAGGAAAACTGAATATACATTGAAATATTTATGGAAAACTGAAAAACTAAGCAAACCAACAAATGCGGCCATCTCTGTCAGGAAATATTATATCACTTGATATATCTATAGTCCATCCAAAAAAGGATAATGCATAATAATGTATTGGCATAACACCAAGAAAAAGCTCCTGGCTGTTTGTTTATACAATTTATATGGGTTCCTATCTCTCTGAAGTAACTCTAGGCAATGTACACAGTTCTCTATTTTGCAAAGTCACCAAGGATCGGAAAATCTAGTCCCCATTGGACAATCTAAATCATCCAAGATAGCAAATTTGTCTGTGTTGAAGGAATAGGAAAAGTTTATCAGTACTAGATCACCGCCATTCCACCGCAGACAGAAAATCTATTCAGAGCAATACAGATTCCAAATGAAATAGATTCATGGACGACAATAAGTTATTAACTACTCCCAAGTATGCAACCTCAAAGACTAGTATCTCTTCACCAGCCTAACCTACTTTGCAGGATTGTGCATAAAATGAAGGAAATTTCCAATGAATGTTGCTTTCAACTCCTAGAGGAAAGGTGAATGAGAAATAAAATAAATGCCTCTGAAGGCATTTCTCAGCACAATAACTCAACATGACTATAAATCTATACATATATAACCACAATTGGTCAGAGGGAAAGTCATAGCATTGTCAACAAACTATAAGCAATTTTTTTCTATCATTCATTTACCTGAAATTTTTGAGGAAACCAAACTGAGAAATGGAATGTATGCCAAACAGCAGTCAAATATTGGGGTTTTGCAAATGTTGGACAACAAAATGCAATCCATTTGCCAGATTCTCTGCTGCCATGGCATTCAGGCTACTGGAAGTTTTTTAACCTTTTATTATATAAACAATCTATGAGAATTATATATAAGTAATGGAGAAGACATGAAAACAACTATGTTTTGCCCATCAGCAGATGTGGTAAATCAAATTTTAAAAGAAGCTACCGGTATGTTAAAATTGAAAAAAAAAATTCAAATTTAAAATGAAGTTTATTGTTTTAAAAGACTTGGCTTTCAATTTTGTTATATTTGGGACTAGCTACATAAAAACTCCTTTAACATCAACAATTTAGCATTCTACTGTGCAGCTGGGCCATCCCAAAAGAAGCATCAACATGAATAAAAGTGCACAGGATATTTTAATAGTAGAAGGCCAATATATTCTAAAGACATCCAATTTTCTTCAGTACAAATTATTCCTGTTCTCAAATATGCAAATATGAACAACTGCAATATAACAGCTTCATTTAACTGTACTTTTGCAGCAATTTTAAACATTTATATGTAACAGTGGGATTTATCCAGAACATTTATTTATACTAGACCAAAGTAGATTATTTATATTGTAGATCCTTTAATTTACATATCCAGTTTTGCATTTATTGGCAGAAAAAAAAATCATTGCATGGTAACAAGCTATATCTCTCCTTTGAGTCAAGCTTGATTCCTGTAGATTTTTTGGCACCAGTACATAATTGGCTTATTATTGTCTGGGTTTACATTTTTTTTCTTGACCTCTCAGTCTAAAATACTTCATGTTCTTTGGTGGTCTCCTTTCTAAATGCTAATCAGGCTTGACCCTATTTAGTTTTAGATTCTAGACAAAGTCAGACAGATAATGCCACCTGCTGAGATTAAAAACTTTTCATATTTTTAAAGAATTGTTAAAGCATCATGTTAATGATCTTTTCCCTTCATCATAAATCTGAATTTGGACCAACACATGCAGGAGACTAACAGTGTACTGAATATGATTTATAAACAGTATCTGCATTCTTTGTCCTACCATCCAGAACAGATCATGCAAGACATTCGATTTGGCATAACTATCCTCTAAATGAAGTTAGCCAATGTATTGACTCCAAGGGTTTTACATGGCACCAATTTTCCACATCTCTGCACCCATAGAAGCATACTTAGAGGAGCTCTCTAAATGAATAAAAAAATCATTCTTCTACTCAGCAACCACAATGGTCATTTAAAAACTGAGATTTTTTTTTTTACTTTGATTGATTGATTTTAATTCCTAGTGACCACATAGATAGATTTTTCTCCTTGACAATCAATCCCTAACCTGGCCTTTCAGGTCTCCAATGATTCGCTCATTATCTGGTGATATTTAGTGGAATTCTAGAATCCAAAGACTCCAGAGTAACCTTTTTCTATCAAACTGCTGAAGTGCTATTTAGTATACTTCTTCCTAGAAAGTGGACTATAATTGCTGTTCCCTCTGGTGGCCAATGAGGATCAGTTTGGTATAATCATTAAAAGCACTGGGCTAGAAATTGGGACATTATGTATTTTAATCCTGCCTTAGGCACAAAGCCAGCTAGTTGACCTTGGCCCAGTTACTTTCTCTTAGTCTTATGAAGAAAGCAATGGCAAATCACATTTTTTAAAGGGCAAAAAACCCCACCCCTGATTGTACTGAATCAAAGGGATGGATGAATGGGGAGAGAGAGGGAGGGAGAGAAAACAATAGCACTTAGACTTATATTCAGTAGTGGGATTCAAGTAATTTAACAACCGGATCTCTGCCCTAATGTTTTCTTCCAACAACCAGTTTGCCAAACTGCTCAGAAAGTTAACAACCGGTTCTCTCGAAGTGGTGTGAACCGGCTGAATTCCACCACTGCTTATATTCCACTTCATAGTGCTTTACAAATCTCTCTAAGCAGTTTACAGAGTGAGCTGGGTCCTCATTTTACTGACCTCAGAAGGATGGAAGTCTGAGTCAACTTTGAGCCATTCAGAATTGAACTGCTGGCAGTTGACAACATTACTTTCTAACCACTGGAAACCATATAAACTATGTCTATATCTAGACATAGATATAAATACAGGCATATTTTTTCTTTTCTATTTTTTTTATGAATTGTGATAGAATAGGTTGTACATAGCTGACTTCTTTTTGTTTTCCTCCTTCTCACATTATATTTCAATTTGTATTCTCAAGACAATATTAAAAATAAAAAGAGGAAGGGGGGAGGAAGAGAAAGGAGGGGAAAGGGAGGAGAAAAATGTACATAATTTCTGGCATAGAAATAGTCATTGTTATCCAAATCAGTGAAAATTAAGACATTATTAATACATCTTTTAGTTGGCGGAATAAAATAGCCTCCAAAGCAAATCTAAATATGTAACATGATATGTCTTTTCTTGAAGGCAATGATAGCAAGACGCTAACCTATGCAGTGACTTTTACTCAGCCCAAATATGTCACCCAGTATTCTCAATATGAATAGAATCTATTTGTCAGGCAGAAGGCCTGACTCATCAAGCTCATATGAAGAAAGATACTTTATTTTCCCAGATAAACCATCTGTGTTATGTGGATATGAAGCCAAGAGCACATCAAGTGGTCAAAAGGAATAGCTGGAGAGCTGATATGTTTATTCCATGTAGATATGTAACATTTAGTATTTGATGTTTTAATTGCATTATCCAAGGAAATATATTTGCAGCAATTTAAAAAAAATCAAATAGGAATGCATGCATGCATATACATACATACATACATACATACATACATACATATTCACACACATACAATCAATCAATAAGTTTTATTGTATTTTAGAATATGGCAAGGCATTACATATATTTATTTTGAGCTTGAACCTAACTTCAGGAAACTTCTCAGTGCATATATTTTGAAGAGAGTGAAGTTCCTTGAAGATAAGCTCCAGCATGAGTCCAAAAGCTTGGAAGAATAAGCCTCTCATCCAGTATCAACTCAGATTGGACTTTATTTTGTTTTTACCTTATGTATGCTTCTAATAAAACACTTTTTCTAGGATAGCTTCAAAGGCAATCTTTGTAAATCAATGAATGTTACTCTGCTTATCAAGTAGATTAAACACACACACACACACACACACACACACACACACAGAGCCTAATTTCAGTAATTGCTGTAGATTAGTTCATGTATCAACATTATAATTACATTGGAAGGAGAAAGGAGAAGAAATGTGTGGTTACAAAAACCAGATCACCAGAAACAGTACTGTTGAAAAACCCACAGCTACACCAACTACAGGGAGGGCTCAGATTTCTTGTGACACATTTATTTTAGTTAGTTAGGCAGTAACTGGGAAAATGAAGTGTAAATACAAAGCAAGTCATCAACACAAATAATAGTCAGGTACAAATCAATCAAGACATGATTTGAATTATTGATGTGCTATAAAAGGAATATATGTTTGTCCAAAAGGCTATTGAACAGACAAATGGTCTTGAAAGCACCTGCTTTGAGGCATCAGATTCATTTACTATAATATGGTGTGTCAGGATGAACCAGTGCTTCCCTTCTGGTACTTTGGTTCTGAGATTACTTGAGGGTTGGGATAAAGGGCAACTTAAAAAAATAGTTGGTGCCACCATTTAATATTATGTGGGAATGAGCTTGGGAGACAGAAGAAGAGCTGCTTCCTAGACAATGGTTTGATAGATGAAATTTGAGTCCAGGAAGGAGGGGTGGCAAAAATTCTGACTTGCAAGATTGTTGTTAATCTTGCAAGGTGGTCAAGTTAAGCAACCCAGCCGGAAGTGATTGTTCTATCTTTATGATAGAAGATTATACTAACAGAATCTTGCAAATCTAAAAGTGCCCCTCCTTTTCTTCACGTTTATTCTCTCAAAAACTAGGGAGGGTCCCTTCTAAGATACTTTCTCTACACCAAACCCTCTTTTGGCTCAAATATCAGACCATTTCTCACCCGTGGCTCTTTTTTCTATTTCCCAAGGTCATTTCTACACACCTCTCACCACCAACCACTTTCACACTTCTACTGCAGGCTTTTTGAAGAACCAGAAGAGGATTGAAGAGAAAATCCTCACTCCACCCTGGGTGTGGCTAAAATATGGGAAAGGAAAATCAAACAAAACTTTTGGGAGCCTGTAGCTCAGCCAAATTGAGGCAGGTGATAGAAGGTCCAGAATTCACTCAAAATTAAGCAATTTTGTTAAAGGAAGATAAGAAAAAATACTGAATGCACATGAAAAAGACCTAAAATACAAAATATCTAACAAGATCCTAGCCTTATACTCCAGACTAAGTCTACATTTTAATCTAGTATTTTATTTGAACTAGAAAACAAGAAAACAAATTCTTCATTTTCCAGCCTTGTCTGAGGTAAACTTTATCATCCAGGACATTGAACATATAAACAAAGTATTTTCTTGCTCCAAATCTGACAGAAACACCTTCTTTTCATCTATTGGTTCTCTGCAGTCAGATGACTATCTCTATTTTGCTATTTAAGGACCCAGCTGTTCTGCAATACATTTGCCAATTCAATTCAATGGAATAATTTAAGGGATTCTTCAGACTGATATTTTTCAGTCATAACTGATCTAGTCAGCTGCAGCATTCTTTCTTACAGCTGTATGTTCAAACTCATCCTGCCTCTTCCACTGAAAACTGATTCTGTGCTCTCAGAAGTGGCTTAATATTTTGGGGGGAAAGGATATATGCAGTTCAGGATGGATATGCACTCATCCTAATGTTCTTTGAAATCTATTGGTTTTCATGAAATTCTCATTATGCTACTTCCTATCTTATACTTTATTACTTTAAGAGTGAATAAGGAAGTAGAATTAGGAAGCAAGTTTGGGCCAAGTCTCAATCTGACTGTTGTAAATAATTTTAACTTCAAAAAAATATGTTCCTTAAAAGTTTCAGCCAAAACCCAAAGCAAAAGTTTACTTGGTTTGGAATCTCTGCAAAAGTACTTACTGCAAAATTCAGTTCACTGCCGGATTATATTCAGAAGTAATACAATTAATGAAAGTGTTGATTTAACAGCTAAGCAAGATGCAATCTGGCATACTCAGCAAGTGTCTGACATTTTACTCAATTAAATAATTCTGTTCCCAATTTCATTTTGTAGCTCTGTGAAAAGTAGTATACACAGAGGAGCAAAATACAAAAATATATAATTATTGAAGGAGAGGGAGGGAGGGAGGGAGGGAGGGAGAGAGAGAGGGAGAGAGGGAGAGAGAGAGAATGAGAACGAGAACGAGAACGAGAATGAGAAAGAAACAATCTTCATGTTTTGCAGAGATAAACAACTGTCAAATTCAATCTGGGGTTGTAGCAATGAACCTACCTAGCTTGGAACACCTCTTTTTGAAACTGTTTGCACATCACTTAGGGCTCCATTTATTACATGAGCACCATAATAGATTTGTGCTCTGCAGCTTTTTATATTTATGCCACATCAGGTCAAGGTATTCTTTTTACAAGTTATTAGTACAGTAGCATCTCGTGAATGATATGCATGACATTGCATTTGCCACTAAAAAGTTACTGTTCTGCTTATGCATGTCCTTTTGTTTCATCAACAATTAATTAAAAAAGCCTATTTGATTGCTTGAGAAATTGACTCTAGGACATTTCTGCTCATAATACTTCATCATTCTATTTTTATTCAACATTGCAAGGTAAACATTTTGAGACTAATTCAGGCAGTTGCAAGAATTAAAAAAAACCAAACATTTTCTGCTCTCATTCACACTTTCTCAGTACCCATACTGAGCAAAAAATGTCTATATATATTTCTCAATTTTTAGGAGCAAATACATTATTAAACAATAAATGTAGAGGATTTTCTTGCTCAGGCAATTTAAAATCACTGGTTCAACCAACTTGTTTACATAAACATATACAATATACAATTCAGTCAATAGACCAGCACATGATGCTCCCATCTCTTTTTCTTCACCCCAATAATCCTGACAAGTTTTAGATTCATTAGTTCTGCATATTCCCCAACCAACACATGCTTGTTTGATTGGTTATTTCTGAGAAACTCCCTGGACTTTGGAGATTTCAGAGCTTCTTTGAGACAATGAATGTTTTTTGAAGGAGGGGCACTAGATTTATGAAATACTTATCTAAGTTGCAGAAAACAATTGTTTTTGAGGTAAGGCTTCCAACAAAGAGCCACAACCTTCTA